>OZ030006.1:44084908-44432408 GCA_964023405.1 Apodemus agrarius
GATGGGGCTACAGGCCTATGGGGGCCTGGAATTGGCAGCTAGTGGTTTGAAAGGAAACAATAATTGTTTTATTCATAAAACCAGGGAGACTGCTTAATTTTGTCTAAGGTGAACTTTTCACTTTCCGTGTAGAATGAACAGATTGTTCATAGGAAGAAAATATTTCAAAGTGCAGAGCATACACTTCAAGACAGTGTAGGCTAGAAGCACTGAAAATCTGATATTCTGCCTTTTCCTTCACTATTTGTCAGATTTTACCATAGAAATAGAGACATGCTAATAATACTCAAAGAATCGAGAATCTTACCTGTAATTTAAAAGACCATAGCCCTTTTCTTTTTTTTTTTAAAATTTTTTTTTCTTTTTTTTTATCATTTTTTTTTATTTTCTATATTCTTTGTTTACATTCCAAAGGCTTTCCCCTTTCCCAGGTACCCCCCACCATATGTCCCATAATTCCTCTCCCCCCCCATGCTATTCCCCACTCTTTCTCCCCCCCCCCCACGATTTCTCTGTTCTGGGTCTACAATACTGGATCCAATCTTTACAGGCCCAGGGTTCTCTCCTTTTTTTCTTCTTGAGAGTCATTTGACTTGCTAATTGTGCCTTGAGTATTTAGGGCTTCTGGGCTCATTAATATCCACTTATCAGTGATTGCATTTCGTGTGTATTCTTTTGTGATTGGGTTAGCTCACTTAGGATGATAGTTTCCAGATCTAACCATTTACCTACAAATTGCATGAATTCATTATTTTTAATTGCTGAGTAGTACTCCATTGTATAAATATACCACATTTTCTGTATCCATTCCTCCTTTGAGGGATATCTGGGCTCCTTCCAATTTCTGGCTATTATAAACAAGGCTGCTATAAACATAGTGGAGCATGTGTCTTTGTTGTATGCAGGGGAATCCTCTGGGTATATGCCCAGGAGTGGTATGCCAGGGTCCTCTGGGAGTGGCATGCCCAATTTTCTGAGGAACCGCCACACTGATTTCCAGAGTGGTTTTACCATTTTGCAATCCCACCAACAGTGGAGGAGTGTTCCTCTTTCTCCACATCCTCGCCAGCACTTGTTGTCTCTCGAGTTTTTAATCTTAGCCATTCTGACTGGAGTGAGGTGGAATCTCAGGGTTGTTTTGATTTGCATTTCCCTGATGACTAATGATGTTGAACATCTCTTAAGGTGTGTCTCGGCCATCCGAATTTCTTCTGGTGAAAATTCTTTGTTTAGCTCTGTACCCCATTTTTTGATAGGGTTATTTGGTTCTTTGCGGTCTAACTTCTTGAGTTCTTTGTATATATTGGATATTAGCCCTCTGTCGGATGTGGGGTTGGTGAAGATCATTTCCCACGTTGTTGGTTGCCATTTTGTCTTTCTGACAGTGTCCTTTGCCTTACAGAAACTTTGTAATTTTATGAGGTCCCTTTTGTCCATTCTTGATCTTAGAGCATAAGCTATTGGTGTTCTGTTCAGGAACTTTACCCCTGTGCCCATGTCCTCCAGGGTCTTCCCAAGTTTCTTTTCTAATAGTTTCAGTGTGTCTGGTTTTATGTGGAGGTCCTTGATCCATTTGGAGTTGATCTTAGTACAAGGCGATAAGAGTGGGTCAATTCGCATTCTTCTGCATGTTGACCTCCAGTTGAACCAGCACCATTTGTTGAAAAGGCTATCTTTTTTCCACCGGATGGTTGTGGCTCCTTTATCAAAGATCAAGTGACCATAAGTCTGTGGGTTAATTTCTGGGTGTTCAATCCTATTCCATTGATCTACCTGCCTGTTGCTGTACCAATACCATGCAGTTTTTAACACAATTGCTCTGTAGTACTGCTTGAGGTCAGGGATATTGATTCCCCCAGAAGTCCTTTTATTGTTGAGAATAGTTTTAGCTATCCTAGGTTTTTTGTTGCTCCAGATGAATTTGAGAATTGCTCTTTCTAGATCTATGAAGAATTGATTTGGGATTTTGATGGGGATTGCATTGAATCTGAAGATTGCTTTTGGCAAGATGGCCATTTTTACTATATTGATCCTGCCAATCCAGGAGCAAGAAATATTTTTCCATCTCCTGAGGTCTTCTTCGATTTCTTTCTTCAGGGACTTGAAGTTCCTGTCATACAGATCTTTCACTTGTTTGGTTAGAGTTACGCCAAGGTACTTTATGTTGTTTGTGGCTATTGTGAAGGGTGTTATTTCCCTAATTTCTTTCTCAGCCTGCTTGTCCTTTGAGTACAAGAAGGCCACTGACTTGCTTGAGTTAATTTTATAACCTGCCACTTTGCTGAAGTTGTTTATCAGCTGTAGAAGTTCTCTGGTGGAGTTTTTTGGGTCGCTTAGGTAAACTATCATATCGTCTGCAAATAATGATAGTTTGACTTCTTCCTTTCCAATTTGTATCCCTTTGACTTCCTTATGTTGTCTGATTGCTCTCGCTAGAACTTCAAGTACTATATTGAAAAGATATGGAGAGAGAGGACAGCCTTGTCTAGTCCCTGATTTTAGTGGGATTGCTTCAAGTTTCTCTCCATTTATTTTGATGTTGGCTACTGGTTTGCTGTAGATTGCTTTTACTATGTTTAGGTATGGGCCTTGAATTCCTGCTCTTTCCAAGACTTTTAGCATGAAAGGATGCTGAATTTTGTCAAATGCTTTTTCAGCATCTAATGAGATGACCATGTGGTTTTTTTCTTTTAGTTTGTTTATGTAGTGGATTACATTGATGGATTTCCGTATATTGAACCATCCCTGCATTCCTGGAATGAAGCCTACTTGATCATGGTGAATGATCGTTTTGATATGCTCTTGGATTCGGTTGGCAAGAATTTTATTTAGTATTTTTGCATCTATATTCATAAGAGAAATTGGCCTGTAGTTCTCTTTCTTTGTTGGATCTTTTTGTGGTTTAGGTATCAGCGTAATTGTGGTTTCGAAGAATGAGTTGGGCAGTGTCCCTTCTGTCTCTATTTTGTGGAATAGTTTGAAGAGTATTGGTGTTAAGTCTTCTTTGAAGGTCTGGTAGAATTCTGCACTAAAACCATCTGGTCCCGTACTTTTTTTGGTTGGGAGGCTTTCTATAACCCCTTCTATTTCTTTAAGGGTTATGGGACTGTTTAGCTGGCCTACTTGATGCTGATTTAATTTTGGTATTTGGTATCTGTCTAGGAAATTGTCCATTTCCTCCAGATTCTCCAGTTGTTTTGAGTATAGGCCTTTGTAGTAGGATCTTATGATCTTTTGAATTTCCTCTGTTTCTGTTGTTATATCCCCCTTTTCATTTTTAATTTTGTTAATTTGGATACTATCTCTGTGCCCTTTGGTTAGTCTAGCTAAGGGTTTATCTATCTTGTTGATTTTCTCGAAGAACCAGCTCTTGGTTTTGTTGATTCTTTGTATGGTTCTCTTTGTTTCTGCTTGATTGATTTCAGCCCTTAGTTTGATGATTTCCTCTCTTCTACTCCTCCTGGGTGAGTTAGCTTCTTTTTGTTCCAGCGCCTTCAGGTGTGCTGTTAAGTTGCTAGTGTATGCTCTTTCCAGTTTCTTTTTGGAGGCACTCAGGGCTATGAGTTTTCCTCTTAGCACTGCTTTCATTGTATCCCAGAGATTTGGGTAGGTCGTACCTTCATTTTCATTGAAGTCTAAAAAGTCTTTGATTTCTTTCTTTATTTCTTCCTTGACCAGGGTGTCATTGAGTAGAGTATTGTTCAGTTTCCATGTGTATGTGGGCGTTCTGTAGTTCTTCTTGCTATTGAAGACCACTTTTACTCCATAGTGATCTGATAGGAGACATGGGATTAGTTCGGTCTTCTTGTATTTGTTGAGGTCTGTCTTGTGACCAATTATATGATCAATTTTTGAGAAGGTACCGTGCGGTGCTGAGAAAAAGGTATACTCTTTTGTTTTAGGATGGAATGTTCTATATATATCTGTTAAATCCAATTGGTCCATAGCTTCAATTAGTTTCACTGTGTCCCTGTTTAGTTTCTGCTTTCCTGATCGGTCCATTGAGGAGAGTGGAGTGTTGAAGTCACCTACAATCATTGTGTTAGGTGCGATGTGTGCTTTAAGCTTTAGTAAAGTTTCTTTTACGAATGAGGGTGCCCTTGCATTTGGTGCATAGATGTTCAGTATTGAGAATTCTTCTTGGTGGATTTTCCCTTTGACAAGCAGGAAGTGACCTTCTGTGTCTCTTTTGATGACTTTAGGTTGAAAGTCGATTTTATCTGATATTAGAATGGCTACTCCAGCTTGTTTCCTGGGACCATTTGCTTGTAGAACTGTCTTCCAGCCTTTTACTCTAAGGTGGTGTTTGTCTTTGACACTGAGATGTGTTTCCTGTATGCAGCAAAATGTAGGGTCCTGTTTCCGTATCCAGTCTGTTAGTCTGTGTCTTTTGATTGGGGAATTGAGTCCATTGATATTAAGAGATATTAAGGAATAGTAATTATTACTTCCTGACATTTTGGGAATTGTTATTATTATTTGTATTTGAGTGGTTCTCTTCTTTTGGGTTGGATGAGATGGGGTTTCTATCTTGTTTCTTCTGGGGTGTTGTTTCCCCCCTTGTGTTCGTATTTTTCCCCTATTATCCTTTGTAGGGCTGGGTTTGTAGATAAGTATCTTGCAAATTTGGTTTTGTTGTGGAATATCTTGGTTTCCCCATCTATGGCAATTGAGAGTTTCGCTGGGTATAGTAGTCTTGGCTGAAGTTTGTGTTCTCTTAGGGTCTGCATAAGGTCTGCCCAGGATCTTCTAGCTTTCATGGTCTCAGGTGAGAAGTCTGGTGTAATTCTGATAGGTCTTCCTTTGTATGCTACTTGTCCTTTTTCTCTTACTGCTTTTAATATTCTTTCTTTGTTTAGTACATTTGGGGTTTTGACTATTATGTGACGGGAAGTATTTCTGTTCTGGTCCAGTCTATTTGGGGTTCTATAGGCTTCTTGTATATTCATGGGCATCTCTCTCTTTAGGTTGGGGAAATTTTCTTCCATAATTTTGTAGAAGATATTTGCTGGCCCTTTAAGTTGTAGATCTTCATTCTCATCTATCCCTATAATCCTTAGGTTTGGTCTTCTCATTGTGTCCTGGATTTCCTGAATGTTTTGGGTTACCAGCTTTTTGCATTTTGCATTTTCTTTAATTGTTGAATCCATGGTTCCTATGGTATCTTCAGCATCTGAGATTCTGTCTTCTATCTCTTGTATTCTATTGTTGATATTTGCATCTATGACTCCTGATTTCTTCCCAAGGTTTTCTATCTCCAACATTGTCTCCCTTTGCGATTGCTTAGTTGTTTCTACTTCTGTTTTTAGATTTTGTATGGTTTTGCTCAGATCTTTCAGTTGCTTGTTTGTGTTTTCCTGTAATTCTTTAAGGGATTTTTGTGTTTCCTCCTTTATGACTTCTACTCGTTGACCCATGTTCTCTTGTATTTCTTTGGGTGATTTTTGTTTCTCCCCCGTATTGGGATTCACTTTTTGCTCTATATTCTCCTGGATTTCTTTAAGTGATTTTTGTGTCTGCCTTGTATGGGCTTCTAGTTTTTGATCTATTTTCTCCTCTATTACTTTAAGAAATTTATCTAAGTGATCCTCAATCTGCATCTTTAGCAGTGATTTTAGATCTGAGTCTTGTTTTTCTGGTGTGTTGAGATATCTGGGATTTAATTGTGTTTGTCTTGCAATGGCTTCTAGCTTTTGATCTATTTTCTCATGTATTACTTTAAGAGATTTATCTAAGTGTTCCTCTATCAGCATCCTGACCAGTGATTTTAGATCTGAGTCTTGTTTTTCTGGTGTTTCGGGGTATCCAATATTTATTGCTGTTGGGGAACTGGGTTCGGATGCCGCCATATTGCCTTGATTTTTGTTAGTAGCGATCTTACGTTTGCCTTTTGCCATCTGGTTAACTCTGGTGTTAGTTGGTCCTGTAGATACTAGCTGGTGCTTGACCCTCCTGTGGGGTTGTAAGGCTATTTCCCAGTGACTGGGATACCTGAATCACTGTCCTGCGGGGGTCTTGCTCACAGATTGCTGATGGGTGGCCTGAGTCCCCCGAGGTCTTAACCTCAGGATATCCCAGGTATTTGGTTCCGCCTGTTGGGCGGCTGCTCTGCACTGCTCCTGCTCAGGGTTCGCTGTCTGATATCCTGTTTCCCCAGGGGTCTTAAAGTTGGGATATCTCAGTTATCTGGTTCCGCCTGCTGGTCCCAAGCTGCTGGGAAGCTGGCTGGGTCCGGTTTCCAGCTTCCCTGCCACTGGCTGGATGGGAGGCTGGTTCGGCCTCCGGCTGGGTCTGGGTACCTGGCACACAGGCTGACTCTGGCTTCCTCACCACCAGCTGGACGGGAAGCTGCAGGCAATATGGCAGCTGCCCGCAGGGAGCTTGGGGTCCGCCCCGCGCGCGAGTGCAGAGTGCACCCGCTATTTTGTGCCCAATTCCCACTCCAGGCCTGAGTCCCCGAAGGTCTTAAGCTCGGGCTGTCTTGGGTACCTGGTTCTGCCGCTGCCGCCGGATGGTTCTGAGCACCTGGCACGCTGGGTGACCCTCCGGCTTCCCCACCACCAGCTGGGCGGGAAGCTGCAGGCAATATGGCAGCTGCCTGCAGGGAGCTCGGGGTCCGCCGCGCGAGTGCAGAGTGCACCCGCTATTCTGTGCCCAACTCCCACTCCAGGCCTGAGTCCCCGAAGGTCTTAAGCTTGGGCTGTCTCGGGTACCTGGTTCTGCCGCCGCCGCCGGATGGTCCATAGCCCTTTTAAATGCGTGCATCTTCCAATTTCCCAATGGCTGTCTAAAATTAACTAATATAAGCTATTTTCATCTTCTTTTATGTTTTTTTCCAGCACTTAATGAGAAGCAGCAGGCGGGAAAGATATTTTTCCATACTTACTCACTTTTTTGTATACCGAACTTAATATTGGCCAATAATATACTTTGAAAAGATAGACAGAGAAGGAAGGAGGTCTGAGGCTACCTATACTATTATTGCAGTCACTTTCTGTAAAAGTGGCATTCACATTAGGTAGTAGGTTAAATATTTCTAACTTCTGAATGTGATTTAGAATAAGAGACTATAACCTGCAAATGAAAAGAAAACTGGCCATAAATCATTCTTCATTCTGATAATACATTAAAAAGTACTGGAATCATAGAACTTCTTCAAAGTCTTAGATGCTTTGAGTAAAATTTATAACATAGAAAAAGTGCATAGAGTAGTATTATCCCTTAGAGGGAAGGTCTGTGATTGCCTGACTTTCTAGTTTGAAATGCTTCACTGACTGACATTTTCATGTACTGAGACTTCGGTTATACAAAAGAATGAAAATACTTAGATTGGAAAATTACATGACTTCTGGAATTAAATACTAATAAATCAAGACTTAGTTATTGTTTCAAAAGGAAGTATCTGGCCTTTAAGCATTTTAGCATGTTGTTTGTTAAAATTCTTAGCATCCTCTGCATGGGAGAAGTGTGAACACTGACAGTATGTTTGACCCAATGAATTATGAACACTTTTAGTGGATTGCTTTGGTGTAAAAGTAATAATACAGAGAAAGTTAGTAACATGGCCACCTGGTGGATTGGTGTAGCCATTTCTTTTGACAAACACTGGAAAAGCTTGCCCGGGGGATAAACTAAGCAGAGCTCATTGGTTTTTATGGAGACTATAGTGGCAATCAGGAAGTCTGCATGGGTCTGAGCAAGGTCCTCTGCATATAGATTAAGTAAGGTTGTTGGCTTGGTATTTTGGATGTACTCCTGACAGTGGGAGTAGGGGTGTCTCTGACTTTTCCTCCTATGGGTTTACCTTATTCAGCCTTTGTGTGAAGGCTTGTGCCTGGTCTCATTATATCTTAATGTGCCTTTTTTAGTGTATGACTCTTGGGGTAGATGGGTATGAGTACATAGTGGGTAGAGGGGAAGTGGAGACAGTCTGGGAAAAGTGGAGGGAGGAGAAGGAGCAGACAAGATGTATTGAAAGAGAGAAAAATAAAATTAAAAAGAAATGAGTTCCTATGATCATAGATTATAACATGAGGAATCAAAGTGATCATGCTAATTTATACGGATGATTTCTTTAAATAAATGACCTCTGGGGCAACATTGTACACTATGGAATGAGTAAGGCAGGTAGAAGAATAAATGAGAATGATTGAACTGAGATTGATCTTGTGGTCCTAAGTGTATTGGAACATTTTAGGTCAACTTGACACATATACACAATACAGATAAGAGGGAACCTCGATTGAGGAAATTCCTCCGTAAAATTGAATTGTAGGCAGGACTGTACAGCATTTTCTTAATTTGTGATTGACGTGGTAGTGCTCAGCCACTTTTAGGTGCTATTATCCCTGGGTTGGTGATTCTGCCTTTGATAAGAAGGAAAGAAGGCTGAGTAAGCCATGGAAAGAGCAGGACAGCCAGCAGCATCACTCTGGCCTTTGCATCAACTCCTCCCTCCAAGTTCCTGTCTCATTTGAGTTCCTGTCCTGACTTCTTCCTTTGATGATGAATAGTGCTATGGAAGTGAAAGGCAAAGAATTCCTTTCCTTCCCACATTGCTCATTCATTGGCCATGGTGCTTCCTGCAGTAACAGAAAGACTAAGGCAATAGGTTAAGCTGTCTTTGGGGAGCAGAATGTTGATGATCAGTCATTCTCATCCGGCTTATTATATGCTACTTTCTAAGGGAAAGGTGACTATTTTAAAAGAAATGAGGTGACTTTTACTTTAAGCAATTAATCTTAATACCACTAAAATATAGATGACATCATATAGCATATCTTCCTATTTTCTATCAAAACAAAAGAAGCAATTAAACATCTAATTTGCAACTCATTTTGAAAATAATTGAAAAGTATTCTTTAAAAAATCAATGTGATGAATAAAGACAAAATGCCACCAAGTGCTTAAAATAAGACATTAGATAGTACATGATTCTGAGTTTTGCTTTGTGTGTATGTATGTTTGTATGTGTGTGTTTGTGTTTGTATATGTGTATGTGTGTGTATGTATGTATAATTGTATATTTAGGTTTAGGGATGAATGTTTGTGTATGTATTCATATATATATGTATATATATATATATATATATATATATATATATATGTTACATTTACATGTTGATGCACACGACTTTGGAGGCAATAGTGAGACCTCAAGTACTGTTTCTCCGAAGTTGTCCAATTTGTTTTTTGGCATGTGGATACCCCAGCCTAGACTATGCAGGCTAGCCAGAGAGTGCTTATTTTTGCTTCCCTGGCACTGTACTCAATTGAACTCAGAAATTTGCAATCAAATTCCAATGAATCTTATGGAGACTATTGGAACACAGAAATGCAATACAGAAAGGGTATAGCACAATTGAAATTCATTTGTATAACTTGCTAAGAAACTGAGTTTCATCTCCAATACTAAAATTCCCTCTGTCATGCAGGTAGCCGGCACTGGACTTTAGGTGAATTGTCCCAATAGACTTGTGGGTTTAAATACTTGTTCTCCAGCTGACAGTGCTGTTTCCAAAGGGTCTGGAAGCTTTAGAGTGTAAGGCCTAATTGGAAGAGGTAGGGCACTGGGTACAGCTGTAGATTCTACTTCCTGTCCATTCTCTGCTTCTTGGATGCAGATGCAATGATACCACATTGATCATGTTCCTGCTCTTGATCCCAGGCTTTCTAACATGGAAAGACTATCCCCTGTCAAACTTAGAACCCAAATAAAACCTTCCACCTTGAAGAAAACTAACCAACCAACCAAACCATGCACTATTATTGCATTTTTGTGTATGAAAATTATATTGGTTAATTTTGTTATTAGAAAATATTTGTGAAGTATTTAAGAATTGTTGCAATATATTGGAATAAATACAATTTTTTAAGAAACTTGTTATTGATGGTTTATCCTAGATGAAAGCATATAGGATTAATTATGCTACTCTTTTTTGTAATTGATCTGTATCTATGGAGTATTTCTAAATATCTTTATAGTCAATAACATTAATTTTTTTGAATTTGGAATTTTGTGGAATTTTGAGTATTGGGGGCTGAAATTCTAACAATACCATTAAAAGAAATATGACATATAAGCAAGTATAAGAATTTATCTGGTAGAGCAAGTTTCCTAGATGCAAACACATGACCCTTCAGCCATATTCCTTAAGGAAACACTAATGATCTCAAAATTGTTGGATCCTTTTTAAAAATGAAAGTAAAATTTGGATTTGCTTCACAGTTTAAAGTATCAACCAAACATAATTTTTTAAAGTTTTTCATGAAAAAAATGGTAAGTTTTTGGCACTTAATGGGTACTTAATGTTGACTAATTCTTTCTGATATTTTTTATGAATTTCTCATGAATCCAATAATAGTTCTGTCAAGATTACTATTTTTACAAAACCCCTCAAACAAATTATATCAATCATAAATGTCTGAGCTAGAGTTCAAATAATATGTTTTTCAAATACTTTGCAATTCTCAATATATTCAAAAAATCTTTTTAAAATATCAAGATTCAGGATTTCAAAATAAGATTTAACAAAGCATGTATACATTAATAGGTGAAAGAAATAAATTGAGCTGTTTCTACTGTTCCTTTTGAATTTTGATATTCCCCTTAAAATATTATTTTGCCTAAGGTTAAACCTATGGGGACAGATATAATGGAGTTTTTGAACAAGATTTCTGTATTGAGCAGCATTGTATTAAATCTCTAGCTGGAATTACTTTTTCAAACTAAGAGAGCAAAATTAGACAATGTCCTCTTAACTTCTATATTTCATTCTTCCCTACCTTCCCCTTTCTTCCCATTATTTACATAGATAAGACAGTGCTTGGTTTGTCTTTTTACATTAGATTAGTCACTATTTACTATTATGAACACTACCCTGTCATTACTGAAGTATTCACAACATAGATCCTTATTCTAATTTATTGGTTTTTTATTTCTTTACTAAGTACAAATTAAAATTTGAATTAAATATCAGTCTATGTCTCTATGTCTGTCTGTCTTCTTGTCCTCTTCCTTTCTTCCACACCCTCAAATATTCAGGATAGTAACACACATAAGGCTTAGTGCAACTTTTCCTTGATGTTTTCTTTCTTCCTTACTGATGCATAAAAATATAAAAATATAATAATAATGCCTGTTAATGTATTACCATGTAATATGTCTACACACACACACACACACACACACACACACATTCTGTGTAATGTTAAAATCAAGTTAAATGTTTCTATCTTATCAGATAGCTATCATTTGTTCCCAGAGAAAAACATTTAATTCTGTTCATCTTTCCTTATGAATTAAAAATATCACTTTATATGCATTTAGTAGAGCTACATATTATTTTATTTTCTAAACTAAGAAAGTCAATATAGAAATGTACTTTTAAATATAGAAAAATATGGGCAAAGTAGCCACCCAAAATATTGTTTTCAAAAGAATATTCAGGTTGATCACTGAAATATAGTGACTTTAGAGAGTAAGTAGAAATAATCAGTGGTCCTAGATGACCAAAGGTAGCAAGAACTATCAAAAATGTGGAAGCCAACTTGGGATAAGTATAGAAAGAACGATCACATTGAGACAGTTCAATAAATCTCTTAAGGTAAACTTACTAGAAGTACACACTTAGACAGGGCCTCAAGAGGAGAGACAGGGTTACTAACCCATTGTCAAAATTCCTGACCCAGAATTGTTGATGTCTAAAAGAACTTCAGGAACAAAAATGGAGAAGAGGCAGAAACAAAGGAGGTCCAATAAGGAGCTCAAGTTGGGATATATTTTATGGGGGGACACCAAGGTCCAACATTGTTACTGATGCTATGATATGCTTAAAGATATGAGCCTGCCATGGCTCTCCTCTAAGAGGCCCTACCAACAGCTCTCTGAGACAGAAGCAGACACGTATAGTCCAATGGAAGTACACCACCATTTGACTGAAGTTGAAGACCCCTATGGCTAAAGTAGGAGAAGGATTGGAAAGCTGAAAGGTAGAGTTAACCAATAGAATGTCCTTAGGCTTGTCTGAGACCCCTTGCTTATGCCTATGTAGCAGAGGAATTCCTGGTCTGACCTCAGTGGGAGAGGATCAGATTAATCCTTAAAGCTCCAGTGAAGGGAGAGGCTTGATAGGAAAAAGCATCCTCTCAGGGTCTAGAGGGAGGAGGAATGAGATAAAGAACTGTGGGCAGGGGTCTGAGGGAGGACAATGAATGGAATGTAAATAGATAAAATAATTAAGAAAATAAAAAATAAGGGGTCACTGCGGAGTGCCTGCTAGCAGCTGGATTTAGGTGCATGGACAGAGACTTAACCTAGCAACGAATACCTGGTCAGGCACTTGCTGGCCCCCAGAGCCAAAGGAGGTCGGCAGGAGCTCTGTGCTCCTGCAGCTCAGAGGCTGTCCCTGATCGCTGGGGACTAGCTAGCAGGCTTGCAGCCGGCTGCCATCTTCCCTCGGATCACTGTGGACTGCTGGCCAGGAGCTGGGTTCAGATGCTTGGACAGAGTCTTAGCCTAGCAACTAACACCTGGTCAGGCTCTTGCTCACGCCCAGAGTCAAAGGAGGTTGGAGAGAGGTCTGTGCACCAACATCTTGGTAGTGTACACAGAGCCAGATCAGCTTGGCAGGTGGTCTCTGCACCAACCCACGTGGGCACCAACCTGCTAGTGGGTCGGTGCCTGGAGTACAGCCAGAGGCTGACATCTTGCCTCAGGACACCACAGACAGCTAACATGACTGAGCCCTGTGGACTGAGAGTACTACCATCTAGGTTCTAGCAGCCCAACCAGGCAACCTCCAGTCCTGTAGGGAATCCAGTGGTTAGACAGAGCCCTGAGACCTGCCTCCATTTTGGAGCTAGTGGCCTGAACAGGTCACCATAGAGAACCAACAGAGGAGCCCAGGTCACCATAAAGATCTAACAGACTAGCCCAGATCGGTGGAGGAAAAAAAAAATCTGATTCTTAAGAGCTGGCAACTAGGCAGGCCAGGAGGAGACTGTGGGAGGCCAATTGCAGGTCCAGCCGTGCACCTCAGTTAGACTTAGATCTGGCCCAGCAGAGCTGAGGAGGTAATTTGGAGCCCAGTAGCAGAAACTTCCCAGTTTCCACCTCGGGAGATCGGACACCCTCTATGACAGCAGCACCAAACGCCAGGCTCACAGGAGCCTCAAACACCAACCACTAAGAACAAGACCAACTAACTCCAGAGATAAACAGATAGCAAAAAGCAAATATAGTTACAAACAAAAATCAAGGCAATATGGCTGTATCTGAACCCAATTCGCCAACCACAGCAAGTCCTGGATACCCCAACACACCAGAAAAACAAGAGCTGCATTTAAAAGCACTGGTCATGATGCTGCTAGAGGAACACAAAAAAGACATAAACAAATCTCTTAAAGAAATGCAGGGGAACATCAATAAGGTAGAAGCTCTTACAAAACAAACACAAAAATTACTTAAAGAACTCCAGGAGAATATGGAACAACAGACAGAAGCCAATAAAGGGGAAACGAGAAAATCACTTAAAGAAATGCAGGAGAACTTGAACCAAGAGGCAGAAGTCATGAAAGAGGAAACACAAAAATCTCTTAAAGAATTGCAAGAAAACACAAACAAGCAAATGAAGGAACTGAGCAAAACCATCCAAGATCTGAACACAGAGGTAGAAACAACTAGAAAATCACAAAAGGAGGCAACTTTGGAGATAGAAAACCTTGGGAAGAAATCAGGGGTCGTAGAAGCAAATATCAACAACAGAATACAAGAGATAGAGGTAAGAATCTCAGATGCTGAAGATACCATAGTAACCATTGACTCCACAGTCAAAGAAAACGCAAAATGGAAAAGGCTTGTAACCCAAAACATCCAGGAAATTCAGGACACAATGAGAAGACCAAACCTAAGGATTATAGGCATAGATGAGAGTGAAGATCTACAACTTAAAGGGCCAGCAAATATCTTCAACAAAATTATGGAAGAAAACTTCCCCAACCTAAACAGAGAGATACCCATGAACATACAAGAAGCCTACAGAACTCCAAACAGACTGGACCAGAACAGAAATACCTCCCGTCACATAATAATCAAAACCCCAAATATACTAAACAAAGAAAGAATATTAAAGACAGCAAGAGAAAAAGGCCAAGTAACATATAAAGGAAGAGCTATCAGAATCACACCAGACTTTTCTCCAGAAACCATGAAAGCTAGAAGATCCTGGGCAGATCTCATGCAGACCCTAAGAGAACACAAATGTCAGCCAAGACTACTATACCCAGCAAAACTCTCAATAAACATTGATGGGGAAATCAAAATAATCCATGACAGGACCAAATTTACACAATATCTTTCCACTAACCCAGCTCTACAAAGGATAATAGGACGAAAACACCAACACAAGGAGAGAAACTGCACCCAAGAAAAAGCAAGATAGTAACCTTCTTCCATCAAACTCAAAGGAAGATAACTACTCAAAAACAAAAATAACATCAAAAATGACAGGAAGAAATAATCACTATTCCTTAATATCTCTTAACATCAATGGACTCAATTCCCCAATAAAAAGACATAGACTAACAGATTGGGTACGGAAACAGGGCCCTACATTTTGCTGCATACAGGAAACACACCTCAGAGTCAAAGACAAACACTATCTTAGAGTAAAAGGCTGGAAGACAATTTTGCAAGCAAATGGTCGCAGGAAGTGAGCTGGAATAGCCATTCTAATATCAGATAAAATTGATTTTCAACCCAAAGTCATCAAAAGAGACACAGAAGGTCACTTCTTGCTAGTCAAAGGAAGAATCCACCAAGAAGAACTCACAATTCTAAACATCTACGCTCCAAATGCAAGGGCACCCTCATTCGTAAAAGAAACTTTACTAAAGCTCAAAGTACACATGGCACGTAACACAATAATTGTGGGGGACCTTAACACTCCACTATCCTCAATGAACCAATCAGGAAAACAGAAACTAAACAGGGACACAGGGAAACTCATTGAAATGTTGGACCAATTGGATTTAACAGATATATATATAGAACATTTCATCCTAAAGCAAAATAGTATGTCTTTTTCTCAGCGCCTCATGGTACCTTCTCCAAAATCGACCATATAATTGGTCACAAGACAGACCTCAACAAATATAAAAAGATCGAACTAATCCAATGCCTCCTATCAGATCACCATGGAGTAAAAGTGTTCTTCAATAGCAACAAAAACAGCAGAAATTCCTCAAACACGTGGAGGCTGAACAATATTCTACTCAATGATACCTTAGTCAAGGAAGAAATAAAGAAAGAAATCAAAGACTTTTTAGAATTTAATGAAAATAAAGGTACAACATACCCAAATCTACGGGACACAATGGAAGCAGTGCTAAGAGGAAACTCATAGCCCTGAGTGTCTCAAAATAGAAACTGGAGAGAGTATAAGCTAGCAACTTAATGGCACACCTGAAAGCTCTAGAACAAAAAGAAGCTATTCCACCCAGGAGGAGTACAAGACAGGAAATCATCAAACTCAGGGCTGAAATCAATCAAGTTGAAACAAAGAAAACCATACAAAGAATCAACAAAACCAGGAGCTGGTTCTTTGAGAAAATCAACAAGATAGATATACCCCTAGCCAGACTTACCAAAGAGCACAGAGACAGTATTCAAATTAACAAAATTAGAAATTAAAAGGGAGATATAACAACAGAAACTGAGAAAATTAAAAAATTCATCAGATCCTACTACAAAAGCCTAAACTCAACACAACTGGAGAATCTGGAGGAAATGGACAATTTCCTAGACAGATATCAAATACCAAAATTAAATCAGGATCAAATAGATCATCTAAACAGACTCATAACCACCAAAGAAATAGAAGGGGTCATAGAAAGTCTTCCAACCAAAAAAAGCATAGGACCAGATGGTTTTGGTGCAGAATTCTATCAGACCTTCAAAGAAGTCCTAATACTAATACTCTTCAAACTATTCCACAAAAATAGAAACAGAAGGAACACTACCCAACTCATTCTATGAAGCCACAATTACCCTGATACCAAAACCACACAAAGATCCAACTAAGAAAGAGAACTACAGGCCAATTTTCCTTATGAATATCAATCGTTATCTAATGGATTATAAATTAAAATAACAATATTATAAAATCAATTACTTTTCTGCAACATAGTAAAGCCTGTGTTGATAATAATGTCAGGGATTACTGAGATATGAATTTCAGATTACAATGGACCATCTATTTTGGAATAAGACAGTAAATGAAGCTGCATTATTATATCTTCTACCTGATATTCCACTGTCCTACTGCAATTATTTTGAAGTAAATACACATACTTTCAGAGATAATGTACTTCACATACACCAGCAGTGAAGAGTACTAATATCTCAACTGCGCATATTTGCTGAAAAAGATCTTAGAATATATTTGTAGTAAACAATACCAAGAGAATTGTTTTTATCATGAAACAGGAGAGCTGCCATTAACTTTAGTTCCAGGGGATCTTATGCTCTCTCTTCTGATCTTCATGGGAACCTCCATACTTGTAGGATATACAGTGGGAGAAAGTGGCCAGAGAGGAGAGGAGAGAAGAGGAGAGGACAGGAGAGGAGAGGAGGGGAGGGGAGGGGAGGGGAGGACAGGGGAGGGGAGGGGAGGGGAGAGGAGAGGAGAGGGGAGGGGAGGGGAGGGGAGGGGAGGGGAGGGGAGAGGGGAGGGGAGGGGAGGGGAGGAGAGGGGAGGGGAGGGAGGGGAGGGGAGGAGAGGGGAGGAGAGGGGAGAGGAGGAGAGGGGAGAGGAGGAGAGGAGAGGAGAGACTGGAGGGGAGGGAGGGGAGGGGAGGGAAGGGGGCATGGAAAGGGAGAGCAAGCAAGAGAGAAAGAGACAGAGACAGAGAGAGACAGAGACAGAGAGAGACAGAGACAGAGAGACAGAGAACTGAGTCCTCCAAGTCATGCCTTAACAGATACACCACTCCAAAATGTGAAACTATTCAGGCACACAGAAACTGGACTTGTATACTACATTTCCACCTTCCTTGGTTTTGGATTATTCAGCACATATATGCATTTGAGAATATCCGGGGTACTGGAAGGAAAGGTTGAATTTGTTTCCCTTGAACAAAACCTGAAAGAAAATTACCATTTTAGCACATCAGATTAATAGGAAACTCAGCACACAGAATTTCACCGGTGATAGCAGAAATTTCTATTGTACAGAAGGAAAATTTTATTCAAATTTGGCTTTAACTCTCTGGAATAATATATTTAGCTGCTCTTTATCAGAAAGACAGACAGACTGGGAACAATGGAAATCCCTTTTGGAAATTAACTTAGCCACAAACAGATTTCAAGTAATAGCAAATTTATTTAAATTCCCTTCTCCTTGATTCTCCTAGTTTTAAAATGAACACGAGGCAAATGTAAATGATTTATCAGTGAGTAATGTGTAATTTATGATCCAGAATGTCAGAATTATTAACAGATCATAAAAATTCTACCAGATATTGAACACAGTCTGTTCCACATCCTTAAATAAGGGTTATTAAAATGATAGTATTAAGCATCTCTAATATTCCCAAATTTGAATGCAATATAATTTTAAATGTTTTCTTTTTTTTTCATTTCTACTTCATTTTGTATCCTGCTTAGTATTTTTATGGATATAATTTCTGCTCATTTCTAGCTATTTACCTTAGATAATTTGTTATTGCTGTGGCAAATTGTAATACAATTTCCAAAATCTGTTAGAAAGCAAATGGTTTTCTTAGCTCCTCCCCATTGCAATATATTGTACACCATTGATGCAAACTGGAAAATATGATAAAATTAGACACAAAGAAGAGAGTAAAGGAATAAATGCAATTTACAAATTTTGTTCCTCTTAGGATTGTTTGTTATATGATGGATTTCCATTCTCAAACAACCAGAGAAAATAACAAATAATAACTGTGTTTTTAACAAACATCCTTTCTTTGAAACACACTAATGATTTAAAAGTTATACACAATATTAAATAAAATATCTCAGTAAATATCAAGTTCCCCTTTAAGAAGCCTTTAACTGAAGAAGTTCATGCATCATTAACCTTACAGTAAAGCTTCCTAGGGCTGCCATGGTGGTAATTCTGTTTACAGAAAGCAATAGAGGTTTGGTTTTGTTTCGTTACAGAATTAACAGCCTTACTAATGACTGGAAAGCCATTCTTGCTGCATGTGAATTTGGATGTTTTAAAACAAAAGCAATTGATACTGCAGCAGTTCACTATTTTTTTTTTGTACATTAGTACTGCTTTGGGATCTTTAAAACTTTAGAACCTCAGTTCTACCTCCTTTCCTCCTAGGCCACTGGACTCATAACCCAACCAAAATTAATTACGTTATTATCTCAAGGGGTGAAGAACAGACACAGGCAAATGTTTCCTGTTCCTTTTTATTGAAGCCGAAGGTAGGCAAATTCAGAAACTATCAATGGCTTGACATATGGTTCAGATTTTATGGCTTATATTAGTAGTAAGAGCAGGCACTCTGCATCAATTTTAACTTTCCACTAAGCCCTGTTAAAACTTTATTTGCATGCCTACTGGAACTGCTCGGGAGAAAAATTTATCTCTGAAAATCCTGATTTATATATTTATTATTCTTGTGCTATTGCTTTCCCAAGTGGCAGGAGTATATTTATCTGTTGTGAAAATAGCAACATCTGGATCCACAGTCCAATAGCACATTTGCAACCATTTATACTCATGGTATAATATTTTATGAGTAAACTCAATAATAGCAGTAACAAACCTAGCTTATAGTGTTGTAAAATGTGATATCAGAATACTCTTCAAAAATATCAAGATGTATACTTCTCTAAGGACTTCAAGTTATGTTTTTTAAATGACATAAGTTGCCTTACCATAATTGTTTTAACAACCTTGTATCTCCCACCAACCAGTTTTTGTGTATTGTATGCATGTATAAGTATGCATCGGGTTGCATGAGCTGGGATGTATGTAGGAGTATGCATGAACACATGCACACGAAGACCCAAGGTTTATGTTAGGAGTCATCTATATTAAGTTTTACAGCTTATTAATTGAGGCAGGATCTCTCACTGAAACCTCTAATTTACTATGAGTCTAATCTCAGCTGGTTTGCTCTGGAGAGCACCTGTCTCTGTGTTTCAAGATTGAGAAGCCGTAGCTACATAAATGCTATTTGTATGCATTTCTAGGATCTGAACTCTGTTCCACACACATGTATGACATACTTGAAATGCTTAACTATTTTGACATCCCAACCTATTGATATTAATTTCTCATCATCTATTAATTTAAGAGCTATCTATTACTAAAAGATAAGTGTCTACATTTGTATGATTTATAAATAATATTACTTGGTAATTAATATCTAAAAGGAACCTAAAGACAAAGAAAGGACAGTAACCATTATTTACTTCTGAAATAAGGTAAATGTGACATGGGTAGGATTTTTTCTTCCTTGTTTCACAGATGCTGAAGCTGACACTTGTAAAAGTCACCTTTATTCACCTAACTCTGTCAATGTGTTCTATCCTTTTTGGCTCCTACTTATTCACTGGCTTCAACTGCCTCTGCTCAACTGCACTGAACTGAATAAACTCAAGGATGAACTCAATTTCACTGCACCATACTCACTGCACTGACTCTGAACTGATCCCCTTCCTCTTCCAGGATCGCTCTTAAGTAGCCTCCCTTTCCAGTGCTGTTCTCATGAGAGTCAGGCACATTCTATCTCTGACTCATTCTGTCAGATCTTTCTCTGATTCATGATTCATGATTCTGCCCCTCAACTAGACTTTGTTTTCAAGCATGGCTGCTTCCTTTCACAAACTAAGCTTACCTACAATGTTTGGGTTATCATCAAGATGTGTACTAATGTCATATCTGCATTCCAGCTGGTGGGATGAAATCGATCTCATTTCAGCCAGATCATACAGACCTAGATCTTTGGATGTGATCCCGTGTCGGAGTTGCCATGTTGCTGGATTAAAATTATTCCACAGATATCTCCAGGTATCTCTGGAAGATGCTCATGTCTACACATTTTCTTGAGAGGAACACATCTGTTCTTCCAAGTTTCCTCACTGGTCCCCTCCTTAGTTATGAGGGGGCTGAGTAGGTCAGTGACTTCTCTCTCACTATATTGGTACATTTGTTGTATAGAATCATGTCACATAAGCTAACAGTCTCTAAGGATCACAGACAGTGTCAGTACAATATCACTTATACTCTTTACACTGACCTCCAAAACTTCTCATGCTCTCAGAGTTTCTGATCCTTGATCCAGGTCAGTTTGTCTGTTTTTAGGTGATTGTGGTCTTCCTCTCATGAGAGCTCTTAATAAAGCTGAAAAACTGTATAACTTACACTGGATGCTCAGTATGTACAGTGCAGCTCAGAATATCTGGACCCAAGAGGTCTCTTGCATCAGCTTCCCAAGTAACTATGACAACACACAATGCCCATCCATCTTCCTCTCTGAGTTCACTGACTGGTTCATACCTCAGTGTTTATTACTAAAGGGGCAGGGGTATTTACAAATGTCTTTCTTTGAAAATACTTTGTTTGCACAGAAATTATTTTCAGATACAGAGATACCTTATTTAATTTCCTATCCATTGAATAAAACAATGATAAAATGTGCCCTAACTTATTATATGTTTATATTGTCTCTGGTGATAACTTGTCTCTAACTTGTAAGACAAATAATTAGGTAGGCAGTTTCACTCACTCATCAATTAAGAGGGTTTCTGAGGATCTGAATACTTTATAGAACCAGTCAAGTTGTTGATAACAACAACAACAACAACAACAACAACAATAGCAATACATGGAGACATGCTGACAGAGAAACAGAGAGATTGAGATTTAGGTCAAAGATAGATGAAGAGAAACAGAGACAATACTTACATTATTTATGAAAAATTAAATGCTGAAAATATAGAGTCTATTAAAACTTTGTTAGTATCTAAGTTCAGGGAAGTAAGTATGTAATAAAAAGATATGTTTATTTTCAAACTGTAAAAAAATGCAATTATATTGTTTTCAGAAAATAAAAAAATGGATACAATCACATTAAAATTAATCCTGTCTCACAAAAACAGATATCATATATTTTCTCCCACTTATGTTCCCTTGACTTTCTGTAGACTCATGAGATTAGGTATGTGTCTCTGGCATGAAGGCAGGTGGGAAATTTTCAAGATTAATAAAGGAACTAATGGAAATGGGGAAGAATGAAGAAGTCGGTAACAGGTAGGGAAAAATGTCCAACATGCATGTACTTGAGTGAAATAAGAAGACAACACCCCTCCCAAATTAAGATGATAATTTATACCATATCAAAGAGATAAGATGAAAATAGAAAAAATTTTAGCAGAAATTGATGTATTAGAAAAATTCAAAGTTGAGATGGCATTTAAAGTGAATCTTAGAGATTACATGTGTATAATTCTGCTGGCAAAGTTAATGTCCAACTGTTGAAAATGTATTTTCCAATCATAGTGTTCTAGATAGATTACCTTAAATGACTCTAAAAACGTAATAGATTTGGATAAACAAAATTATGCTCAGTTAAAATGACATTTCAAGATATACTCATATATCTTTATCATTTTAAAAATAATTTATAATAAAAATAATTATTGTACAGAAACAATTGAATTAAATACTCATCATTCATTAAATACATTGCAATTTTAATTAAAACATTTTGTCCTCTAAAATGGTTTCTTCTGGTTTAATTTAATTGCTGCCACCCATATTATCAGATACATATGTGGTTGTGTCTGATTCTTTAGAATACAAAAGCTTGATATTTCTGCTTGAATTTTATACAGAAATTAAAATAAATTTGAGCTTCGCAAACCAATGAATTTTAATAAGTATGATGACATTATAATAATAATAATAAGTTGAATTTTTAGAAGGTTTATTTTGGATGGGAACTATGCTAAGAGGTTTAAATAAATGCTCTTTCCTGATATCTTCATAACCCTTGGAAGACAGAGAATATAATACTTGATACTACATTTGCAGATACATAAATGGGAGATCCATAGCAATGTCATCTTCCAAGTCATAGGCAATAAATCGTCGACTTCCAGCTGAGGCAGCATAAATTCTCTAAAGCATTGTTAACTATGACTTATTACTCTGTCTTATTTTTGTCTATAAGACAGTATCACTATTGAATTAAATAATTCCTGAGAATTAATTTTTATACTCTTACTGGTATCATCAATTAGGTTTGGAGATATTCTTATTCTGGTAGACACATACACATAAACATATACATACACACACACACACACATACATACATATATATATATATATATATATATATGGTCATATACATATGACATCCTAATATGCACTATGAATTGAAAGTATCATTTAGTAAAACATCACTTATTTTTCATTAAAAGCACATGAAGTGTTTCCTGCCTCCACTGTGAGTGACTGAATAAATGACATATGACATAAAATGTCAGATAAATTCCTTTAATTCGTGAGACTATTTTATGCCTGCTTAAATTTTCCAACAATTACAGGTAATATTTGATTTGGTTCAATTACTTCTGCAATGGAAAAATTTTCCTGCTCCAGTTTAAATTAAAAAGATGTGGACATTATGCATAATTTCTTTCTTATACATTTAGAGACTTGATATTATTAATTTAATATTATGCACATTGTCAGCAAGGTAAGAACTGCCTCTAAAACGACAACAAAAAAGCCGTGTTATATACTGGCAACATGGGTAGATTGTTTAAAATACAAGACAAAGTACCTGATGTGTGGCAGAGAAGTAAGAAATTTCACTTCAAGTATAGCTTCTATCTATAGAAGTTAAATTGTTCCCTGATCATGTGATTGATTGTTTTCCACTCAGAAGGATTTTACAAGACCCATAGGAATGACTATAAGATTACTTCTCTTACTAAAATCAAAACACCAGAAATTAAGATCCTACCCACTGGCAACATAAATAGTTTAATCGACTATATATCCATATCAGTGTGGCTGCTATAAGCTGTCATTGATATCTGTGCTATTTAAAACTTTAATTTTCACACTATGCATGGCCATGCATTTCAAATCAGACAGCCAAGAAATGTGCATTCCTGTGTCATTAAACACAAATTCAATTCTGGAAAATATACTTGTGTCATTTTACTGTTCTGAAGTACTTTAGGTTGGGCGTAATATTATTAGCTATGGGATTCATAGTTTCTCATCAGCCTGGCATGTGCTGTAAGGTGAATAGTACATTCTAATTCTGCCGTCACAGAATGATGTTATGTATGTTTATCAAGCTCTAAGAACATTGTTGTTGCATTTATATAATACTTCTATTAAGATACAAAAGTAGATTCATTCACTTTAAAGAAAAAATTAAATAGGGTGTAAAATTTAGTTGCAAGATTCAGAAAAGTTTTTAATTTATACCTTTTATTTTTTTTGGACTGTACTATAATTACATAATTTTCTCATTCTCTTTCCATGTTCTCCCATGCATCCCTACTGGTTCTTTCTCACATAAATGACATGAATGTTTTCATGTTTCTTTTTTCGGGTTATGTACATGCATGCTTATACACATACATACATACACGTGTGTGCACTTGCACACACACACGCACACACATCTGCTCATACTTTACAATGTGTGTGTTTTCAAGCTTGACCATTAGAAAACCTTTCATAGTACACATGGAGGGACCCATGGCTCCAGCCACATATGTGGCAGAGGATGGCCTTTTCAGACATCAATGGGAGGAGAGGCCCTTGGTGCTATGAAGACTCAATGCCCTAGTGTAGGGGAATGCCAGGGCAGAGAGGCAGGAGTGGGTGGGTGGTAGAGCACCCTCATAAAAGCAGGGAGAGGGGGGGAATGGGCTAGGGAGTTTCCAGAGGGGAAACTGGGAAAAGGGATAACATTTGAAATGCAAATAAAGAAAATATCTAATAAAAAAAGAAAAAAAGAACAGGGATTATCAGCTTTTTTTTGCAGAGTAATTATATTTATTAAGATTATTTATAAACAAATGTGGTGATTCCATGTCCCGTAGCATTATGATGTTTACAATAGAGTTTAAAGGAAGAAATATTTACTCATTATTGTCTTTCAGTGTCAAAGTGGCAAGCACTCCATCATTTCCCTCTGTTTCATCAGCAGATCTTTTTTACTTTTTTATTTAAACATTTATTTATTTATTTATTTATTTATTTATTTATTTATCCCTCCAGATTTTATTCCCCTGCATCCACCCTCAACCTGTTCTCCATTCCATACAGCCTTCCCAGCCTGTCTCCATGAAGATGTCCCTACCCTTACCTCCTACCCAATCAGACATCTAAACTCCTTGGGTTCTCCAGTCTCTTGAGGGTTTGGTGCATCTTCTCTGACTGAAATCATATGTGGCAGTCCTCTGCTGTATGTGTTCGGAGCCTCCTATCAGTTGGTGTATGCTGCCTGGTTGGTGGTCCAGTGTCTGAGAGACCTCTGGGGTGTAGGTTAATTGAGACTGCTGGTCCTCCTACAGGATTGCCCTCCTCCTCCTCCTCCTCCTCAGCTTCTTCCAGCTTTCCCTTAATTCAACCACAGGGGTCAGCTGGGTGCAAATATCTGCATCTAACTCTTTCAGTTGCTTGTTGGGTCTTTCTGGATTATCACCTCTGACTGAAGTCATTCTGATCAAAGGGTTTTTAACCTATACACTCACAGAATGCCAACAATTATTTTCTCTGTCATTACATTATGTAGAAAAACAAAAGAGAGTTGGGCCAGATAACTGATTTCAAAATGGACCTCAATGAGATAGGAGAAGGACTGAAGGAGCTAAAGGAATTTGCAACCTCAGAGGAAGAACAACAATTTCAGTTAACCAGAACCCCCAGAGCTTCGAGGGACTACACCACCAACCAAGGAGGACACATGGAAGAACCCATAGCTTTAGCTGTGTTTGTAGCAGAGAATGGCCTTGTCAGGCATCAGTGGGAGGGGAGGCCCTTGGCCCTGAGGTGGCTCAGTGGCCCCATCATAGGGGAATGTTAGGGTGGTGAGGTGGGAGTGGGAGGGTGTGGAGGGAACCACTCCCATAGAAGGAGGGGGATGGGGGATGGGAGAGGGAGTTTGAGTAGAGGAAACTGGGAAGGGGATAATATTTGAAATACAGATAAATAAAATAACCAATAAAAACAAAATAAAACAAACAAATGAAAAAAAAAACCCAATAAGTTGTCCCCCTAAAAGAAAACCAAACTATTTTTGCAATCATCTGACCACCAACCATAACCAGTTGGCCAACAGGGTTGCATTTTTTTCAAATTATTGTTTTTTGATTATTGTCTATTCTTTGTTTACAGTCCAAATTATTTTCCCTTTTCTGGGTCCCCCCTCCCCATAAGTACCATAAACCCTCTTCTGTCCACCCATTCCCTGATCAACCCCCTCCCATTTCTCTGTCCTGGTACTCCCCTACAATGCTGCATCAAGACTTTCCAGGACCAGGGACCTCTCCTTCCTTCTTCTTGGGAATCATTTGATATGCTAATTGTGTCTTGGGTATTTAGAGCTTCTGGGCTAATATCTACTTATCAGTGAGTGCATTCCATGTGTGTTAATTTGTGAATGAGTTACCTCACTTAGGATGATATTTTCCAGTCCCAACCATTTGCCTAAGAATTTCATGAATTCATTGTTTTTCATTGCTGAGCAGTATTCCATTGTATAAATATACATTTTCTGTATCCATTCCTCCATTGAGGGGCATCTGGGTTCTTTCCTGCTTTTGGCTATTATAAATAAGGCTGCTATGAACATAGTGGATCATGAGTCCTTATTGCATGCCGGGGAATCCTCTGGGTAGCCCAAGAGTGGTATAGCAGGTTCTTCCGGAAGTGCCATGTCCAGTTTTCTGAGGAAAAACCAGACTGATTTACAGAGTGATTGTGACATCTTGCAATCCCACCAGCAGTGGAGGAGTGTTCCACTATCTCCATATCCTCGCCAACACCTGCTGTTTCCTGAGTTTTTAATCTTAGCCATTCTGACTAGGTTGTTTTGATTTGCGTTTCCCTAATGATTAATAATGTTGAACATTTCTTAAGGAGCTTCTCAGCCATCTGAAGTTCTTCAGGTGAAAATTCTCTGTTTAACTCTATACCCCATTTTTTAATAGGGTTATTTGGTTCTCTGGGGCCTAAGTTCTTGAGTTCTTTTTATATATTGGATATTAGCACTCTGTCAGATGTAGGGTTGGTGAAGATGTAGGGTTGCCATTTTGTCCTTTTGACAGTGTCCTTTGCCTTACAGAAACTTTGTAATTTTATGAGGTCCCATTTGTCAATTCTTGATCTTAGAGCATAAGCTATTGGTGTTCTGTTCAGGAACTTTTGCTCTGTGCCCATGTCCTCAAGGGTCTTCCCCAGTTTCCTTTCTATTAGTTTCAGTGTGTCTGGTGTTATGTGGAGGTTCTTGATCCACTTGGAGTTGAGATTAGTACAAGGAGATAAGAATGGATCAATTCCCACTCTTCTGCATGCTGACCTCCAGTTGTACCAGCACCTTTTGGGAAAAATGCTAACTTTTTCCACAGAATGTTTTCACCGTCTATGTCAAAGATCAAGTGAACATAGGTCTGTGGGTTCATTCTGCATCTTCAATCCTATTCCATTCATCTACCTGCCTGTCATTGTACCAATGCCATGCAGGTTTTAACATCATTGCTCTGTAGTATTGCTCGAGGTCTGGGATACTGATTCCCCCCAAAAGTTCTTTAACTGCTAAGAATCGTTTTAGCTAACCTGGGATTTTTGTTATTCCAGATGAATTTAAGAATTGCTCTTTCTAACTCTATGAAGATCTGAGTTGGGATTTTGATGGGGATTTCATTGAATCTGTAGATTGCTTTTGGCAAGATGGCCATTTTAACTATATTAATCCTGCCAATCCACGAGCATGGAAGATTTTTCCATTTTCTGAGGTCTTCTTCGATTTCCTTCTTCAGAGACCTGTAGTTTTGTGATACAGATCTTTTTACTTGTTTGGTTAGAGTCACACCAAGATATTTTATATTATTTGTGGCTATTGTGAAGGGTGTCATTTCCCTAATTTCTTTCTCAGCCTATAGGAAGGCTACTGATTTGCTTGAGTTGATTTTATAACCAGCCACTTTGCTGAAGTTGTTTATAAGCTGTAGGAGTTCTCTGGTGGAGTTTCTTGGGTCACTTAAGTATACTATCATATCATCTGCAAATAGTGATAAATTGACTTCTTCCTTTCCAATTTGTATCCCTTTGTCCTCCTTATGTTGTCTAATTGCTATAGCTAGGACTTCAAGTACTATAATGAAAAGATATGGAGAGAGGGGGCAGCTTTGACTAGTCCCTGATTTTAGTGGGGATTGCTTCAAGTTACTCTCCATTTAGTTTGATGTTGGCTATGCGTTCATTGTATACTGCTTCTTTGGGTCTTGAATTCCTGTTCTTTACAAGATTTTCAGCATGAAAGGATGCTGAATTTTATCAAATACTTTTTCAGCATCTAATGAAATGACCATGTTGTTTTTTCCTTTGCGTTTGTTTATGTAGTGGATTGTATTGCCGGCTTTCTGTATATTGAACCATCTATGCATCCCTGGGTTGAAGCCTACTTGATCATGGTGAATGATCGTTTTGAGGTGTTCTTGGATTTAGTTAGCAAGAATTTTATTGATTATTTTTGCATTGATATTTATAAGGGTAATTGGCCTAAAGTTCTCTTTCTTTTTTGGATCCCTGTGTGGTTTTGGTATCAGTGTAATTGTGGCTTTGTAGAATGAGTTGGGTAGTGTTCCTTCTGTTTCTATTTTGTGGAATAGTTTGAAGAGTATTGATGCTACATCTTCTTTGAAGATCTGATAGAATTCTACACTAAAACCATCTGGTCATGTGCTTTATTTTGGTTGGAAGACTTTCTATGACCCCTTCTATTTCTTTAGGGGTTATGGGACTGCTTAGATAATATATTTGATCGTGATTTAATTTTGGTATTTGGTATCTTTCTAGGAAATTGTCCATTTCCTCCAAATTTTCCAGTTGTGTTGACTATAGGCTTTTGTAGTAGGATCTGATGATTTTTCAAATTTCCTCAGTCTTTTGTTATATCTCCCTTTTTATTTCTAATTTTGTTAATTTGGATACTGTCTCTGTGCCCTTTCGTTAGTCTAGCTAAGGGTTTCTCTATCTTGTTGATTTTCTCAAAGAACCATTTCCAGGGTTACATTTTAAACACTCTCTGAAGTTTCTATTAAAAAGCAGCAAAGGAATGTCATTCACATGACCATGTGCTTGATAAACAGTCAATTTTATTGTCCTCACCATGGTATCTTTCACGCACTGTGGATTATCACCATCATTATCTATTAGCAGTTATAAATACAAGTATGACTAAGGGGTGAAACCTTGCTTTTTGTGTAGAGACACAACCTGGGTGAAAAGACAAGAAATCCTAACCAATGAATCAGTTTAAGTTCACACAGAAGAGGATCTGATCTGAATATTTTGAGTGTGCTTTTCTGTTTGTCGAAGGTGTGAAAAAGAATCATAGTGTGAAATACAAAACCTTTAGTTAGATTTCAGAAGCCAAGATGAGAAGCACGAGAGGAGAAATGTGTGCCCTTTCACTGCCTGAGATGCAGCTGAGCATGCTCTGTACAGAATGTTGCAATGAAGAGTTGGCTATTTAAATTTATTTGGTCTTTTCCTCAATAACCTGACACTTAGATGAACCTTCCTGAGTGGGTCATTCAAAAATTCAGATGTCCCTCTCCACATTGCAGAGGCACCCAGAAATGGAGAGCAAGATAATGTTTATTTTTAGACTAGAACTGGGCACATCTGTTCCAGTTAGAATTTTTGCAAGAAAATAAAATGAACTGTATATAAAGGGACAGGCAGGATGTAACTGTTATGCCCAGAAAATTTATATCTGGCTCAGAGCCTGTAACAATCACTTTACAGATACTAGAAAATGACATTTCAAGTTGAATCAGCCAAAATGTCAGAATTTTAAGTCACTAAGGGGAAGAAATTAAAGAAATAAATACAACTGCAGGGATGTGAATATTCCATTGAAGAGAGGCAGAAACTGCTTTGGATCTTTTTCTTGACAGATCCCTTTCCAACCTCACTAAATAAACTGACATCTGGTGACATGCATTTCACAGATCAGCAATGGCACATACAAATTCACAACCCCAGTCAAATTTGCAAGCCAAGTGCCTGCTGTGTACAGGTATCAAATTTATGGAAAATAAGTAAGAAAGACTTGCATCACATATGTCTTCAAAACTTACTCAGAAAGAAGAATCATAGTTTTCATATTAATTTATTTTTAAGTACTGATTTCTCTGGCATTTGGAGTCAGGAGGACATTTCACTATATCAGTTACTTAAGTATTTGTCATATGCTGTAGATTATAGATACTTAAATTATCTATCACTGGTATTGTTTAAGGATATTGATGCCAGATAATGACAACAATTGCTATTGATATCTAAAGCTTTTAATAAGCACAGAACTTTCTTTACATTGAAGTAGATGTTAAATATCAGCCCCAAATTCAACAGTTCTTAATGACATTGGAATCTGTTTATGAGCTCTGACAACCCTTCCAGAGGACCAGGGTTCTATTCACAGCACTCACAGTATCTAAAAATTATCCAACTGTCTGAAATTCTATTTCCAAAGCATCAAGTATCATATCTGGCTTTACAGACTCTGTACACATGTGGTGGGTATACATACACACAGACAAAAAAAACCATATGTATGAAATAGAAAAAAATAAGTTTAAGAAACAACAATTCTCAAAGACCAAAATAACTTTCATTCAGCAATGTTAACTTTCTCTACTAAAATTTGAGAGCAAAGAAAAACTTCTAAATGGCTAAACATATATCACTCAGTTGACTTCACAGAGACCATTTAAATTTCTTTCTCATCAAATATTGGCAGCTAAATTTGCCAATATAGAACAAACTAAAAAATAATACTAAAAACTTTCTAGACCAGCAGTGTAGCGGCGGGCCTCCATATTGCAACCAGGACACAGCTGGAAAGGCCCAGGTAAACACCCCTTCCAGGGCTACACTCATGGGGGTATCTGCTAGGGTCTCAGAGCCAAGCAGGCGGAGCCCCGCCTAGGCTCTGTGGGACATCCCCGAGCCCTCTGGCGAGCACCAAGGCTGCATTCTGCAACCAGCTCGCCGGCCCCTGGACCAGCAGTAGCGGCGGGCCTCCATATTGCAACCAGGACACAGCTGGAAAGGCCCAGGCTCTGTGGGACATCCCCGCCCTCTGGTGAGCACCTAGGCTGCGTTCTGCAACCAGCTCGCCGGCCCCTAGACCAGCGGTGTAGCGGCGGGCCTCCATATCACAACCAAGACACAGCTGGAAAGGCCCAGGCTCTGTGGGACATTCCCTTGCCCTCTGGCGAGCACCGAGGCTGCGTTCTGCAACCAGCTCACCGGCCCCTAGACCAGCGGTGTAGCAGCATGTCTCCATATTACAACCAGGACACAGCTGGAAAGGCCCAGGATCTGTGGGACATTCCCGCCCTCTGGTGAGCACCTAGGCTGCGTTCTGCAACCAGCTCGCCGGCCCCTAGACCAGCAGTGTAGCGGCGGGCCTCCATATTGCAACCAGGACACAGCTGGAAAGGCCCAGGTAAACACCCCTTCCAGGGCTACACTCACGGGGGTATCTGCTAGGGTCTCAGAGCCAAGCAGGCGGAGCCCCACCTAGGCTCTGTGGGACATCCCCGAGCCCTCTGGCAAGCACCAAGGCTGCATTCTGCAACCAGCTCGCCGGTCCCTGGACCAGCAGTAGCGGCGTGCCTCCATATTGCATCCAGGACACAGCTGGAATGACCCAGGCTCTGTGGGACATCCCCGCCCTCTGGTGAGCACCTAGGCTGCATTCTGCAACCAGCTCGCCAGCCCCTAGACCAGCGGTGTAGCAGCGGGCCTCCATATTGCAACCAGGACACAGCTGGAAAGGCCCAGGCTCTGTGGGACATCCCCGCCCTCTGGTGAGCACCTAGGCTGCGTTCTGCAACCAGCTCGCCGGCCCCTAGACCAGCGGTGTAGCGGCGGGCCTCCATATTGCAACCAGGACACAGCTGGAAAGGCCCAGGCTCTGTGGGACATTCCTGTGCCCTCTGGCGAGCACCTAGGCTGCATTCTGCAACCAGCTCGCCGGCCCCTGGACCAGCGGTAGCAACGGGCCTCTATATTGCAACCAGGACATAGCTGGAAAGGCCCAGGTAAACACCCCTTCCAGGGCTACCCTCACGGGGGATCTGCTAGGCTCTCGGAGTTCCTTGCAACCAGGACACAGCTGGAGAAGCCCAGGTAGACAGACTCCAACAGGGGCTACAATCGCATGGATGGCAGCCAGCTTACGATCCCTTAAAGCAGCAGTCACACATATTCACCAGTAGAGAAACAACAGGTGAGCCCAGCCTCACAGGAAATTCAAACACCAGCCACTGACAACAAGGCCAACTAAAACCAGAAATAACCAGATGGCAAAAGGAAAACAAAGGAACGTTACTAACAAAAATCAAGGCAACATGACAGCATCTGAACCCAGTTCTCCAACAACAGGAATCCCTGGATACCCTAAAACACCAGAAAAACAAGACTTGGATATAAAATCACTGGTCAGGATGCTGGTAGCTGAACACATAGAAAAATCTCGTAAAGAAATAGAGGAGAAAATGGATCAAAAGTTAGAAGCCTTTACGAGGCAAATACAAAAATCACTTCAAGAAATGCAGGAGAAGATGGATCAAAGAGAAGAAGACAATAAGGAAGAAAGACAAAAGTCACTTAAAGAACTACAGAAGAATGTGGGCCAACAAGTAGAAGCTATGAAAGAGGAAGCACAAAAATCTATTAAAGAAATACATGAAAACACAATCAAGCAAGCGAAAGATCTGAGCACATCCATCCAGATACTAAAAACAGAAGTAGAAACAACTAAGAAATCACAGAGGGAGACAACATTGGAGATAGAAAACCTGGGGAAGAAATCAGGGGCCATAGACGCAAGTATCAACAATAGAATACAAGAGATAGAAGACAGAATCTCAGAAGCAGAAGATACCATAGGAACCATCGATTCAACAGTCAAAGAAAATACTAAATGCAAAAAGGTGGTAACCCAAAACATCCAGGAAATCCAAGACACTATGAGAAGACCAAACCTAAGGATTATAGGTATAGACGAGAGTGAAGATTTACAAGTTAAAGGGCCAGCTAATTTCTTCTATAAAATTATGGAAGAAAACTTCCCCAACCTAAGGAGAGAGATGCCCATGAATATACAAGAAGCCTATAGAACCCCAAACAGACTGGACCAGAACAGAAATACATCCCATCACATAATAATCAAAACTCCAAATGTAATAAACAAAGAAAGAATACTAAAGGCAGCAAGAGAAAAGGGCCAAGTAACATATAAAGGAAAACCTATCAGAATAACACCAGACTTCTCACCTGAGACCATGAAAGCTAGAAGATCCTGGGCAGATATCATGCAAACTCTAAGAGAACACAAACTTCAGCCAAAACTACTTTACCCAGCAAAACTCTCAATTGCCATTGATGGAGACATCAAGGTATTCCATGACAAAACCAAATTTGCAAGATATCTCTCCACAAATCCAGCCCTACAAAGGATAATAGGGGGAAAACACCAAGACAAGGACGGAAACTACACCCGGGAAGAAGCAAGATAGAAACCTCCTCTCATCAAACCCAAAAGAGGATAACTTCTCGAATATAAAAAATAAATAAGATAAATAAATATAATTTCAAAAATGTCTGGAGGTAATAATTACTATTCCTTAATATCTCTTAACGTCAATGGACTCAATTCCCCAATAAAAAGACATAGATTAACAGACTGGATACGGAAACAGGACCCTACATTTTGCTGCATACAGGAAACACATCTCACTGTTAAAGACAAACACTGCCTTAGAGTAAAAGGCTGGAGGACAATTTTACAAGCAAATGGTCTCAGGAAACAAGCTGGAGTATCCATTCTAATATCAGATAAAATTGACTTTCAACCTAAAATCATCCAAAGAGACTCAGAAGGTCACTTCTTGCTGGCCAAAGGGAAAATCCACCAGGAAGAGCTCTCAATACTGAACATCTATGCTCCAAATGCAAGGGCACCCTCCTTTGTAAAAGAAACCTTACTAAAGCTTAAAGCACACATTACACCTAACACAATAATTGTGGGTGACTTCAACACCCCACTCTCCTCAATGGACCGATCAGGAAAGCAGAAACTAAACAGGGACACAGTGAAACTAATTGAAACTCTGGACCAATTGGATTTAACAGATATATATAGAACATTTCATCCTAAAGCTAAAGAATATACCTTTTTCTCAGCACCGCATGGTACCTTCTCCAAAATAGACCATATAATCGGTCACAAGACAGATGACAACAAATACAAGAAGATCGAGCTAATCCCATGCCTCCTATCAGATCACCATGGAGTAAGAGTGGTCTTCAATAGCAACAAAACAACAGAAAGCCCACATACACATGGAAACTGAACAATACTCTACTCAATGACACCTTGGTCAAGGAAGAAATAAAAAAAGAAATCAAAGACTTTTTAGAATTCAATGAAAATGAAGGTACAACCTACCCAAATCTATGGGACACAATGAAAGCAGTGCTAAGAGGAAAACTCATAGCTCTAAGTGCATCCAAAAAGAAACTGGAGAGAGCATACACTAGGAGCTTAACTGCACACCTTAAAGCCCTGGAAGAAAAACAAGTTAATTCACCCAGGAGGAGTAGAAGACAAGAAATCATCAAACTCAGGGCTGAAATCAATCAAATAGAAACAAAGAGAACCATACAAAGAATCAACAAGACCAGGAGCTGGTTCTTTGAGAAAATCAACAAGAGAGATAAACCCTTAGCCAGACTAACCAAAGGACACAGAGACAGTATACAAATTAACAAAATTAGAAATGAAAAGGGAGACATAACAACAGAAACTGAGGAAATTCAAAAGATCATCAGATCCTACTACAAAGGTCTATACTCAAAACAACTGGAGAATCTGGAGGAAATGGATGATTTCCTAGACAGATATCAAATACCAAAATTAAATCAGCATCAAGTAGACCAGCTAAATAGTCCCATAACCCCTAAAGAAATAGAAGGGGTTATAGAAAGCCTCCCAACCAAAAAAAGTACGGGACCAGATGGTTTAAGTGCAGAATTCTACCAGACCTTCAAAGAAGACTTAACACCAATACTCTCCAAACTATTCCACAAAATAGAGACAGAAGGGACACTGCCCAACTCATTCTTCGAAGCCACAATTACGCTAATACCTAAACCACAAAAAGATCCAACAAAGAAAGAGAACTACAGGCCAATTTCTCTGATGAATATAGATGCAAAAATACTAAATAAAATTCTTGCTAACCGAATCCAAGAGCACATCAAAACGATCATCCACCATGATCAAGTAGGCTTCATCCCAGGGATGCAGGGATGGTTCAATATACAGAAATCCATCAATTTAATCCACTACATAAACAAACTGAAAGAAAAAAAACCACATGGTCATCTCATTAGATACTGAAAAAGCATTCGACAAAATTCAGCATCCTTTCATGCTAAAAGTCTTGGAAAGAGCAGGAATTCAAGGCCCATACCTAAACATAGTAAAAGCAATCTACAGCAAACCAGTAGCCAACATCAAAATAAATGGAGAGAAACTTGAAGCATTCCCACTAAAATCAGGGACTAGACAAGGCTGCCCTCTCTCTCCATATCTTTTCAATAAAGTACTTGAAGTTCTAGCAAGAGCAATTAGACAACATAAGGAAGTCAAAGGGATACAAATTGGAAAGGAAGAAGTGAAACTATCATTATTTGCAGACGATATGATAGTTTACCTAAGCGACCCAAAAAACTCCACCAGAGAACTTCTACTGCTGATAAACAACTTCAGCAAAGTGGCAGGTTATAAAATTAACTCAAGCAAGTCAGTGGCCTTCTTGTACTCAAAGGACAAGCAGGCTGAGAAAGAAATTAGGGAAATAACACCCTTCACAATAGCCACAAACAACATAAAGTATCTTGGCGTAAATCTAACCAAACATGCGAAAGATCTGTTTAACAGGAACTTCAAGTCCTTGAAGAAAGAAATCGAAGAAGACCTCAGAAGATGGAAAAATATTTTTTGCTCCTGGATTGGCAGGATCAATATAGTAAAAATGGCCATCTTGCCAAAAGCAATATACAGATTCAATGCAATCCCCATCAAAATCCCAACTCAATTCTTCATAGATCTAGAAAGAGCAATTCTCAAATTCATCTGGAGCAACAAAAAACCCAGGATAGCTAAAACTATTCTCAACAATAAAAGGACTTCTGGGGGAATCAATATCCCTGACCTCAAGCAGTACTACAGAGCAATTGTGTTAAAAACTGCATGGTATTGGTATAGCAACAGGCAAACAGATCAATGGAACAGGATTGAAGACCCAGAAATTAACCCACAGACTTATGGTCACTTGATCTTTGATAAAGGAGCCACAACCATCCAATGGAATAAAGATAGCCTTTTCAACAAATGGTGCTGGTTCAACTGGAGGTCAACATGCAGAAGAATGCGAATTGACCCACTCTTATCTCTTTGCTCTAAGATCAACTCCAAGTGGATCAAGGACCTCCACATAAAACCAGACACACTGAAACTATTAGAAAAGAAACTTGGGAAGACCCTGGAGGACTTGGGCACAGGGGAAAAGGTCCTGAACAGAACACCAATAGCTTATGCTCTAAGATCAAGAATCGACAAATGGGACCTCATAAAATTACAAAGTTTCTGCAAAGCAAAGGACACTGTCCGAAGGACAAAACTGCAACCAACAAAGTGGGAAAAGATCTTCACCAACCCCACATCCGACAGAGGGCTAATATCCAATATATACAAAGAACTCAAGAAGTTAGACCGCAAAGAACCAAATAACCCTATCAAAAAATGGGGCACAGAGTTAAACAAAGAATTTTCACCAGAAGAAATTCGGATGGCCGAGAAACACCTTAAGAGATGTTCAACATCATTAGTCATCAGGGAAATGCAAATCAAAACAACCCTGAGATACCACCTCACACCAGTCAGAATGGCTAAGATTAAAAACTCAAGAGACAACAAGTGCTGGCGAGGATGTGGAGAAAGAGGAACACTCCTCCACTGTTGGTGGGATTGCAAAATGGTAAAACCACTCTGGAAATCAGTTTGGCGGATCCTCAGAAAATTGGGCATGGCACTCCCAGAGGACCCTGGCATACCCCTCCTGGGCATATACCCAGAGGATTCCCTTGCATGCAATAAAGACACATGCTCCACTATGTTTATAGCAGCCTTGTTTATAATAGCCAGAAATTGGAAGGAGCCCAAATATCCCTCAAAGGAGGAATGGATACAGAAAATGTGGTATATTTATACAATGGAATACTACTCAGCAATTAAAAATAATGAATTCATGCAATTTGTAGGTAAATGGTTAGACCTGGAAAATATCATCCTGAGTGAGCTAACCCAATCACAAAAGAATGCACATGAAATGCAATCACTGATAAGTGGATATTAATGAGCCCAGAAGCACTAAATACTCAAGACACAAATAGCAAGTCAAATGATTCCCAAGAAGAAGAAAGGAGAGGACCCTGGGCATGTAAAGATTGCATCCAGTTTAGTAAAGAAACCGAGGGGGGAGGGGGAATGATTGGGGAATAGTTGGGGGGGAGAAGAACTATGGGAACTATGGTGGGTGGGAACTGGGAAAGGGGAAAGCCTTTGAAATGTAAACATAGAATATAGAAAATAAAAATAACTAAAAAAAAAAACTTTCTAAAAGCACATTTGGAAAACAAACAACTTAAACTCTGACAACTAAGAATACAGATATAGAAAATCAGTAATTAAAATAATAACAAAAAATATTGTAGGCTTTTGATCCATGCTTGGTTTTACCTGCCTTTAAGCTCAGAAGTTGGGAGATGGGCACAGTTGAATCTCTGTTACTTTGAGGCTATGCTGACCTTATATAATGAGTTCAAGGCCAGTCAATCCTACACAGGAAGATTTCATCTTTAAAATATAATAGAATAGTATAGTTTTTGACACATCATTGTTCTCAATTAATATCTCACTAACCATTTAGATAATTGAAACAGAAATCAAAGTATTAAAATGTTCAAAGTAGAGGTTTTTAATTTATGTAGTTACTTATACATTAAAAAGGCTGTAGCAAGGAGCAAAACAACGTTGATACTGCAATTATCCCTAGTAGACTTTATTCATGTTTGAAAGAACACAGCAATAGAGTAAAATATTTTAATGAGTCTTCACATCCCATTTATGATGGCTAAATTTACTTGTTAATCTTATTGCATCTGGTAGTAACTGTCATTAGACAACCATGATTGGTCTAGCTGGACCATTGGCTATGCACCTGTATAAGAAATCATCCTACTTTCAGTTATATTTCTTTAGAGAAACCTGACTAATACACTATGTAAGTCAGAATTCTACTGTCTTAGTTGGTTGTTTAGAAAGTATATTTTGAAGGTAGAAAATAACTCCTTGCATTGACTCTAATATTACCTCTTGGACATTTCTTTTTTCTTTTTTATATTTTTCTTACTTCCCTACAAACTGATGCTAACATGTGATACACACACAATGATCTCAGTGCATGGCTCTGGGTCGGGTGGGTGCAGAGTGCCACTTTATTTGCTTCATGGAATGTAACTGAGATGAACTACTAGGTGCATGTTAGACATGTGTTCTTCCTTTGTGACACAGTGCTTGCTCTCACCTGGGAATTTCATAAAGATTCCTTATATAATAAATACACACAGTTAGCTTACCTAGAAATGTCTTTCTCAGGAAGAAATATTAATTTGGCAGAGCCAGGAGCTTAGCATATCTGTCCTAAATATTTAAACAAAATTGGTAAACTGAATAAAATTGCTCAAAATTACAACGTGAAGATTCCTGAAATTTAACAACTGTCCACACAAATTAAAAGGCATTTACTTTTTAGAGGGATATTGACTCTGAGATAAAGCCAACCAACTAACAATAACAAAACAATAATAGAAACTTATTTAAGTTTCTCTAAGAGCTATTTTACAAATTCATAGCTCATGTCTTTCAACATAGTAGTTTATAATAATTGGCAAGATGACATGGCATTTTTAACATGCAAAACTGTGAAATTAATATGAAGAGTACATACATGCAGTAGATGATATAATCTCAGTTATGTTTTTAACAGAAAATATTATATTAATTTTCACATTAATAAAAACACAAAGATTTGAAGTAGTTTATTAAAACATTACTTCAAGTCCACACAAACCTTTATGATACTCTCAAGAATGTATATATTGACTAGAAAGGAAAGTCTATGAATTGCCTACTGCTTTTGTGGTGAGGTACTTTTGATAAAGGCTAAAGAGATCTTTCCAACCAGATTGAATAATCTTTTCAACAAATTGTCTTTCAAGGACTGCATCCGTATTTGAAAAAGGAAAAAGTTGTGTAGCATTTTATGCTTCATGCATGAGTAACCTTGGGGATCAAGTATATGACAAGGTTGACTAAAACTTGCTGCACAAGCAGACCTGAGCCACATGTGATGGTGAACACTGGTAACACTGGTGCTGAGAGGACAAAGATATGTTGATCTTGAGGCTTTCTACATGCCTAGCCTGGCCTATTCAGTGAATTGCAGGCCAAGTAAGAGATTTTGTCTTAAAAAACAAGGCTGTTGGTTCTGAAGACAGTATCGGGGGTTGAGTTATATCATTTAAACATAAAGACACATATTTAGACAATGGCCTGTGCATTAGTTTTTACAACATTATATTTTTATTGATTATTTTGGAATTTCATTCTGTGTACCTCAGTCACAGATATATCCCAGTTGGAAACATTCTGAACTTGTAAATTGATAGACAATTGATAAGCTCTGTAGAATTTACAAAAATAATTAACCACTGATGGTACTACAATGCAAATGAAACTTTAAAACATTATGCTAAATGGAATCAGTCCAACGTAACCAGCTTTATATAATAAAATTCTGTATATGTTAAACATTGAGGAAAGACAAACCTATGTGTTGAGAGTCATGATGAATTGGCATTAGAACAGAAATGGTAAAGGAAAAGCAAAGCATTTTTTTTGGATGACTCAGTTAGTGAAGGCACTTGCATGCATGCTTGGTGACCTGAGTTCAGTTCCCAGAGTTTTTAAAAAGACGTTAATGACCTATAATTGGGTTATGCTCATGATGGCACAATCTTAAAAATATCATAAAATTATACTATGAAAATAGTTGCCATCTTATAGCCCATAACTCATTTCTCCTAAAGAAGTTTGAAAAGCCTTGGAATGATATTTTAAATAATTATTTTTTTCTTTCACAGAGTTGATGATGCATACAAGTTGGATGGTTATTTTGCATGGTATTCTTTTCACAAGGCTTCAGGAGTATTGTTGTTCATTTCTTCTCTCTACGTGAGGGTTCCTGCCACAACCTACTGGGTGTCTCTGGTTATCAAATTATTATCATGGGCAAGGCTTTATCTGTCATCTATCATCTGCTGCCTGTTCATCATCTATCTATCTATCTATCTATCTATCTATCTATCTATCTATCTATCTATCATCTATCTATCTATCTATCTATCTATCTATCTATCTATCTATCTATCATCTATCTTTCTATCTATCTATCTATCTATCATCTATCTTTCTATCTATCTATCTATCTATCTATCTATCTATCATCTATCTATCTATCTATCTATCTATCTATCTATCTATTTATCTTTCTGGAAAAAATTAAGTTTTTTTTTCTATTAGTCTGAGTTTTCTACTTTCATGTGAGACCCAGAACACTAAGCAGAAGAATAAGTTTTATCCTAAACCACGTTCAAATCTAATATGAAAAGGTAAATTGCATCTTTCAGAAGTTTTATTTTTTCTTTCATGATCACGGGAATTTAAGTGAGCAATTGTGCTTCAATAAGCAGAGAAAATTGCTGTGGGCCCTCCCTGAAAGCTTGTGGAGTACACCATGATGCCATGAGAAACTAGTGGGTGTTTTTCAGGAAGTGATGAGGCCATTTGTCACAAATGAGAGGCATGATTATACAATGAAGTTTCACCTTATCTTTCTCTTAAATAGAGTTCACTAAATATTTCTTACAATGAAATGCATACCTTGAAACTTATAATGTAGTTATATAAAGTGTAATACAAGAATCATTGTAAGTAAAGCACAAGGCATTAGACTTAAGACATGTGCAAGTATAAAATACCATATGTGTCTTACTGTAATCCAGACTCGGTTCTTTAATATAAGTATTTCACTTTGTTTTACACATATTGAAAATAAGTTTGCATATTGTAAAACAATAATTTTAAGGGTTCTATGAAAAAAAAAAGTTTGGTGTAGGAATAATTGTGATGTCTTAGTTTGTTAACTTGTTACTCTAACAAATAATGATGAAACCACCTTAGAGGAGTAATGGTTTACCCTGCCTGATAGTTTCTGGTTACAATACTCCATCATTACAGTGAGGTGAGTAGGACAGTAACTTGAAGCAGCTGGTTACAATGCATTTGCAAATTAAAAGTAGGAAGAGATGTTACTACTACATGACTACCCCAGTACCTGTCTTCTACTTACACAGTGCAGAAACTCCTGCGTAGAAATGATTTTTTTCCATAGTTAAGATGGATCTTTCCATATCATTTAATGTAAGCAAGCTTTGCCCCACAACCTTGCCACATAATATCTTTTTCCTTCCTTGTGGGTATTTACATTTAGCCAGTATCCTGAGGGCAGGGAAGTTGAAAGGTAACTCATTTTTGTGACCTTATCTTAAGTTGCCATAGATTTCCACTGATCTATTTATAAACCACAAAGCCATGTGACTTCATAATGAAAGCAGAAAAGAGGAATGATTCACTGCATATATCCAAAATATGTCATAGGGAAAAATTTAGAGTATATATCTTTTGAGCAGTATGAATCTCAAAGTAAGGTGAGGTGTATTTGAATATTTCTTCCCATCCCCACCCCCTCTCCTTCTCTCTCTTTCAGCCACACACACACATTTTTCTCTAAGCTTGTCTAAAATGTAGCATATGCTTGGCACAGAGAGATCTTTCCACTAAAGAATGTGAAGAATCATCATATCTGCAAAACCATGACATTTATTTTATACTAGTCTTATCAGATGTCTTTTGGTTTATGTTGTTGTTGGTCTCTCTATCTACCTTGGCCTAGTAGATTGGATCCAGTTTTGTAGATCCAGAACAAAGAATTCATGTGTGGGGGGTGATTGGGGAGTAGTTGGGGGGGAGAGTACTTATGGGACCTATGGTGGGGGGGACTGGGAAAGGGGAAAGTCTTTGGAATGTAAACAAAGAATATAGAAAATAAAATTAAAAAAAGAAGAAAAAAACACCTTTATTTACTGAGGTGAAAATGCAAATATCAATTATAGGATTATAGGTGGTACTACTACATTGGGCTCATAACATACTACAAATGTAGTATATGCTCATTATATTTAAGTGTAGCATTATGGTACAATGTGTCAGAAGAAAAAGTTGGACTAAAAGATATATTCTATAGAGAAATTTTATTTGTTCATATAGTTCAACAAAGTTCTTAAAATTAAAGTTTTCTATAGAAATCAAGTTCTCTGGACTAAAGACCTCAGTGTAAAACCAGACACACTGAATCTGACAGAAGAGAACGTGTAGAACAGCTTTGAACTGTGGCACAAAGACTTTCTAAAGAGAACACTGTTAGCATAGACATAATTTATACATGGGATCTCTTGAAACTGAAAAGCTTATGCACAGCAAAGAAAAACATCATTTGGACAAAGCAAAAGCCTAAGGAATAGAAACTATTTTTACCACTTACATATGCAATAGCAAAATAGTACCCAAACATATAAAGAACCCATGTAACTATATATAAAGAAAATTATTAGTCCAATTAAAAATAGGGTACAGATCTAAACAGAGAATTTAAAATGAGAAAATTTAAATGCTTTAGGAACACTTAAAGAAAATTACAATATCTTTAGCTATTAGGGAATACAAATCAAAACTATTTAAAGATTTCATCTTATATTACTGAGAATGGCTAAGATCAATCAAACAAGTGATAGTTCTTTCTGGGAAAGATATGGAATAAGGGGAACACTCATCCATTGTTGGGGAGATGCAAATTTGTACATCTACTCTGCAAATCCTTGTGATGCTTCATCAGGAAGATGGGAAACAATCTACCTCAAATTCCAGTAATCCCACTCTTGGCCATACACCCAAAGGTGACTTTATCCTACCACAGAGACACTTGCTCAAACACATTCATTGCTGCTCTATTCAAAATATGCAGAAATTGAAAAGAATCTAGATGCCCCTCAAGAGAAGAATGGATAAAGAAAATATGGTACATTTACTTGGTAGAATATTAGTCAACTATTAACACTGAAATTTGTAGGCAAATAGATGGGACTAGAAATAAACTCATCCTGTGTGAGGCATCCGAGACTAAGAAAGGCATTTATGATAAGTGTTATTGCTAAGGATAATCAGAGAATCTTTCCTCCTGCAGCAAATTGGAACAAACACAGAGACCCACAGCCAGATAACATTCAAAGAGTAAGAGACCTAGATCACTGAGATTTAAAAAGGATGAATCCAGCAAATTCCTTCCCTTAGTGCTTAAGGAATACTATAGAAGAGGAAGAAGAAGGAATATCAACAGGGTATGAAGGACACCAAGAAAACAAAGCCGTTTAAATCAGCTTTACCAAAGCTTGTATAAACTCAGAGGCTGGTTCAGCAGGCAGAGTAGTGCATGGATGTATATCAGGTCCTTTGTGTATCTATTATGGCTTCCAGCTTAGTAATTTGATGGGGATCCTGAGTGTGCACATGAGTGGTTCTCTGTTTTTCTGTGCCTTCTCTTGGGCTATTTTTCTTCTTATTGCTTTTTGTATTTTATTTTTATTTTGGTTTTATTTTATTTGGTTCCTCTGTGTAGCCCCGGCTGTCCTGGAACTCACTCTGTAGACCAGGCTGGCTTAGAACTCAGAAATCTGCCTGCCTCTGGCTTTCAAGTGCTGGGATTAAAGGTGTGTGCTACCACCACCTGGCTTAGTTATTTTAATAATACCAAGAAACATAATGACTGTGGCTCTCAACCTCAGAATATACAATTTTGATGCATTTTTTTAATTTTTATTTCAACTTTCTTTTGCTTGTATTTCTATCTTTTGCCAGTTGAAGTCTTTGTGTGCTGTGTACAGGGATGGATATATATATATATTCATCAGAATTGTTCTAGTCTGTGGTATTTTTCTTCATTTTGTTTGAAGTTCAATGCAACACTAGCTTCTAGGTCTGGCTTGTGAGCAAATGAATTGGGTTTGGCTTCTAGCAAAGAATTACTGAAACAGGACTCCACACAACAAGACTGCACTGTCTGCCTTGTATTTTCTTTTTATTGACTATTTCATTATGTATGAGGACATGTTCCACCTTTGTTAACCAGTCTGCTTACTCTTGCTAAATATCATCTTCTTAAAGGGCTTTTGGAATTAAAAACAACCTGAAGCTCTGCTGAGATTTGTGACTGTCATCCTTCTGGCTAGAATTGCTCAAAGCTTGTGTAACAGTAGCAAGGATGCATTCGTAATAGCTGTCAGCAGAATGGTCATTAAGCGCAGTCTGCAGTCAAGATTTCTGTGCCAGATGGCACCTCAGGAACACTAGACAGAGCATTTGAAGCTGCCAAGATTTGTGCTGTGCCCTTTTAACTTAGTGCTGGTGGAAAGACAAAGCAGGCTCCCTCCAAACTCAACTCTAAGCAGTAGCTTTCCAGCCCAGGGGGCTCATTGTAGATACACAAAGACAAGTCAATCTTTCTATTTAGTAATATATTGCTCATAATATTATATCATATGCAGCATTAATTAATTTTCTAGAACTTATTTCCTGCAGTATTATAATGAGAAGTTGGATTTTTTTCAACTTTTTGTGTCATATTGGGAAGATCGTTTTACCAATATTTCTGATTCAAACATTTTTGTTTCAAAACTTTTATTTTCTTCTGTATCCAAAAGTTTTGATTGGCATGATTTGGCAGCCTAGTCTTCCATCAGTATACTGTTAGTTGTTTTAGGAGCCATTTTTACATATCTAAGTGTTATGTTTTATAGTTCCTATATTAGATATTTAAATTACAGTCCTTTTAAAATTATTATACTTGAATTAGAATATAAATTTCCTTATGTATGCTACTGTATCATTTTTATTTATTATCATCTTGTAGAACATTATGAAAACAGCCAGGGGATAAAAGCATTTTGCAAAATATTAATTTTAGTTTTATCTAATTGTAAATTCCTCCCAATACAGTCCATTCTAATTTGTCCATAAGACAGCAGCCCGTTGGGAGGTAGGATGATAATTATCATGATAATCATGCTTGTTAATTTTGTGATTTTGAAAATAAATCTCAGAAATTTTCTCACTGAATAGTACTTATTTTACAACATACTTTCACATTGCATTATCTTGGAAAATTAATTTTATGTCTAATTATATCAATTTAATATTACAATATTAGAACATGTCAGAACTTACAACAGAGAATGTATCATAAACATCATCTTGAAGGAATTAACATAATTACAATGAAATAATGTATGCTTCTAGTACCTCATTTTCTTTATAAAAAAGCTGCCTCAAGCATTAGGTAGGTTCTCTTGTGGAATATAGAATGACAGGAAAATAAATTTCTGGAAGAATTATAGTGTTATATGAGTATACACATAGATAAGAGATTGAATCTGGAATGCAGAATAGGACATCAACTGTCCAAATAATGACTCTTCCAAATTCATCTTAAGAGTAATAGAAGTTTATGAGGGGATATTTGCAGAAGAGTAGAGGATTATGCAGCCAGATTTCCATGAGTCATTCATCTTCTCTTTCCAAGCTCTTAATTTAAATGTTTCAGAGACTACAGAAAACCAATGCAGACCTGACTTGAGAGGGAGACCTATGTGTTAAGGCTATTGTGGCACCATTAGGTTCACACAAGATGAGGTATGAACAAAAGCAAACTCTGTGAAAGGCACTTCCTTATGTGAACTAATTGCCCTTATCAGGAATTCTGCTAGTCTCAGCAAACACTGCACACCTCAAGGAAGAATGGATACCTCTGGTAGAGTCATGAGTGTAGAACTGGTGAACAATGGTTTGTTGGACAATGGAGCTACTCTGACTTGGACCTGAGGATGAGGCTCCCTAGAGATGGCTTATATGAAGGAGAACTTGGATATTTCCTGCTTGGCATGCACAGAAAATTCCAAGGTAAAGAATAGCTGTTGAACAACTTAACAAATTAATTTTCTTTTACTTTTTTTGAAGTGTCTTTTTTTTAAATGACGACAAAATCTCTTCTTCTAGATCATGCAATGGGTAGACTAAGAATGGAGATGGTGAAGGGCTGACACCTTTCAGTCATGGTGCTTCATATCCTCACTGGCTAGTACAGAAAGGAAGTGTTGAATCCAGTAAATATCAACAGACTGAGGTTTATGAAGGCTTACCAACATACAAAGGGACTGTAGAATAACCTAACATCTGCAATATAGGTGTGTAAATGGACTGGAAAATAGCTTCAGTTATGAAGATGGGGCAAAACAAAACAGGTTCTAGAAAGTCTAATTGGGAAAATGTAAAATAGCAGCTCACATGTTTCTAGAACAACGCAGGATGTGTGGTAGGAATGTGTAGATGGAATGCAGGTTGGTATTTAAGGTACAATAAATGATGATCGACCCAATAGCAATGCTATTAATAACTGTAGTGAGTATTGGCTCACTTTGCCTCATTCTTAACATCCTAACTTTCAAAGAACTTTCCTTGGAGATATGACCCAATGAGTCTTTCCTTTATTTCCAAAGGATTAAGGTTCTGTGTCCTGGATTGGAGTTGCTGATCATTAATCTCTTTAAAGACTGTCACAATGAAAATTAGTTCAATGGCATTTTATGCATGTTCAGGAGGTCTCATGTTTGAACAGGTAGAAGGTAGGAAAATAGACAAATGCTGTCATTTTTCTTACAGATTTACCATTCCTAACAAGATGACTACTGTTTCAACTTTATTTTAAGGCCAGAATAAAATACTAGGATGAACCATGAAAGAGAGCAAAGTAAAAATGAAATAGAAATTTCAAATTAAATTATCCCTCTCAAGCTTTCTTAGTAACTACCCTTGGGTAATCCACTGGTTATTTAATTATTTATTGAATATTTTAATCAAGGTTAAATTTTAGGCAATATGGTTTGAGGAATAAGACAATGTGGTTTAACTTTCAACTCTGCCTCCTATAATATGCTAAAATATAAAAACCCTGGAGAGTCAAATTCATCAATTTTAAGAACTGCATTTTCTGATTCACCGATTTTCCCCTGCAATTAATTATTCACATTTGGCAAGGATTTCAACTCAGATTACTTTTTGACTAAAGTCATGATTCCTGTCCTCACTTTTTAAGAAGCAAGTGGAATATGGGAACTGAGAATATTATATCAGGAGGGTTTATTGTACATACAATTGAATAACATAAAATCATAGGAAAAATAATATTTATTTTAACATTTTACTATCATCCATTGATTATACATAGTAATGAGCTTTGTAATCACACCTTCATAAAATATATAATGTATTTTGATCAAATTCAAGTCCGTCACTGCTTGTCATCAACTCCTTTTATTATCAATCAATCTTCTTTTTTGTCTTTTGTGTGTACATGACTCTGTGATTTTCATTAGACTTGCTTACAAAACTGTCAGTGGGAATTCCTATACAAGAGTGTGTACCTCAACAGTAGGTACAAAGCTGAAGAACACACTTTCTTTTCTATTAACCTTTAACCAGTCAGAAAGTCTTAAAGAGTGATGGAGTCTTGTAAGGGCCAGCTTCTTCCATGACAGACAGGCTCAGATTTCTGGAGGTTTGTGAAAGTTACCTGTTCATAAAATTAAAATTATGGCAAAACGTGTGCATATTTCTCTTCACACTGAAAAAGAACACTTGCTTATTTGGGAGTCAGTGATTCACTGTCAGGGAGCACAAAAAACTCTGGGAGTTATATGCTCTTTATTTTTTATGGAATTTTAAACATTTTCCAACTTATTATCTCTCAAACCTTTCAGTCATGTGATTTGATAGGAATAAAAATAACTTTTGATTATGACCACAAGTATCTCCACACTAGAAATTAAGAGACATATTAAATATAATTGGCAACAACTGACTTTTTCACAAATTAAAATGTCAGCATGTGCTGCTTGTAAGTTATCTTGTTTGACACTAAATTTGGGGAAGTAAAGACTTTAGGATACTTTTCATCTGATCCTCTTTGGTTATGTTTTAGCAATCTAAAAGTTATACTTTATTTGTTTGCTGTATGAGCTAAGGAGTTACAAGAATAAACTTTGCACATCAGGCATCGTATTACAAAGGCAGAGGGAGACAAATTATTATGGGAGGCCAGTCTGTCATATTGTAAGTTCCAGACCAGTTAGGGATATATAATAAGACCCTTCCTCCCCATGAAAAGAGAATAAAATGTCCCTAAATCTTGGGAAAAGGTCAATAAATTGTCAAGAAAAAATTGAGTGCATACTGGCATATATTGATAGACCCAGATAGGACTGAGTCAAAAGAAGACACTCCACTATGAACTCCCTCAACACTAATATTATTTGTATGATATAGATGCTTTCTTTAACACTTTTGTTCAAATATTCTTATGGTTTTGAGTGGCAGATTTTTGCTTATTATTGTAGTATTGGAAAACCTGACTTAGAGTTTTCTTCTCATGTAATTTTTCGTTAAGCACATTTTCAAATAACCAAGCCTATGACTTCTTGCATTGAAGTGTGCTGAGCTAATAAAGGTTGCATTTCTAAAGATCAAGTTCAGAAGATGCATATAAAGTTATTGATCTTAGCAGTCAGTGGCAACTGAAGTTTAGCTTCCAAACACTAAAAGGATTTGATTTATCTCTCAAGCAAAAATGTCTAGTAAGAGCAGGTAGGAGAACCTGTTTGAAAGCTTTGTTATTAGGCTAATGAGTTGCTTTGATATTTGAATTTTAAAGGAAAGAATGATTAGGATGTTTCAAAACAGCTCCTGTGTTTGCTCCATTGATGGCTGACATCAAAACAGAGTAACTAAATAGTTAATATCTCAGCCATTTACTCACCTATAAAAGAAAGAATAGAAAAAGAAAACAGACAACTGTCTATGCTGTTTCACATGAAACAGACACTCTCCTTGTAAGAATCAGTAACTTCTCTGTGTGATCTTACATTAACTATAGACTGGGATGAACCAGTCATTCTGGTTTCTTAGTGTTTCCAAACATTTGTAACTAGAACTTTCCTCCTCTCTAAGTGTTTCCAGACTCACTGAAATATACTTCACTAAACAAAATATATTGATTCCATTTTTGGTCAGTGAGATTACTCAATGGGAAGCCTGCAGCTGCTGATTTTCTATGTAGGTCATGCTTTTAGTGTAGGTCCTTGACAAAAATAAATTTAAAATAGCCCTTCTGGTAATGAGAGGCTCTTTTTACTTGATTAAGTAAGGTATATTTTTTAGAAACAAATGTCCTAGAAAATTACTTTATAATGTAAGATAATGGCATTGGCTTTAAGACCAGAGAATTTAGTTCATAAAATGACAAGGCATAGTGACTCAAGGGGGGTTCTCATAGACAGAGAACCTGTTTTGCAATCATTAATATAATGTTAAAAGTAATTATTATAAAGAAAAATCACTGAGACATAAAGTAAAATGCAATAATGTTGGATTTCATTTAAAGCTTTCAACTATAAATTGACACATTGTCTTAGTTAGGGTTTTACTGCTGTGAACAGACACCATGACCAATGCAAGTTTTATAAAAGACAACATTTAATTGGAGTTGGCTTACAGGCTCAGAGGTTCAGTCCATTGTCATCAAGGCAGAAACATGGCAGGCATGGTGCAGGAGGAGCTGAGAGTTCTACATCTTCATCTGAAGGCTGCTAGTGAAAGACTGGCTTCCAGGCAGCCAGGGGGAGGGTCTTAAGCCCACACCCACAGCGACACACCTACTCCAACAAGGCCACACCTCCGAATAGGTTCACTTCCTGGGCCAATCATATACAAACCATCACATTCCACTCCCTGGCCCCCATAGGCTTGTTCAAATATGAGCCTATGGGGGCCATACTGAAACATAGCATAATGCAAAATATATTTAGTCCAACTTCAAAAGTCCCAGTAGACTATAGCAGTCTCAACAGTGTTAAAAGTCCAAAGTTCAAGGTCTCTTTTGAGATTCATTCAATCATTTAACTGTAATCCCCCAAGCAAGACAGGAAACCAGCTGGGCAAAGTCCAAACTCTGGGCAAAGTCCAAACTCTGCATCTCTCCAAGAACGATGGCAAAGCAGTCTTCAGATATTCAACTCCTTTTTCATCTTTGTTGAATGCAACAAGGTTCTTTCTCCTGGGCTTGTTCCACTCCCTGTTAGCAGCTTTCCTTGGCAGGCATCCTGTGGCTCTGGCATCTTTAACATCTTGGGTACCCCAAGTCAATTTCAGCTTCACAGCTTCTTGTTCCAGTGTCTGAGATCCACACATGATCTTCTGTGTATCTCCAAAGAGCTGGTGTCACTTCTCCAGCTCTGCCCTTTGTAGCACTCTAAGTTCAGATTGATCCACTTCACTGCCACTGATGTTCTTGGTGGTCATCCCATGGTACTGGCATCTCCAATATGCTAGGGTCTTCCACTGCAACTATAATTCACCAAAGCCTCTCATAGGCTCTCTTCATAGTACCAAGCCTCAACTCCTTTGCATGACCCCTTCAGTCCTGGGCTGTCAATTACACCTGAGGGTACACTTTCACCAATGGCCTTTCATGGCCTCTCACAGTACCAAGCCTCAGCTGTTCTTCATGATGCCTTAGTGCCTTCAAAACCAGTACCACCTGAATGATTCTTACACATTACCAAGTACAGCTGCAGCATGAGGAACACTTGGCTATCTCTAGAATACAGCTTCTTTGTGCTCTCAGAAAACATTTCCTATATTTCACCTCAGTGATGCTGGTCTTTTCTTAATCATCACTAATTTCTTAGCTCCAGCTAACCAGCATCAATTGTCCTAGTAGTCTCCTTCCTTTTAATATAAAGCCAGAGACACGTGGCCGAAGCTGCTGAGTTCTGCTGCTTGCAGGAGCTGGAACATTGGCCACCTTGTTCTATTACATTATCACTAGCTTCCTTTTTCCCAGCTCCTTCACTGCCTAAATTGGCTGTCCTGAATTTTGCTTCTTAGACTGACCTTGAACTCAAGAGATCTGCATGCCTGTCTCCTAAGCACTGGGATTAAAGGTGTGGTCCACCAAGCCTGGATTAAAGTTTTTCTTCACCTAGAATTTGCTCCGTTCTAGGCTGGCCTTGAACTCAGAGATCTGCTTATCTTTGCCTCCTGGGATTAAAGGCTTGTACTACCATGCCTGGACCTAAAGTTAACTGGGTAAATCTTGCCCCCAAGGTCACCACTCCTTTAATTCAGTTTAATATCCTTGAATTCAGCTCCATTTCACTTCCTGGAGTCCCTTTAATACTCAAACTATATATTTTGTACTTTTCCTTTCTCAGCTTGCTATGTTTGTTCAAAATTCTCTTCATCAGACTTAACCAGAGAACAAAGTCTTTGTTGGGCTTTTTTGAGACTTCCTTTGCAGATGCAGTTAATATAAATCTCTTTATCTTAGTCCTAGGCAGTCTCTTCAGGCAATGGCAAAAGGCAGCCATGTTCTTCACCAAAACATCACAAAAACAGTCTCTCAGCCACATATTAAAGTTCTTCTCCACTGAAACTTCTTGGGCCATCAGGCCTACACAGTTCAAATGACCCTCAGCACCACTGTCTTCCATATTCCTACTAGTCTGGCCCATTAAGCCCCACTTAAAGCATTCCATAGCTTTCCAAATCCAAAGTCCCCAAATCCACATTCTTCAAAACAAAAGCATGGTCAGGCTTATCACAGCAATACCCCAGTCCCTGGTACCAACTTCTGTCTTAGTTAGGGTTTTACTGCTGTGGACAGACACCATGACCAATGCAAGTTTTATAAAAGACAACATTTAATTGGGGTTGGCTTACAGGCTCAGAGGTTCAGTCCATTGTCATCAAGGCAGAAACATGGCAGGCATGGTGCAGGAGGAGCTGAGAGTTCTACATCTTCATCTGAAGGCTGCTAGTGAAAGACTGGCTTCCAGGCAGCCAGGGGGAGGGTCTTAAGCCCACACCCACAGCGACACACCTACTCCAACAAGGCCACACCTCCGAATAGGTTCACTTCCTGGGCCAATCATATACAAACCATCACACACATGTTATGAATGACACTACAGAAGCACAAGTGAGCAAAGACAGGGAAGTTCAAAGATGAGACAAAGATCACAAACAGATTCACATTTTATTCAGTTAATTGAGGTGCTCCTCATCTCCTCAGCATGTTAAATGATGCATTTTGGAACAACCTGACTTCTGTGAACAAATATAAAGATGTTTATAGATCATCATTTGCACTAGAATAACAATTAAAACTCCATGAAGAAATCAACCAATATTGGATGAGGGATTCTAGCTCATTATCACGAGTTAAATGGCATGTCCACTCTGAGGGAATTAAAAATGCCATTTATAAAAGCACATGAGGAAGGAGGGTAGCACAATGAAGCTCAAAAAAATTGGAAAATAAGAGGATAACATTTGTGAAAAAATAAGTGAGATGTCATTCATAAACAACTCTCCTTCCAGAAACAGAACAAAACAATCCAAAATGAAACGAGGGACACAACCTGTAAAACACAAAGAAAGTTCACAGTTCACAGCTAGACTATAAAGATACACTATGATCATCAGTTACAATAACTGTTGGCCAAAAAAAATTACTTCGAACTTACAGTGTATTTTTAAGCTTTGAAATATAACAGGTTTCATAACTGGTAAAACTATTCGATACAGATTGCTTGACTATTGAGAGGAGATTTCTTAGAAATCTCCTGAATGCCAGACTTTTCACACAATACTTGAGATATTGCAGTCAGAGACTCAGCATGGTCCTTTGTCAGGAAACAAATGGCCCTGGTTGAGTTGGAAAATGGGATTTTTTTTGGACCACTCTTGCTTGCTCTTCTCTTTCCACATTCTTTATTTGCACCTAGATCAAAGCCCTCTGGGACTGAATTCTATAGTGCTGCAGAACACTTCACATGTCTCAAGCAAAAAACAACGAGCAAGCTATATATCAAAACCAGAAGACTGAAACCTGCTACAGGGATGACAGCAGGGGTGGGGTTGAGGAGGTGGGAATGGATGGGGGAATCTCAAAGAAGATGAAATTTCAGTTGCACTGTGCCATGAATCTCAGAAGCACTAATGAATTAATTTCACAGTGATTTGAATATGATTTGAAAAAGACCAGTTGTATCCATATGGATATTCTACAAGGTAAATAATGAAAGTAATCCACAACTGAAAACATTTGAACAACTGGACTATCAAGCGCTCTCTTCCCTAGCTTTCAAGATAGGGGTTCTCTCCTATTTCTCAGGCTTCAGTGATGGGCAACTCTAGGCAGTGTTATTTTACTTGGTTTTATTTTTCCATCTGAGACAATCCTCATTCATTGACAGTGGATGAACAAGCATGTTTTCAAATTTTGAAAATTATAAGGCTAGAATCTGCTTCAAGCACTTAATTATACCTTTTTATTTCCTTTTTTAAAGTGTATTCTCTCATACAATGCACACAGTCCAGACAAGTTTCCCCTTCTTTTCATTCTACTCAGCCCCAGTCTCCACTCTTCTCTTGCTTAACGGCTGCTCCTCCATTTCCCTACAGGAAACAGTAGGGCTCATGGGGCTATCAACCAAACTCTGCAGAACACAAGGCAATAAGACTAGGCACAGACTCTTCTATCAAGTCTGAATGAGGCAACTCTGTAGAAGAAATTGTCCTGAGAGAAGCAAACGAGTCAGAGAAACCCCTGACTCGCACTGTTAGGAATCCCATAAAAGTCCCAAGCTAAACAAACCCCTGCATGTATGCAGAGGGCCTACCAGAGACCCACGCAGTGTCCATGGTGGTTGCTTTTGTCTCTGTGAACGCCTATGAGCCCTGCAGAGTTGACTCTGAGGGTCATATTCTCTTGCTGTCCTACACCAGACACTTAATTTTTAAAGAATATGATTTTATATGAAAAATATCCATGTTCTGAAAAGCCATATCACCAAAGTATAAAGCATAATAATACTGTTGTGGTAGATGGAATTAGATGATGCATGCATTTTATTTTAAATCTAAACAATACTCTTTCCAAAGGGCTCTTCCTGTAAAAGCATAGTAATCAATCTTGTCTAATTAGATTAGTATCAGAAGTTAAGTGAAGGTACTGACAATTAGACTCAGACTGAACTGTCATCATAGCAGACTCTAGCAGTATTTGTTATTCTTATTTCTTAACATACAGTTTTTCTCTTAACATTTTCCATATTAAGTGAGAATGCTCGAAGATGGCTATAGAATATACCAAATATGTATCACTTTTACAAAGATTAAACCATATATTGCTTTGGGCATGTTTACTAGTTCTTAAAAATAAAAACAAAATGGAAACATAACGAGCTCCACTTATTTTTCTTGGCATAACTATAATCTAAATATGTCTGCTTTACATACAGACAACTTTTCAAATGGTAACAAATATTTCTTTAAAATTATTTTGCAGAACATCATTATAGTCTGCTTTGCTCTCTTTCATCTTTCTCAATAAAAACAAAAACAAAATGAAAGCTGCACTTAAAAAAATCATGGGTTTTGCTTCCCTTTGTAAAGCAAGGGCATATTTAAATAAGAAGATTGTATGTTACACATAACAGAAAAATGCAAAGAGGAGACAATTATCTTTACCGGTAATTATGTGTACCTTTACTAAATAGTAATTTGTTGTTTTAAATTGTACATTTTAATGCAATACAAAAGACAACAATGGCTTCAAATACAAAATACTGTTTGAGCGAAATGGAGAATTCCTCAAGACTAGGAATTCTTTATTCTTATTATGTAAGATTTAATGTTATATAGATAATGATAAAGATTCACCATTAACAACTAATCAAATTCTTATTTATCAAGTTGAACAAATACAATAGATATATAGATCAGTATGCAGAATATTTAAAAATGGAGTAAAATCAGTTTCATTCACATTCACAGATGAGGTGCCTAACTTTTCAGAGGTATGTGTTTAGAAACAGATAGTAAATATTCTCAATAGCAATTGAAGAGCAGCACATAGGTTCATATTTCTCTATGTGTTTATAGCCTATATCCAGCTCATGGACAGCCAATATGCATAATGTACAATAAAATCAGAAGATTATTTCTGTCATTGCCTATTGAATGACATTTATAATGGGCTACTACTTATGTATTCGAATGCTTACTTCTTAACTTTATAGACAATTTTAAGAACATGAAATATTTGCTATTCATTTCCATAAATAGGATTCTTCCGAGCTAATTACCCCTACATTGAAGAGTTGCCTCAGACTCACTGAAGTTTAGTCAAGATGCCACATAATTTAGGTCTTGGCACAACCTTGAGGAACACCTTTCTCCTGTTTGCCAACTTAAAGGTGTTTCTACCCTAACAAACAATGACAATTTTCTGTTTTTACCCTAGGTCTTTTATTATTTTCTCTTTCCATTCAAATTATATCCTTCATTGGACCCTGTGCTGCCAACTTTTTTATACCTCCAAACTACTCACCTTTCTAAATTTACCTGTACTCCAAAATGCACACCAGTCATAATCAGCTTCTCATTCATCAAACTGAACAAATATACTACACTTAGAGACTCAGTATGCAGAATATTTAATAACAGTTGGGGTATAAAATCACCTTCACAGATGAAGTTCTCACTAAATCAATGACAGCTAAGTTAAGTATGGCTATGTTGGTGCACACCAATTAGCTGTCAGACTTGAACATATACATGCTCACAGAAAATCAAGAGAATTGAAAGAAATCAGTTTGAAGACTGAGCTGGTTTCCTAGAGCAGTTGTAATCAATTATTAGGAATTAGATATTATAAAGTAGTAAAAATATGTCCTGCACAGGAGTGGAAACAGAAAGTCCATACTTACTTTGTTGGCAGATACTGATTCTTTCTGGAAAGGCTTAGAGAATCTCTATTGTTAACTTCTTTACCAACCTTTAGTGACTGCTTAGAACTCTGAAAATTGATTGATAGCAGTGTCATAATTTCTACCTATGCTCATTCTATTTCCCTATTATCTATCTATCTATGTGTCTACATACATATACATCTGCCTTTCTGTCTGCATATTTATCATCTATGTTTGTTTCCTTCCTCCCTCCCTTCTTCCCTCCCTCCCTCCTTTCTTCCCTCCCCCTCTCTCTCTGTCTCTCTCCCTCTCTCTGTCTCTCTGTCTCTGTCTCTGTCTCTGTCTCTCTATCTCTCTGTTTCTTCCTTCCTTTCTCCTTTCAAAAATGTCATGGGCCATTGATTTAAGAGTCCATTATAAATCCAGAATGATATAAACTTCATATATTTCACTTAATGTCACCTGTGAATTTTCTATTTTTAAATAAATCCAAATGTGTGGATATTGAATCTGAACATTCATATTTATTTGTTAGTGGGACAAACCTACTATAAAGACCAAATAAAGGGATTTTTTCCATACAAACTCCTCTGAAAGTATCAATATCTAACAAAGCCTGTATTAGACTTCTGCTTTGCATATAAGAGCAGTAATATGTAAAGAAACTGGATGCCATCAAAAGCATTTCAAAGAGGTAGACTTAAAATGTGACTCAAGCTAATTTATTTTTAGCTTTTGCTCTTTTTTTTTCTTTCTTAAAATTTTATTTATATGAGTATACACTGTCTCTGTCTTCATTCACACCAAAAGAAGGTATCAGATCTGAATACAGATGGTTGTGAGCCACAATGTGGTTGCTTGGAATTGAACTCAGGACCTTTGGTTATCAGTCAGTGCTCGTAACCATTGAGCCATCTCTTCAGTCCCCTTTAATTCTGCTCTTAATATTAATCATGTTGGCCTGCTTCCTTGATTGCTTTCTAGGAAGAAGCCCAATATGATAAAGGAAGAAGAAATAAATACATTTTATTTTCTTTACAACAATGTGATTTCAGTGTTGTATTAGAGACTTTTGTACAGACAATCTTCCATGGCTGCCTTGTCCTAATCTTTGTTTTCAGAAGCCGTGTCAATATTTACAGCCTTTCTGGTCACATGTTTTGTTAGTATATTTCACAAATGTTTCCAAGTGTTTTTCTGTTGTCTATTTTCTCATCTTTTAGCTTTGTGTTAGTATAAACAATATATGGTAGTGTATATAAATGTATGTATTTGATAAACATTACATTTTCAAATGCTTGGCCAAAAGTACAAAGTACTTTAAATTGTCTGCTATATGTACAGTTTAAAATATTACACTATCAACAAATCTAATTATAGAGAAGCTTGCCATAAAGCTACAAAGGCATGGTTGAACCTATTTCATTAAAACTTGTATGATAAGGTTGGTGATTATAAAAAGCTTCCAGCTAATGATTTGTTCTTTTCTATAGAAATCTTAGTTTATAGCATTAATGGGAAAGCACACTCCAGAAACTACTCAATGTGTTTCTTTGAAGCTTTTAAAAGCCTTTTATAGTATACTTACAAAAATATGAGTTTATCTACTAATATAATCATATGGTAGAATGCTTCATTAAGAAAGACAATACCCATGCCACATGTTTCTCTCAGGCCCCTACACCGAAGGTCTCCATCTTGCGCTAGGGTCACTGGCAGAGAGGTGCAGGTATCCAGACCTAATCGTGGCCTGCCATCACTAGGGCAGGAACCCGCCAGGCTCGGGCCAATAGCCAGAGCCTGGGCAGCTCGACAGAACATCTCCACAGTGTGGCTGGGAGTTGCTTTCCCAGTAGTTCTCCCAGGCCCCTAAAAAGACAGGTTACTAGTAGAGAGGGCCAAAGATGCAGAATTAATTTGTTACTACCATCACTTGGGAGGAATTCTGCCAGGCTCTTGCCAGTGGCCAGTGCCTGGGGGGCCCAGCAGGACATCTCCACAGCCACCAGGCCTTGCACCAACTTGGTTAGGAACCAACTACTCAGAGGTCCTCTGAGCACTCTCAGAAGCAGTCTCCATCTTGCCACCTGGTCATCAGTAGAGAACTAACAGGCAGGCCCAGCATCACGGGAGGTTCAAACACCATCCAGTGACAACAAGGTCAACTAACACCAGAGATAACCAGATGGCAAAAGGCAAATGTAGGAACATTACTAACAGAAATTAAAGCAGCATGCCAGCATCTGAACCCAGTTCACCGACAACAGAAAGTCCTGGATACCCCAACACACCAGAAAAAGAAGATTTGGATATAAAATCACTGGTCAGGATGCTGATAGCTGAACACATAGATACATCTCTTAAAGAAATACAGGAGAAAATGGATCAAAAGGTAGAGGTCCTTACAAGGCAAATGCAAAACAACAACAACAACAACAACAACAAAAACAAACAAACAAACAAAAAAACTTAAAGAAATTCAGGAGAATATGGATAAAAAATGGAAGCTAATAAGGAGGAAACACAAAAATCACTTAAAGAAATACAAGAAAATATGGGCCAACAAGTAGAAGTTATAAAAGAGGAAACACAAAAACACAAAAATCCTTTAAAGAATTACATGAAAATACAATCAAGAAAACGAATGATCTGAGCAAAACCATCCAGGATCTAAAAACAGAAGTAGAAACAACTAAGAAATCACAAAGGGAGACAACTTTGGAGATAGAAAACCTTGGGAAGAAATCAGGGGCCTGAGATGCAAATATCAAAAATATAATACAAGGGATAGAAGAAAGAATCTCAGATGCTGAAGATACCATAGGAACCATTGATTCAACAAAAAAAATGCTAAATGCAAAAAAACTTGTAACCCAAAACATCCAGGAAATCCAAGTCAAAAATGAGAATACCAAACCTAAGGATTATAGGGATAGGTGAGAGTGAAGATCTACAATATAAAGGGCCAGCAAATATCTTCTGTATAATTATGGAAGAAAACTTGCCCAACCTAAAGAAAGAGATGCCCATGAATATACAAGAAGCCTAAAGAACTCCAAACAGACTGGACCAGAACAGAAATACACCCCATCACATAATAATCAAAACCCCAAATGTACTAAACAAAGAAAGAATATTAAGGGCAGTAAGAGAAAAAGTCCAAGTAACATATAAAGGAAGACCTATCAGAATTACACCAGACTTCTCACCTGAGACCATGAAAGCTAGAAGATCCTGGGCAGATATCATGCAAACTCTAAGAGAACACAAATTTTAGCCGAAATTATTTTACCCAGAAAAACTCTCAATTGACATAGATGGAGACACCAAGCTATTCCATGACAAAACCAAATTTGCTCAGTATCTCTCCACAAACCCAGCCCTACAAAGGATAATGGGGGAAAACACAAACACAAGGAAGGAAACTACACCCTGGAAGAAGCAAGATAGAAAACTCCTCTCATCAAACCTAAAAGAAGATAACCTCTCAAATATAAAACAATAATTTCAAAAATGTCAGGAGATAATAATTATGATTCCTTAATATCTCTTAACATCAATGGATTCAATTCCCCAATAAAAAGATGTAGATTAACAGGCTGGATATGGAAACAGGACCCTACATTTTGCTGCATACAGGAAACACATCTCAGTGTCAAAGACAAATACTGCCTTAGAGTAAAAGGCTGGAAGACAATTTTACAAGCAAATGGTCTCAGGAAACAAGCTGGAGTAGCCATTCTAATATCAGATAAAATTGACTTTAAACCTAAAGTCATCAAAAGAGTCTCGGAAGGTCACTTCTTGCTGGTCAGAGGGAAAATCCACCAAGAAGAACTCTCAATACTGAACATCTATGGTCCAAATGCAAGGGCAACCACATTCGTAAAAGAAACCTTACTAAAGCTTAAAGCACACATTGGACCTAACACAATAATTGTGGGTGACTTCAACATACCTCTCTCCTCAATGGACCAATCAGGAAAGCAGAAACTAAACTGGGACACAGTGAAACTAATTGAAATTTTGGACCAATTGGTATATATATATATATATATATATATATATATATATATATATATATATATATATATATATATATATATATATATAACATTTCATCCTAAAGTAAAAGAATATACCTTTTTCTCAGCATTGCATGGTACCTTCTCCAAAATTGATCATATAATTGGTCACAAGACAGATGTCAAGAAATACAAGAAGATTGAGCTAATCCTCTGCCTCCTATCAGATCACCATGGAGGAAGAGTGGTCTTCAATAGCAACAAAAAGAACAGAAAGCCCACATACACATGGAAACTGAACAATACTTTACTCAATGACACCTTGGTCAAGGAGGAAATTAAAAAAAAATCAAAGACTTTTTAGAATTCAATGAAAACGAAGGTACAACCTACCCAAATCGATGGGACACTATGAAAGCAGTGCTAAGAGGAAAATTCATAGCTCTAAGTGCATCCAAAAAGAAACTGGAGAGAGCATACACTAGCAGCTTAACAGCACACCTTAAAGCCCTGGAAGAAAAAGAAGTTAATTCACCCATGAGGAGTAGAAGACAGGGAATCATCAAACTCAGGGCTGAAATCAATCAAGTTGAAACAAAGAAAAACCATACAAAGAATCAACAAAACCAGGAGCTGGTTCTTTGAGAAAATCAACAAGATAGATAAACCCTTAGCCAGACTAACCAAAGGACACAGAGACAGTATCCAAATTAACACAATTAGAAATGAAAAGGGTGACATAACAACAGAAACTGAGGAAATTCAAAAGATCATCAGATCCTACTACAAAGGTCTATACTCAACACAACAGGAGAATGTGGAGGAAATGGACAAATTCTTAGACAGATACCAAATACCAAAATTAAATCAGCATAAAGTAGATCTGCTAAATAGTCCCATAACCCCTAAAGAAATAGAAGTGGTTATAGAAAGCTTCCCAACCAAAAAAAGTATGGGACCAGATGGTTTTAGTGCAGAATTCTACCAAACATTCAAAGAAGACTTAACACCAATACTCTTCAAACTATTCCACAAAATAGAAACAGAAAGGACACTGCCAAACTCATTCTTCGAAGCCACAATACACTGATACCAATCCACACAAAGACCCAATGAAGAAAGAGAACTACAGGTCAATTTCCCTTATGATTATTGATGCAAAAATACTAAATAAAATTCTTGCCAACCGAATCCAAGAGCTCATCAAAACGATCATTCACCATGATCAAGTAGGCTTCATCCCAGGGATGCAGGGATAGTTCTATATACGGAAATCCATCAATGTAATCCACTACATAAACAAACTAAAAGAGAAAAACAACATGGTCATCTCATTAGATGCTGAAAAAGCATTGGACAATGTTCAGCATCCTTTCATGCTAAATGTCTTGGAAAGAGCAGGAATTCAAGGCCCATACCTAAACATAGTAAAAGCAATCTACAGCAAACCAGTAGCCATCATCAAACAAAATGGAGAGAAGCTTGAATTAATCCCATTAAAATCAGGGACTAGACAAGGTTGACCTCTCTCTCCATATCTTTTCAATATAGTACTTGAAGTTCTAGCGAGAGCAATTAGAGACAATAAGGTAGTCAAAGGGATACAAATTGGAAAGGAAGAAGTCAAACTATCATTATTTGCAGATGATATGATAGTTTACTTAAGCGACCCCCCCAAAATCCACCAGAGTACTTCTACAGCTGATAAACAACTTCACCAAAGTGACTGGTTATAAAATCAACTCAAGCAAATCAGTAGCCTTCCTGTACTCAAAGGACAAGCAGACTGAGAAAGAATTTATGGAAATAACACCCTTCAAAATAGCCACAAACATCATAGAGTAGCTTGGCATGACTCTAACCAAACAAGCAAACGATCTGTATGACAGGAACTTCAAATCTTTGAAGAAAGAAATCGAAGAAGACCTCAGAAGATGGAAAAATATTTCTTGCTCTTGGATTGGCAGGATCAACATAGTAAAAATGGCCATCTTGCCAAAAGCAATCTACAGATTTAATGCAATCCCCATCAAAATCCCAATTCAACTATTCATAGATCTAGAAAAAGCAATTCTCAAATTCATCTAGAGTAACAAAACAACCAGGATAGCTAAAACTATACTCAACAATAAAAGGACTTCTGGGGGAATCAATATCTCTGACCTTAAACAGTACTACAGAGCAATTGTGTTAAAAACTGCATGGTATTGGTACAGCAACAGGCAAGTGGATCAATGGAATAGGATTGAAGACCCAGAAATTAACCCACAGACTTATGGTCACTTGATCTTTGATAAAGGAGCTACAATCATCCAGTGGAAAAAAGATAGCCTTTTCAACAAATGGTGCTGGTTCAACTGGAGGTCACCATGCAGAAGAATGTGAATTGACCCACTCTTATCTCCTTGTACTAAGATCAACTCCAAGTGGATCAAGGACCTCCACATAAAACCTGACATACTGAAACTAATAGAAAAGAAACTTGGGAAGACCCTGGAGGACATGGGCACAGGGGGAAAATTCCTGAACAGAACACCAATAGCTTATGCTCTAAGATCAAGAATTGACAAATGGGACCTTATAAAATTACAAAGTTTCTGTAAGGCAAAGGACACTGTCAGAAGGACAAAATGGCAACCAAGAAATTGGGAAAAAATCTTCACCAATACTGCATCCAACAGTGGACTAATATCCAATATGTACAAAGAACTCAAGAAGTTAGACCACAAAGAACCAAATAACCCTATCAAAAATGGGGTACAGAGCTAAACAAAGAATTGTCACCAGAAGAAATTTAGATGGCTGAAAAACACCTTAAGAACTGTTTAACATCATTAGTCATCAGGTAAATGCAAACCAAAACAACCCTGAGATTCCACCTCACACCAGTCAGAATGGCTAAGATTAAAAATTCAGGAGACTGCTATGAACATAGTGGAGCATGTATCCTTATGGATGGAGCTGGAGAACGTCATACTACATGAGGTAACCCAGTCTCAAAAGAATACTCATGGTATGCAGTCACTGATAAGTGGATATTAGCCTAGAATCTTGGAAAACCAAAGACACAATTCATGTACCAAATGATGTGTGACAAGAAGAAAGGAGTGGACACTGGTTCTGGAATGGATCAAAGCATCAGTGTAGGGGAATACAAGAACACAGAAGAGGGAAGGGGTGGAAGAGGGAGCAGGGGGAGGGAAAAGCGCATGGGGGACCTTTGGGGGATCGGGAACCAGAAAAAGGGAAATGAATCGTAAATATAGAATATATCCAATAAAAAAAATTCAGGAGACAACAGGTGCTAGCGAGGATGTGGAGAAAGAGGAACACTCCTCCACTTTTGGTGGGATTGCAGGATGGTACAACCCCTCTGGAAATCAGTCTGGTGGTTCCCCAGAAAACTGGGCATGACACTTCTAGAGGACCCTGTCATACCACTCCTGGGCATAAACCCAGAGGATTCCCCTGCATACAATAAAGACATATGCTCCACTATGTTCATAGCAGCCTTGTTTATAATAGTCAGAAGTTGGAAGGAGCCCAGATATCCCTCAAAGGAGGAATAGATACAGAAAATGTGGTATATTTATACAATGGAATACTATTCAGCAATTAAAAATAATGAATTCATGCAATTTGTAGGCAAATGGTTGGATCTGGAAAATATCATCCTAAGCGAGTTAACCCAATCACAAAAGAAGACACATGAAGTGCAATCACTGGTAAGTGGATATTAATGAGTCCAGAAGCCCTGAAACTCAAGGCACAATTAGAAAGTCAAATGATTCCCAAGAAGAAAAAAGGAGAGGACCCTGGGCCTGAAAAGATTGGATCCAGTTTTGTAGGAGAGTACCAGAACAGAGAAATGGTGGTGGTGGGGGTGATTGGGGAATAGTTGGGGGAGACTTATGGGACATATGGTGGGGGGGACTGGGGAAGGGGAAAGCCTTTTGAATCTTTGGAACAAAGAATATAGAATAAAAAAATTAAAAAAATAGATTTATAAAAAAAAGAAAAAAAGAAAGAAAAATACCAATGTCTGCTTTTACTAACCATCTTGCTGAGTGGGCTGGGAATTGGGTTCATCACGTGGGAAAGCACCCACAGTGAGTTAGAATTATGCCCCCTCAAAAAAAAATAAAAAGGACATCTTAACATGGTTATGTTCTTAATTGATGGTTTGTTTTCAAATTTATGTTTAGTTTGCTATTTTTGTGTGCATAGCCTGTGTGTTATGATACTGTAACAGAATACTTGGATTGTCATATTTCGTGAATGTTTGTAAAGGGGGATGCACTATGCATTTACCATGGTGTTCTAGCTCCTTACTGAAAGTACTAAAATGCTCTAAAGTAACATAAAAAAAAGAAAGAAAAGAAAGAACATACCACCCCAGTTCTGAGAAAAAAATATTAGTGTAAGAAAAGTTTTCATCTAATTGGTCTTGTGATAACATTTGAATATATAAGTGTATAGCATTTTTGATGAATATATTTTCTTTGTGAAACACAGTGTTTGTAATAAAATATATTAAAATCACCTGTGTCTTTTCAAAATTCTTCTAGTATCAAGAAAGAGATTAGTTTACTGAAACTTTTATAACCCCCACTGAGTTACTGATTGCAAAGATTTGTATATAAGGATAAAATAGCATTCATTCTATAAGACTCACATTGTCAATTATATTGAATGTTAAATACTATGTCTTCTGTCTCTATACAGAGTCAGAGTTCAGAACTTGCTCAGAGCTTAGAACTTGCTCTCCTGTGTTCAAGTGTAGCTGAGAGCCATAGTTTTATTTTACAATGTTTGTTCTAATCAGGTAAAGAGAAAAAAAACAAATCAGTGAAAAGCATTGTTCTGACAAATTTTAATATCTCATACAGATATAGGCATATTTGTATAATATTAAAATGATGCCCCATTGAGCACAGTGATTGCACAAATGGGCATGTGCTGAGTAGACACACCCTCTGTTCTTTGATGGATGGCTAGCTTTAAGTAATTGTAGTACCTCGTCTATGAGTGTGAGGTTTTCCTCCTCTTCCTTGCCTTCTTTGTTTCTCCTATTTCTCTTTCTGCTATGCTGCTAAACCTGGGTAGAAAACACTAATAGTAAATTCAAGCAATTTCACTCCTTTGAACTGGCACATATTAAAAGAGCTGATGCATGGATTTTTTTATTATTCTTATTTTATAGTTCATTAATTATTATTCTTGACAGTTTAAACATATATATATATGTCTTATCATTTTCATTCCCCACCATACCCCCTCATCTCCTTCTCCTCTTGACTACAGCAATTCCAACCTACTTTCAAGCTTGTTTTTTTTTAATTTTTTAATTTATTATTCTCTCATATATCATGTTATGACTGCACCCTGCATGACCTCTCCCACCCTACTTTCCTCTACCTGCATCTCCTCCTTCTTCTTTCACTTCAGAAAAAGGCATCCCTCTAGGGATATCAACCCAACATGGAAATTCATGTTGCAATAAGACTAGGCACCTTCCCTCATTATTGCTGAAAGAGGCAACCCAGAAGCAGGAAAAGGGTTCGAAAAGCAGGCAAAGCAATCGGCGACCACCCCTTTTTCCACTTTTAGGAGTTCCACAAGACCAAGCTACACAACTATAACATATGTGCAGAAGGCTGACGGTCAGCCTTATGTATGCTCTCTCAGTTCAGTATCTGTGATCCCCTAAGAGCCCAGGTTATTCGATTCTGTAGGTTTATTCTTGGTGTCCTTGAGTCTACTGTCTCCTACAACTTCTCCTCTTCCAAAGGGGTTCTCAAGTGTTTGACTTTTTAGTCTCTGCATCTGTTTCCAGCAATTGAAGACTCTAATGATAATTATGCTAAGCTCCTGTCTATCAGTATTTTGAACACCATTAGGAATCTTGGCATAGGACTCAAGCTGGACCAGTCATTGGTTAGTCACTCCTACAATGTCTGTGCCACCTTTACCCTAGCATATCTTGTAGGCAGGACAAACTATAGGTTTATGCTTTTGTGTCTGGGTTGGTGTCCTAATCATTCTGCTGGAAGATTTTCCTGGTTACCCTAGACAGTCAGTGCAGGATCCATATTCCCCCCTTACTAGGAGTTTTAGCTAGTCTCATCCATGCAGATTCCTATGATTTCCATTGCACTATGTTTCTAGCTTGTCTCCAAGATACACTAAAATTCCAGTTACTTTTCTCAGTACACTTTCCTGCCAGCTTTCCCATACCTGATCCCTTTCTGTTCCTGTCTCCACCTGCTATGCCTGTGCCTGCTCTATCAGTTACATGTCCTCTGCACAGGGAAATTCTTGCATCTCTTTTTGAGCTCTCCTAGTTACTTAGCAACTCTGAGCCTATGAAATGTAAAATGATTATCTATGCTTTTCAGCTCATATCTTCTTATAAGTGAATATATACCATGTTTGCTTTCTGGGACTCGGTTACTTCTCTCTGGATTATATTTTTTTCTTAGTTTCATTTTTTGTCTGCAAATTTCATAATGTTATTGTTTTGAACAGCTGAGCAAAACTCCATTCTGTGAATGTACTGTATTTCTTTATCCATTCTTCAGTTGATATGGGGTGTTTTCAGTTTGTGACTATTACAAATAGGCTGCTGAGAACACTAATTAACCTGGAGGAATATAGGCTCACAGAAACTGAATCATCACTTAAAGATCATCCCTGGCCTTAACCTAGGCCCTCTACACAGATATGTATCTTGGTCTTCAAGCAGGACTGCTAACAACTATAGCAAGTGCTGTCTCTGACTCTGTTGCCTGCTTTTGGACCCTTTCCCCTAACTGGGCTGTCTTGCTTAGGCTCAATAGAAGATTTAAGCACTCCTACTGGAATTTGATATGGGTGGATTTATATCCATGGGAAGTCTCCCCTTCTCTGAGAACAAAGGGAAAGGAGAACATGGGGAGGGGAGGGTGAGGGAGGGATTGGGAAAAGAGGATGGAGATATTAACTAAATAAATTAATTAACTTAAATAAAAAAGAGAAATAAAGAAAAAATGAAAGAAAAAATAATTTTTTGAATCATCGAGCAGGGATTTTCTCCTATTTCTATTTCTATCACTGTTAGGTTTGTTCTTTACAAAGTGTTGAAATTTTTTGGATGTTTGGGTGTCAGGAATATTTTAGATATAGCATTTTCTTTGTCAATTGTATCAGTTCCTTCAGTCTTATCTATTATGCCCTAGATTCTCTTTCCCATCTCTTATATTCTATGTGTGATGCTTGTATCTGTTGTCATACCTGTTCATTTACCTAGATGTTAAATCTATAGGATTTCCTTAGTTTGTATTTTCTCACGGCTTGTGAGGTTTTGAATAGTTTAATCATTTTGTCATCTTTTCTAATTTTTTGGCCTTCTTTAAGTGATTGATTCATCTCCTCCTTGCTTCTTTACTTTTTCGAAGGTATTTATTCATTTGTTCACTAAGGCCTCTATCATGTTTACAAAGTTGGTTTCAGGCCATTCTTTTGTGTGTGGGAATATCCATGCCCTACTGTAGTAGGCTTGCTGGGGTCTGGTGGTGCCCTATTAACATGGCTACTATTCATTGTGTTCTTTTTCTGACTTTAGGCATATGGATGAAGGGTAATTATAGGTATAGGTATAGGTATAGGTATAGGTATAGGTATAGGTATAGGTATAGGTATAGGTATAGCTATTGATTTCTGGGTTTACGGTTTTTTTTTTTTTGGATGGAAGTTTTAACCACTGGTTTATCTTTCCTTTCTTGTCCTGTGGCCTAGGTAGCCTCCTGGCAAGTCCTCAGGTCCAGTAAGGTGTTTTTCTGGGTTTTGGGCTGCCTGTGTGAGCTCTGGGGTTTTGGATACTAGCACTGCCTGTGGGTTCTAGGACTTGTCATGGCATCTGGGTTTCTATGTACCCATGTGGCCTCCAGTGGAGTTGAGGCTTCTACCAGAATTGTGCAATAGAATATGGAGACTAGGGAAATGTGTGCTGTTAGGCAAGCTGGGTAGGCTCTGAGGGAGAGTTGAATGTCTGTGGGTAGAGTCTTACCTGAGCTTCTAGATACTGGATTAGTCTCCTTTAGAGTAGGCCAAGGGCATGGAACTTTTAACATGAAGAAGTCATTCTTTCAGCTACTATTGCAGTGATAGCTTTTCCTTAAAAGGAGGAGTGGAATGAGTAAGAATCAAAGAAATTTACATCAAAACAGTAATAACTTTGCATTTGAAAAATAATGTGCAAGGCAGGAGTTTATTTTCTTCATTAAGTTTATCCATATTGCCAGGCAGTTTTGAGGCACACCTTTAATTTTAGCACTTGGGAGGCAGAGGCAGGCAGATTTCAAGGCTAGCCTGGTCTACAGAGTAAGTTTCAGTACAGCCAGTGCTACACAGAGAAATCCTGTCTTGAAAAAAAAGGCTTTAAAGTTTATCCATATCAAAGAGAAGAACATATTTGTTACATGATAAGTGAGTTTCCCTGTTGAATACTATCTGAAAGTCCAAAATTTAAAGAATATATATAAAAATTTTTTAAATTTTTTGCACTAGCCTTAGATAACAACTGTTAACAAAATAATATCTATCAATAGATTAGAGAGATGAATTATATATAATAAATATGAAAACCAATTCACAAATCCATGTTTAAAAATTCAGGTCTTTAAGTTATTGTGAAAAGCATACTTTATAGATTATCACTATAATTCGTCTTTTCCTAAATAAACTTTTGCTGTAAGAAGCTACACTTCCTTATTTGGTTTTGAATTAAGTAACTCTTTGAGGTTTCCTGCCAGAGAGTAATACCCTGCTAATGTGATGAACTCAAATCCCATCCTCATTGGAAATGTATTAGAAAGAACAAATATCCAAATTCATCTGGAATAACAAAAGACCAAGGAGAGTGAAAAATATTCTCAACAATAAAAGAACTTCTGGTGAAATCATCATCTCTGACCTCAAGTTGTATTAAAGATACAGAGCACTTGTGATAAAAGCTGCATGGTATTGGTACAGTGACAGGTAGATCAATGGAATAGAATTGAAGTCCCAGAAATGAACCCACACACCTATGTTCACTTGATCTTTGACAAAGGAGCTAAAACCATCCAGGAGAAAAAATTATTTTCAACAAATGGTGCTGGTTCAACTGGCAGTTAGCATGCAGATGAATGCAAGTCCACTTTTTCTCCTTGTACAAAGCTCAAGTCCAAATGAATCAAGGACTTCCAAATAAAACCAGATACACTGAAACTAATAGAAAAGAAACTGGGGAAGAACCTCAAGCACATGGGCACAGGAGAAAATTTCCTGAACAGAACACCAATAGCAAATGCTCTATGATAAGGAATTGATTTTATGTAAGGCAAAGGACACTGTCAATAGGACAAAACTACAACCAACAGACTGGGAAATGATCTTTACGAATTCTAAATCTGATAGATGGCTAATATCCAATATATACAAAGAACTCAAGAAGTTAGACTCCAGAGAGCCAAGTAACCATATTAAACATGGAGTACAGAGCTAAATAAAGAATTCTCCACTGAGGAATACTGAATGGCAGAGAAGCACCTAAAGGAATGTTTAACATCCTTTCTCATCAGGGAAATGCAAATCAAAGCAACTCTGAGATTCCACTTCACACCAGTAAGAATGGTTAAGATCAATAGCACAGATGCTAGTGAGGAGGAGGAGAAAGAGGAGCACTCCTCCATTGCTGGTGGGATTGCAAGCTGATACAACCCCTCTGGAAATTAGTCTGGTGGTTCCTCAGAAAAAGATAGCCTTTTCAAAAAATGGTGCTGCTTCAACTGGAGGTCAACATGCAGAAGAATGCGAATTGACCCACTCTTATCTCCTTGTACTAAGATCAACTGAAAGTGGATCAAGGACCTCCACATAAAACCAGACACACTGAAACTAATAGAAAAGAAACTGGGCCTGGCAGTGGTGGCCCACGCCTGTAATCCCAGCACTTGGGAGGCAGAGGCAGGCATATTTCTGAGTTCGAGGCCAGCCTGGTCTACAGAGTGAGTTCCAGGACAGCCAGGGCTACACAGAGAAACCCTGTCTCAAAAAACAAACAAACAAACAAACAAACAAACAAACAAAGAAACAAAAAAACAAAAAAAAGAAAAGAAACTGAGGAAGACCCTGGATGACATGGGCACAGGGGAAAAGTTCCTAAAAAGAATACCAATAGCTTATGCTCTAAGATCAAGAATTGAAAAATGGGACCTCATAAAATTACAAAGTTTCTGTAAGGCAAAGGACACTGTCAGAAGGACAAAACAGCAACCAACAAATTGGGAAAAGATCTTCACCAACCCCACATCCGACAGAGGGCTAATATTCAATATATACAAAGAACTCAAGAAGTTAGGCCCCAAAGAACCAAATAACCCTATCAAAAATGGGGTACAGAGCTAAACAAAGAATTTTCACCAGAAGAAATTCGGATGGCCGAGAAGCACCTTAAAAGAAGTTCAACATCATTAGTCATCATGGAAATGCAAATCAAAACAACCCTGAGATTCCACCTCACACCAGTCAGAATGGCTAAGATTAAAAACTCAAGGGGCAACAGGTGCTGGCGAGGATGTGGAGAAAAAGGAACACTCCTACACTGTTGGTGGGATTGCAAGATGGTACAACTGCTCTAGAAATCAGTCTGGTGGTTCTTCAGAAAAATGGGCATGACACTTCCAGAGGACCCTGTAATACCACTCCTGGGTATATACCCAATGGAATCCCCTGCATACAATAAAGATACATGCTCCACTATGCTCATAGCAGCCTTATTTATAATAGCCAGAAGTTGGAAGGAGCCCAGATGTCCCTCAATGAAGGAATGGATACAGAAAATGTGGTATATTTATATAATGGAATACTACTCAGCAATTAAAAACAATGAATTCATGCAATTTGTAGGCAAATGGTTGGATCTGGAAAATATCATCCTAAGTGACTTAACCCCATCACAAAAGAATACACATGAAATGCAATCACTGATAAGTGGCTATTAATGAGCCCAAAAGCTCTGAATACTCAAGACACAATTAGCAAATTAGAAGATTCCCAAGAAGAAGGAAGGAAAGGACCCTGGTCCTGAAAAGACGGGATACAGATTTGTAGGAGAGTATCAGAACAGAGAAATGAGGGGGGGTGATTGGGGAATAGTTAGGGGGGAGAGGACTTATGTGACATATGGTGGGGGGTAACTGGGAAAGGGGAAAGACTTTGGAATGTAAACAAGGAATATAGAAAATAAAGAAAAAATGAGAAATAAAAGAAGATTGGATGTAGTACTACCTGAGGACCCAGCTATATTACTCCTGGGCATATATCCAGAAGATACTCCAACATGAAATAAGGACACATGATCTACTAAGTTCATAGCAGCCTTATTTATAATATCCAGAAGCTAGAAATAACCCAGATGTCACTCAACAAATGAATGGATACAGAAAATGTGGTACATGTACATAATGGAGTACTACTCAGCTATTAAAAACAATGAATTCATGAAATTCTTATGCCTAAGAATGGATGGAACTAGGAAATATCATTCTGAGTGAGATAACCCAATCCCAAATAACACATATGGTATGCACTCACTGATAAGTGGCTATTAGCCCAGAAGTTCTCAAAACCCAAGGTACTATTCACAGACCACATGAAACTCAAGAAGAAGGAAGACCACTGTGGTCCTTCTTAGAAGGGGATCAAAATACCCATGGGAGGAGATACAAAAACAAAGTGTGAAGCAGAAACTGATGGAAAGACCCTCTAGAGACTATGCTACCTGGGGGATACATCCAATATACACTTATCAAACCCAGACTTTATTGTGGATGCCAAGAAGTGCTTGCTGCTAGGAGCCTAATATAGCAGTCTCCTGAGAGGCTCTGCCAGTGCCTGACAAATACAGAAGTGGATGATCTCAGCCAACCACTGGACTGAGTACAGGGTACCCAATGGAGGAGCTAGAGAAAGGACTCAAGGAGCTCAAGGGGTTTGTAGCCCCATTGGAAGAACAACAATATGAACCTACCAGTAACCCCAGAACTCCCAGGTTATAAACCAGCAACCAAAGAGTACACATGGAGGGTTCCAAGGCACCAGCTGCATATGTCGCAGAGGATGGCCTGGCTAGATTTCAAAGGGAGAATTAGCCCTTGTTCCTGAGAAGACTAGATTACCCAGTGTAGGAGTAATGCCAGGACAGGGAAATGTGAGTGGGTGGGTTAGAAAGCAGGGAGATTTCAGAGGGGAAAAGAGGAAAGGGGGCAACATTTGAAATGTAAATGAGGACAATATCTAATAAAAAAGGAAACTGAATAGATCATCTTAGACACACTCCAACAAAGCAGTATTAAACTGACAGAATTTTAGAAACATGACACTACTCAAAAACTTGAAGGGGCTCAGAAGCCAATCATAAAATGACAGTCACAAACTCAATGAAACAGGGAGAGAACAGCCTAACACAGGGTAAACTTCACAACACAATTATTATAAAATCACCACCTGGACTTACAGATGTCCGGAGACTGATCTCCATTTAAATACATTTAGATCTAATCTAACTGTTAATATTACGTTACATAATTTGCTATCTCTAATGGAATCATGGAAGTCGAACCAATAAATAAAAATTAACCCATAAGAAGTTTGACTATTTAAAAGTCCTGTGCAGATATCAGAAAATAAAACTCCATCATTGAATACAGGTTAGATGAACACAGGGACAGGGAAATCTCCTCCTCTTTCAGCTTTTAGAGGCTCATTATCTGCCAAAGGCTTTGCCATTCATTCTGGCTAGATGCAGCCCTCACTTCTACTGAGGCCAAGTTTATGTTCTTTGTTCCCATTTATCACTAAAGAGAGGGGGCTTCCTTAGCAGAGATAAATATTGTTTTCAGCAAGGGAATCAAAGGAGCAAAGTTCAAACACACAAGACCCACATCCGTTCCAAACAGACAGAAAAGATGAAATAAAGTAGCAGGGGAACTGTTCAGTTTTGCCTTTTACAAAGTTCTTCAGTGTCTCCTTCACAAGCTGCTAGATAAAGCTGCAGTAAATTAGAACTACTCTTCCCAATATTCAATTTGTCTCCAAAATTGCATTTTGCCTTGAACAAAGCTTGAGTGTATTTTCCAATATTGTAATAATGACAAAAGCTACATCAACTCTAGGGACTCCTGTAGCTCACCTCTCAAAAATAAAGTGTTAGACTAAAGTCTATTCATTTGGTTTAACACCTTCTGAAAAGCTAATTCAAGCAATTGTCCCCAAAGTTTGACCTAAGATACGTAGCTGGAAGGGAAACTCAGACACTATTAGAGGAATCTAATTTTTGACCACGTTTGTCTATAATCTCCAGCCAGTTAATTGCCTACATGAAATGTTTTCTTGAAATATGAAAGATAAGGAAATATAAATTAAGTCTGCTGTTTTTTTTTTATAAACTCAAACTTACAGATAATGACTGAAATTGATATTAAATATGCAGTTTTATTTGATCTGGACATTCAATCGGTTCATTTTAAATCTTGTTTCTCAAATATTCCCAAAGTTGTTTGCATAGCTTGCCAGGTAATGGTCTTTTAATTATTTGGATCTTTGGTGAGCATCAAGTGTCTGGCAAGGTACAAGGTAACGTAATATTTCAATGTGGCTAACAGGTGGTAATTACTTTAAAGGATTATTTTAGTTGAAAAGGCAATAAATCTGAACAAATTATAATGACGGAATAGACCGAACATGCTGAGAATGTGTACAGAGAAAAAGGTGGAATGGAGATGTTTGCATCACTGATTACCTTTTTAAATAGGCAACTTACTGCTTATCACAAATAGCATAGCATGGAGAGCATCCACCAAATCCCAGTAATGTGTATTTTCTCTGTCTTTTGCTTTCATTGTTTTACATTACCCCATTTAAGTGCAAAGGAAGGTGTTTCTCTATCTGAGCTGGTTTCTTTTATTTGTTAGAGCACTTCCCATTTCCAGGAACATGCTCAAAGGAGGTATATTTATTGTTAAAGACCAAATATTCATGCATATGGGGCTTTAGTTATGCTTGTACTGATTTAGACTATTTTATTCCAGGGACTGACATCTTGCGTTTATCAGTGGAATGTTAGCACAGTGAAATTATCTTTGTCTCAGTCTAACTTAAATAAGACAAGAATGAAGGTCCCTTAAGATTTCAGTGATAGTTAAGGCAAATTATCTTTTTAAATCCTTGAATTCTTAAAATGGAGGAACCTAGCATGATTCCTGCTCGCACAGTAGTGACAAAAATATTTGAGGAAGAGAAATAGTAAGAAGGAAAAACTGAAATACTAAGAGCAAGCACATCTAATACAGTTCTCATGGAAGTGATCCTGATCTAGTATGCACAAAGGATATAGTCAAAGGTGGTCTATATGATACAGACTGGGGCATCACACTGGCTTTAGTTCTAAAAGAAGTGAATTTTTATTTAATATTTATTACATCATGCAATTTTTGTTTCACTTTACAGCAAACATTGCACAGATACTAGGTACCAGAAAGGAATAAAAATAACAATGGCATATATGCCTAACATTGTTGGAAAGCATTTCATATTAATTCCTAACCAGTGTTTACAGACTGATGATGTATACAAACATTTTATATTCAACTTCTTAATCTTTCATTTTTCTACTGTTACAAAATTTTCTGTAAATAAAATGATATCATTTTCAGTGATGTTTACTCATGAATCCAGATGAGTTTTGTGCCCCTAGAACTGATAGAACTCCTCAGATTAGCAACTAACAAACGCAAAAGTTTTCAATCTCCTTATTAATATCAGATTAATATCAGAACTTATTAATATCAGAAGTACTTTATAGTGCCACAGTTGTGCAAATGATGCGTGTTGTTAATGTATTACTTCACAGGCCACACTATTTACGTGTTGTCACCATTTGAACTCTACAACGTCAAAGCCAGTTCATCTACACCTTCACATATTGTTCTTGAGTTTCATCCTTAGTTTCATCCAATTCTTTTCTGACAAGTTCAAAAGGCATTTTACATTCCAACTGGGTCCTGTTCATACAATAATAGATTGAAAGCATTAGACTTAATCTATATTTTTTCCTATAGTATTTTACATCAAACAACCATGGCACAGAATCTGATATGACTCAGAAAAATTACATGTTTCAATAAAACCAAAGGGATAAAATCTAAATGAACTGAACTGCAGCTCTACTATTGATGGCAATTTCCATTTGTAATCAGAGTTGCAGAAAGATTCTTCATATGTTCTGGCCAAAAGAAAATGACTACTAAGTAAGGGATACATGCTTACTTAGGATGTGCATATGTCTTAATAATAAAACATAGTCAAAATGGTCTGTCACTTAAAAAGTATGAATTAAACACTTTTCATTATACTTCAGCCATATTTCTCTAGTGAAACTATAGTTGTAAATCTTGATTCTGTTTTTCCATAGCATTTTCTCTCTACCCGATTTCACACACACACTCACACACTCACACTCACACACACACACACACACACACACACACACCAATAATCATAACTAAAACTTTCAGATCCAACTCAAAATTATCTTCAACCAAATGATTGTATTACATTTAAGATGACAAAATCATTCCTAAACATTATTATTAAAGTTTTCAAATTATTATCAAAATCTTTATTTGAACAGTAAGTTGGACACTTGCTTATCTTTACTGATGATGTCATAATGCCAATGCCCTGCTCTAACGCATACCAATATTTGGCCTGTTAGGTTTATAAAAGTAACAGTCATTGCTTTTATCTGTCTTCTATTATACTTTCTTTTTACCATTTTATATTGTTTGTATTGTCTGTCATTTTTAGGTATATATATTATAAACACAATAAATATCATTGTGAATATAAAAATTTGAAATTTTAATACATTTCAGGTGATTTAATGTATTAAAATTAAAATCTTCAAAAATAACTCTTTTTGAAGAACAATATGGAGATTCCTCTGAAAATTAAAATAGAGCTGCTGTATGATACAATCCTATGCTCCATTTACTTCTATTGGAAATGTAGTGAGTGTTTTTAATCCTACATAAATATACCCATATATTTTACAATAGTAAAATATGAAAATAGCACTAATATCTACTAAAGAAAACAATAAAGAAAATATAGACATACATTAGGATATGACCCACTGTTCAAGAAAACAAACAACTGGTGATATACTCAGTTGGACAATGCATGCCCAGCATGCACGATGCTATGGGTTCAATATCCAACATCATAGAAAATGGAAATAAATCCTACTGTTAACATAGATAAACCTGGGATGAATTATGCTAATTAGAAGTAGCCAGTCTGTGAATAACAAGTGCTACACAGTGCTATTCCTTCAACACCCAATGTAACCTACATCAGAGAGCAGGAGAGGAGAATGCTGATTTTATGGAGATTGCAAACCATAATTTTGATCAACAAATTTTCATTTTATAAATAAGTAAGTTCCAAAGTTCTTTTTTACAACATAGAACTTAAAATTAATGTTATTTTTGTCATTTACTTGATAATTTATTAAAGTAGACTGCATAAGAAGTTTTGTCTTTTTTTTGTTTGTTTTACAAAATAAACTTTGGTTATGAGAGTTATGTTTGATTAGATTGTAGAGTTAATGTAATGACTACACATGTATGGACAAACTCATCAAAATATACATAAAACATGTGCATATTTTGAATACAAATGATATGTTAAGTCATACATATATGAATAAATATACGAATGATACATTAGTTAGACTCTTTAAATGGGTTTGAAGAGATGGCTCAGAAGTTAAGAGCACTCAATACTCTTCCAGAGGACTGGAGTTGGTTTCTGAGAACCCACAGGAAACCTCACCATTATTTAGACATTGAGCTCCAGAAGTTTAACACCACTTTCTTGCCTCTGTGCAAGTTCTCACACATGCATATAGAAAGATAAAGAATAAAAATAATGGAAAACATCTTTTTAAAAAGATCATTGTAGCAACCTCCTTCTTTTGAAGAGAACACAAGGTTTTCTTTTGCCTCCTGGCATGTATTATTCATAGTATAAAGAAACAGAATTCTTTCCACATGACTAAACTGTATGAAAATGTAAAGTTATTGTTTATTTTCATTTAGGTGTGTGTGTGTGTGTGTGTGTGTGTGTGTGTGTGTGTATGTGTTTTCACCATGTGTGTCAGGTTCTCACAAAGGCAAAGGGCTTCAGATCTCCTAGAATTAAAATTATAGTTGGTTGTGAGCTGCCTGACATGGATGATGGAAACCAAATCTAGATCCTCCACAGAATATAAAAAACTCTTAGGCACCAAACTCTCTCTAAGCATACTGCTCTATAAGAAGAACATTTATCTTATTTTGGTTTGAAGACACGCAATGTCATAAGCATACTATAGGGAATGGTCAATATTGAAAGTGGTCCACTTAGTCTAAAGCTGAATATTTTGAACATTATTATAAAAATTGCTTGTCAGCAGTTTTTATGTTTTGTTTTCTTTATGCTTACACTAATCAGACAAAGCTTTTACATTCTAAAAATTCTCATCATTTCTCTTCTAAATAACTGAAAAATGAGATACAGGGTACAAAGAAGCAGTGCACTCTCATGCTGTGGAATTATGAGAATATTCATTTTGCCTGAGGTGATTTTCTGCTTCTGCAGTGCTTAGAGCCATACTCAGGGGACATTTATTTTTATGAAGTGAATTTCAGATGAAACATTTAAACAGTAGTATAATATACACTATTTATTATTATGTGCATTATTCAGGTTCTGAAATTCTTCATATTGATGCCTATGAGGAAATAAATAAAATTTGGCAGGTTCAAATTATAACTTTGAAAATAAAGTATCAGATCTACCAAGTTTGACAAAGAAGATGTAAAAATATTGAGAGGAAATTTATTTTTTGTGATGTATTTAGCACTAGCTTTGCACCACTACAGTGCCTACCTTTGAGATTTATGAACTCTGTGGGAATAGGATCATAGTCAGAGAAATACCAGGTTTACTTCTCTGAACTCCTACATTTGTTTTGAGATGTTGTGTGCAATACATGCATAGTTTGTTTCAAATAAGCTAAATAATATATAACAATAAACTCTCCATCTATAACACTATTTTATCTCACATTTTGCTTCATATAATTCAAACATTTTCTTACAAATATTCACTTATAATATTCCTTTTAATTTTAAATTCTTATACATTTTTAAAAGGTGTATTTAGTTACTTATTTGGATATATTCTTTATTACAATTTCAAATGTTTTACCCTTTCCTGGTTCCCCCCACCCTGAAAGTCCCATAACCCATCTCCCTTCCCCCCCGTTCCCCAATCAACTCACTCCCAATTCCCTGTCCTGGAATTCCCCAAGGGCCTCTCCTTCCTTTGGTGTCCAACAAGCCTATCCTCTGCTGCCTATGCATCTGGAGCCTTGGGTAAATCCATGTGTACTCTTTGTACCCCTCTGTATTTGTCATGCACTAGCAGAGCCTCCTCCCTCTCTCTCTCTCTCTCTCTCTCTCTCTCTCTCTCTCTCTCTCTCTCTCTCACAAACCAGCAAAGTGGCTGGTTATAAAGTCAACTCAAGCAAATCAATAGCCTTCCTATACACAAAGGATAAGCAGGCCAAGAAAGAAGTTAGGGAAATGACATCCTTCACAATAGCCACAAACAAAATAAAGTATCTTGGTGTGACTCTAACCAAACAAGTGAAAGATTTATATGACAAAAACTTGAGGTCTCTGAAGAAGGAAATGGAAGAAGACCTCAGAAAATGGAAAAATCTTCCATGCTCAAATTCATCTGGAATAACAAAAAACCCAGGATAGCTAAAACTATCATCAACAGTAAACGAACTTCTGGGGGAATCAATATCCCGGACCTCAAGCAATACTACAGAGCAATAGTGTTAAAAACTGCATGGTATTGGTACAGTGACAGGCAAGTAGATCAATGGAATAGGATTGAAGACCCAGAATTGAACCCACACATATATGGCCAATTGGTATTCGACAAAGGAGCTGAAAATATCCAGTGGAAAAAAGATAGCCTTTTCAACAAATGGTGCTGGTTCAACTGGAGGGCAACATGCAGAAGAATGCGAATCAACCCGTTCTTATCTCCTTGTACTAAGATCAACTCCAAGTGGATCAAAGACCTCCACATAAAACCAGACACACTAAAACTAATAGAAAAGAAACTGGGGAAGACCCTTGAGGACATTGGCTCAGGGGGAAAATTCCTGAACAGAACACCAATCACTTATGCTCTAAGATCAAGAAGAGACAAATGGGACCTCATAAAGTTACAAAGTTTCTGTAAGGCAAAAGACACTGTCAAAAGGACAAATCAGCAACCAGCAAATTGGGAAAAGATCTTCACCAACCCCACATCCGACAAAGGGCTAATAACCAATGTACACAAAGAACTCAAGAAGTTAGATCCCAGAAAACCAAATAAACCTATCCAAAAATGGGGTACAGAGCTAAACAAAGACTTTTCACCTGAAGAAATTCGGATGGCTGAGAAACACATTAAAAAATGTTCAACATCATTAGTCATTAGAAAAATGCAAATCAAAACAACCCTGATATTTCACCTCACACCTGTCAGAATGGCTAAGATTAAAAACTCAGAAGACATCAGGTGTTGGCGAGGATGTGGAGAAAGAGGAACACTCCTCCACTGCTGGTGGGAATGCAAGCTGGTACAACCACTCTGGAAATCAGTCTGGTGGTTCCTCAGAAAACTGGACATGATAGTTCTGGAGGACCCAGCCATACCACTCCTGGGAATATACTCAGAAGACTCCCCAGCATGCAAAAAGGATACATGCTCCACTATGTTCATAGCAGCCTTATTTATAATATCCAGAAGCTGGAAAGAACCCAGATGTCCCTCAACGGAGGAATGGATACAAAAAATGTGGTATATATACACAATGGAATACTATTCAGCCATTAGAAACAATGAATTCATGAAATTCTTAGAGAAATGGATGTAGCTGGAGAACATCATACTAAGTGAGGTAACCCAGTCTCAAAAGAATACCCATGGTATGCACTCACTGATAAGTGGATATTAGCCTAGAATCTTGGGACACCAAAGACACAATTCACATACCAATTGATGTTTGACAAGAAGAAAGGAATGAACACTAGTGCTGGAAAGGCTCAGTGCATCAGTGTAGGGGAATATCAGAATAGGGAAGTGGGAAGGGGTGGATGAGGGAGCAAGGGGAGGGAAAAGGGCATGTGGTACCTTAGGGGGGTGAGGAAACAAAAAAAAGGGAAATGAAATGTAAATATAGAATATATCCAATAAAAAAAGAAAAAAACATAAGGCTGATATGACCATAGTGGATCATGTGTCCTTATTGCATGCTGGGGAATCCTCTGGGTATATGTCTAGGTGTGATATAGCAGGGCCCTACAGTAGTGTTATACCCAGTTTTCTGAGGAACCACCAAAGTGATTTCCAGGTGGTTGCAATCCCACTGGCAGTGGAGGAGTGTTCCACTTTCTTTGCATCCTCTCTAGCATTTGATGTCCTCTGAGTTTTTAAACTTGGCCATTCTGACTGTTGTGAGGTGAAATCTCAGCGTTGTTTAGATTTGCATTTCCCTGATGACTAAGGATGTTGAACATTTCTTTAGGTGTTTCTCAACCATTCAATATTCCTCAGGTGAAAATTCTTTGTTTAGTTCTGTACCCCATTTTTAATAGGGTTATTTGGTTCTCTGAATTCTAACTTCTTGAGTTCTTTGAATATCTTGGATATGAGCTCTCTGTTGAATGTAGGATTGGTAAATATCTATTCCCAATCTGTTAGTTGACATTTTGTCCTTTTGACAGTGTCCTTTGCCTTACAGACACTTTGAAATTTTATGAGGTCCCATTTGTCTATTCTTGATCTTAGAATAAAAGCTATTAGTGTTCTGTTCAGGAAATTTTCATCTATGCCCATGGGCTCAAGGCTCTTCCCCAATTTTTTTTCATTAGTTTCAGTGTGTCTGGTTTTATGTGGAGGTCTTTGATCCACTTGGACTTGAGCTTTGTACAAGGAGAAAGGAATGGATCAATTTGCATTCTTCTGTATGCTACTTGCCAGTTGAAACAGCACCATTTGTTGAAAAGGCTATCTTTTTCCCACTGGATGGTTTTTATCTCTTTAGGTCAAAGATCAAATGACCATAGTGTGTGGATTCATTTCTAGGTCTTCAATTCTATTACATTGATCTACCTGCCTGTCACTGTAGCAATGCCATTCAGTTTTTAACACTATTGCTCTGTAATACTGCTTGAGGTCTGGGATACAGAATCTACCAAATGTTGTTTTACTGATGAAAATAGTTTTAGCTATCCTGGGTTTTTTGTTATTCCAGATGAACTTGAGAATTACTTTTTCTAACTCTATGAAGAATTGAGTAAGTATGGGGATTGCATTGAGTCTGTAGATTGCTTTTAGCAAGATGGTCATTTTTATTATATTAATCCTGCCAATCCATGAGCATGGAAGTTCTTTCCATCTTCCGAGGTCTTCTTCAATTTCATCTCTAAAGACATTTGAAGTTCTTGTCATACAGATGTTTCACTTGTTTGGTTAGAGTCACACCAAGATACTTTATCTTGTTTGTGACTATTGTGAAGCGTGTCATTTTCATTATTTCTTTCTCAGCCTGTTTATCCTTTGAGTATAGGAAGGCTACTGATATGTTTGAGTTAATTTTATATCCAGCAACTTTGCTGAAGTTGCTTATCAGCTGTAGGAATTCTCTGCTGGAGTTTTTTTTTTAGGGGGGGCAGTGCTTGCTTAAATATATACTATCATATCATCTGTAAATAGTGATAATTGATAATTTGACTTCCTTCTTTCCAGTTTGCATCCCTTTGACCTCCTTTTATTGTCTAATTGCTCTAGTTAGAGCTTCAAGTATTATACTGATTAGATATGGAAAGAGAGGGCAGTCTTGTCTAATCCCTGTTTTTAGTGGGATTGCTTTCAAGTTTCTCTCCATTTACTTTGAGGTTGATTACTGGTTTGCTGTGTATTCTTTTACTATGTTTATGTATGGGCCTTGAATTCCTGTTCTTTCCAAGTCTTTTAACATGAAAGGATGCTGAATTTTGTTAAATGCTTTATCGGCATCTAATGAAATGACTACATGTTTTATTTTTCCTTTGAGTTTGTTTAGGTAGTGGATTATTTTGATGGATTTCCGTATATTGAACCATTCCTGCAACCCTGGGATGAAGCCTACTTGATCTTGGTGAATGATCATTTTGACACATTTTTTGAATTCAGTTGGCAAAAATTTTATTGAGTATTTTTGAATTAATAAGGAAAATTGTTCTGAAGTTCTCTTTCTTTGTTGGAACTTTTTGTTGTTTTGGTATCAGTGTAATTCTGGCCTCAGAATGAGCTTGGTAGCGTTCCTTCTGTTTCTATTTTGTGGAATAGTTTGAAGAGTATTGTTGTCAAGTCTTCTTTGAAATTCTGATAGAATTCTGCACTAAAACCATGTGATCCTGTGATTTGTTTGGTTGGGAGACTTTCAATGACCAATGATCAGCTACCTCCATGGGCCACTTGGATATGGCAGGATTTGGCAGAAGATGTTCCCAAGCTGGAGACAGAAACCTGAAGGCTTCTGCCAGAGCTTATATTTTTACCCTTATTTTTATCTTATTACTCCTACCTCAAGTGCAATTTTAGCTGTTATTTGCATTTTAAGAATGATTTTTATGTTATATGTGTCATTATACATGTCTATCTTCTTTGAACTCCTCTTGTTATTTAAATTTCTTCTTTTAGAAATAAGATTGATTCTATGTATAGTCTACTTCTTATCTGCGCTTACAATGTTTGTGTGTATATGTGTGTGTTGAACATATATGAAGGTCAGAGATCAAAACTGGCCTTGATTTCTCTTCTTTTATCATGTACCTTAGGGATCATATTCAGGCTTTTATCTTGACAGCAACTACCATTAAGCACTGAGCCAGTTTATTCTATAAGAAAATTTAAAACTTAAATGTATTAAATTTAATATGATCATTCTTTTTAAAACAATTGAGCAGTATTTTGTGCCATGCTTTAATTTTTAAATTACTTAAAGTAATTCAGTACCTTACTTGAGTCATATTTTGACTGTAATTTTTTTGCATACTGAAGTAGTTCTTTTTAATTGCACGTTATTTATATTTTATAATTTATAATTGTATAATAAATTTATATTACAATTATATAATTATAAGATAAATATTTATGTTTTATTAATGTACTTTCTTACATATGAGAGAATATGTAAAACAGGATTGTGTAAATGTTCTTTTATGTTTTAAATATTCTTTTTGTTCATATTTGTAGTTATTATTTATTCATATTGTGTTTTTATTTATTTATTTATTTATTTACTTATTTATTCCTTATCCACTGTCTCGCTTGTCCAATATTCCAAATTCCATTCCTTCTCCCTGTCCCCCTGTCTCCATGAGGATGTCCCCACACCCCACGATCCACTCCACCAGAACTCTGAACTCGCTGGGGTCTCCAGTCTTTTGAGGTATAGATGCTTTCTTCTCTGAAGCCAGACCCAGAAGTCCTTTGTTGTGCATGTGTTGGGGATCTTATATTAGCTGATGTATGCTGCCTGGTTGGTGGTCCAGTGTTTGAGAGATCTTGGGGGTCCAGGTTAATTGAGACTTCTGGTCCTCCTACAGGGTTACTCTTCTCAGCTTCTTCTAGCTTTCCCTTTATTCAGCCACAGTCTTAAGCAGCTTCTGTCCAACGGTTAGGTGCAAATATATGCATCTGACTCTTTTAGCTGCTTGTTGGGTCTTCTGGAGTGTGGCCATGTAAGTGCCCTTTTGTGAGTGCTCCATAGCTTCAGTGTCAGGTCTTGGGGCATCCCCTTGTGCTGGATCCCGCTTTGGGCCTGTCCCTAGAACTTTATTTTTTCCTCAGAGTCCTCTCCATTTCCATTCCTGAAATTCTGTCAGACAGGAACAATTATGAGTCAGAGTTTTGACTGTGGGATGGCAAACCCCTCTCTCAGTTGATGCCCCATCTTTCTGCTGGAGGTCAGCTTTAAAAGTTCCCCCTCCCCAATGCAGGTCATTTCATCAAAGGTCCTTCCCTTTGAGTCCTGAGAGTCTCTCACTTATAAGGTACATTATAGAGGGTACCCCAACCTCCTATCTCCCAGGGGTTGCCTATTTCCATTCTTTCTGTTGGCCCACAGGACTTCAGTCCTTTCTCCCATCCAATACCATGTCATGTTCTCCCCTTACCCCTTCCACTTTCCCTTCCAGTTCCCTCCTTCCCTTTTCCCTTGTCACTGCTTTATTTTCCCTCCCAAGTGGGACTAAGAAATCTTCATTTGAGCCTTTCAGCTTATTGGCCTTTTTGAGTTCTGTGGACTGTATCTCGTGTATTCTCTGCTTTTTTTTCTGTAATATTCACTTATTAGTGCATGCATGTGCTTTTGGGTCTGATTTACCTCACTCAGGATGATATTTTCTAATTCCATCCATTTGCCTGCAACACTCAGAATGTCCTTGTTCTTAATAGCTGAGTAGTATTCCATTGTGTAAACGAATCACACTTTTTCTGTATCCATTCTTCTGTCGTGGAACATCTGTGCTGTTTCCAGCTTCTGACTATCCCAGATATGGCTGCTATAAACATAGTGGAACACGTGCTCCTGTGGCATCTTTTTGTATATTCCCAAGAGTGGTATTTCTGTGTCTTCAGGTAGATCTATTTTCAATTTTCTGAGGAACCTCCAGATTGGGTTGCAATCCTACCAGCTATGAAGCAGTGTTCCTCTTTTTCCACATCCTTGTCAACATGTGCTGTCCCTGAGGTTTGATCTTAGTCATTTTGATTGGTGTAAGATGGAATCTCAGGGTTGTTTTGATTTACATTTCTCTGATCACTAAGGACTGTGACCATTTCTTTAGGTGTCTCTCAGCCATTTGAGATTATTTTGTTGTCAATTTCATGATTTTGTTTCTCAGTTATATGTAGAAGGCACGATTTCATGACAGGCTTCCTTTTCTTTGGCCCTTACAGTCAGGCATGATAGTCTCTGAATCTTAGGTGGAAAAATTGTGATACATATATATTCACTTGGCTTTGGCACCTGATAATCCATTGCTTTTTGCATTTTGTATAGCTATAGTTTACCACAATGATTTCCATATGCTGCATAAAGAAGATTCTTTGATCAGAATTGCACTTTTTGTGGGTATATGATTAAGTACTTAGAATGTGGCTAGGAATTACATAGATTTAAAAAGTACATGACTTAACTTAAAAAAATTATTTCATTTTTAATTATCTTTCATCTTTTTTTTTACAAACCAGTTCTTATCCCTCTCCTGTTCTTCCCTTTAACAGTTCCTCATCCCATTCCTCCTCCCCAGTTTCCAAGAGGATGTCCCCAGCACACCAAACACACCTACACCCTGCCAGGCCTCACCACTCCCTGGAGTCTCAAGTCTCTCAAGAATTAGGTGTGTCTTCTCTCATTGAAGCCAGAACAGGCAGTCCTTTGGTTAATATGTGTTGGGGCCTCAGACCAGCTAGTGTATGCTGACTGGGTGATGGCTCAGTGTCTGAGAGTTCTCTGTGGTCCAGGTTTGTGGAGACTACTGGTCTTCCTATGGCGTCACTCTCCTCCTCACCTTCTTCCAGCCTCTGACTTATTCAACAATGGGGGTTCTCAATGTCAGACCATTGGTTATTTCATTTTTTATTTTTAGATTTTACTTAATGTAGATAATTTGAGATCAAATCTGTATCTCTTGCATATGCATCATTCACTTTATACACTGAGTGACAGCTTCTCTCTGTGTTATAAAACTCGTGTTAATTTAGGTATAATATTTTGATCTATGATCTGTTTTAGTTTGATTTTTGAATATAATATAAATGAGTCTTTCTATATTTTTGCCTTATCTGTTAAATTGCCCCCAATAAGTTAATTTTATTCTTCATTGTGCTATGGGTGAAAAGTTCTACCAGAAGAAAGAAAAAGTGAAAGTGTGCTGATGTTTTAAGTTTCCCTTGTCATAGGCTGAACAGTCTTCTGCTACCTGTTGGCAGTGCATGAGGAATAGGACCTTCTATATTTTCTTAGTTTTCTCCCCATAAGCGTGGAACCAGCCGACAAAATATTGAAAGGGTCCAGTGAAAGTAAGCAGATGCACTATCTCAAGGAAGTGGTGATTACCTACAAGCTTACATCATTACTTTATTTTTGGGATGGCTTCTGCTTTAAGGGTGAAGCCACAATGATAAATATTCACTATACTTGTTAATTTGTAAGGTAAACATTTCTTAATTGAGCACAGACTGGTGAATACAAAATTATATTAAGCTTTTTCTTATTTTCTGAGATTCCTGAGCATGTTTAATAATTCCAGTTTTGTGTCATTGCAGAGAGGGAAATGGGATAGAATACGCTTTAGTTATCATCATATCTATGTGTATATAACAAAATGAACTTGTATGGCTGCTGCTGTGTGTTTCACACACATACACACACACACACACACACACACACACACACACACTTTCAACTACAGAGAAAATTATGACAAATAAAACATCTGATCCCAACAGGCAATACAATCTTACTGGCACCAATCTTACTGCAAATTAAGTCTATCAACAATTGGATTCCCATTATATATAACTGTACTCATGTGTGTATTTATATTTGGGAGTATGTATATCAATTAAGGCAATTAAATGTGCAAAGCATCAACGATTTGTCAAAAATTGCAGAACGATACACTTTTATCACGGTGTTTCCTAATGCATTTAATTCACTAGGATTGAAGAAACTGGAGATAACTATGTATTCATTTCTCATGATGCAACACTATGATATGTCACAATCAAGTCCTTCAGCAGTTTCTCTAGTGGATTGTTACAACTAATAGTCATAGTTTGGAAGTATCACATTGTGCAACAGAAAATTGGTGCCCATGCTGTCCTTTTTCTTAATAAAAGTTTTTGTATTTTTAATTGGCCATGTTATTGTTTTTTGTTGCTATTTTTGTTTCGGATTTTTGTTTGTTTGTTTGTTGTTGTTTGCATTTTTCATGCTGGTGCATTCCTGTTACTTAATTTCAGTTGACATTCAAAATTTAAAGTAACTCATTAAACTTTAATATTGATTAATAGGTCCTTTCACAAGGTAAGATTGCTACAGAGTCAAAAAACACTGGATTAACTATTTTGTTTAAGGCAGGGAGGAAATGAGTTGCCCATATTTAGCTTGTGCTAATTTGGACATGGGAGAAAAAAAGAAACTTGGTAAAATACATATTAAATTTCTATGAGTAATCATAAAATACTTAGATGTGAAATAGAAGGAATGAGTTGACTGGTACTAAGTAGAAGAGCCAGGGAAAGAATGCCTGAGACCTAAATTAGGAAAAATTAAGCCTTTGACATAAGGAGGAAAATAGCTTTGGGTAGGAGGAACAGCACATAGCAGCAGTTAGAATTGGGAAAGGACTTAGCTTTTTAATTAATTGAAAGAACAATGGTGTGAGGAGAATATAATGAGAATAGCAGGAATGGGGTACTATACAATTAATGTGTTAGGAAGAGACCAATCATTGGAGGCCTTGGGGGCAGAATTCAAGAATCTGACTTTTCTCCTACACCTTCAGATGTTGTTTTAAAATGATTCTGCATGGCCTAATAGGGATGGATAGAGCTAAAATATATTTTTTATTAAAAGAATATTTTATTTTGGCTAGCATACTTAAGTAATAATTGATTGAAGTTAATTAATATTGGGAAATGAGAGAGGCTAAGGATCACATGTATTAATTGAAGTAAAAATTTATGGCTATATTTAAATTGGTGAAAGAGAGAGAAGAGGGTAGGAGACAGGAATAAGTGCTGAAGAACAGAGGCACTGAGAGGTTAAGAGATGTGTTTGACATTGGTGGGAAAGTGACTGTAGGTAGGCACGTGCTTGCTTTGCAGGTCACTTCTGAGAGAGATAGAATAATGTGAATCAATTTTTGCTTACAAAGTTTTGAATTCAATTTCCATGTCGGTCTATTCAAGTAGAGCCTTTCCACAGCAGCTACTTATGCAAATATAAACATCAGGAAAAATATTGCTTTCTGAATCATTAGATCTACACACATAATTTAAAAGTCCATGAAAATTGACATACAGTGGAAAATAGAAAGACCAAACTGGAGTGCAAAGTATTAAAAGGCACGGCGGAAAAATAAGCAACTGGGAAAGGGGACAGTGATAAATCAGTGAGGAAGGAAGGCTAGAAAAGGTCATAGCATTAAATACAAGAAATAACAACACATCAAGATCAGGAAGTAGAGCTCAGTGTGACTGTTCTTCAAATGAGCTGAGGACTGGGGAGTGTTAGCAACCGTGACCAGAGCAAGTTCAGTGACATGATAACAGCAAAGTGCTTCCTCTGGGAGGTCCAAGTTAAGGCAGAGAAAGATGACAGCAATCGTTGAAACCAGAAGTTGTGTGAAGCAGGAGATACTGAGTGAATTTTTCAACACAAAAATTCACTGTAGGCTTCTCTTTGAAAGCTACATCATTATGTTTTCATTAAATCTTCCTATAGTATGTATAGAATATAAAGACAGTCCTGTCCTCTAGCTTTGATGGAAACACAGCCTGTGTAGCCCATTGAAAGTGGAAAATGCAGGAAGTTCAAAAACTATGGGTAGAATAACAATCTGGTTTAGCAGCAGGGCACATTGCAGAGTCCTGGGCGTTTCCTCTCTGCTCTTATAGTGACAGGGAGCTGTAGCTCACTGTCAGTGCCTAGCATTACAAGATAAGGTCACAGTACATTGCTCTATGTCAGGAAAATCAAAATGAAAGTTCAAAGTATGTTTGTGCTGATTTTGTTACTTTTGGATCAGTGTAAAAATCACAAAATTGTTATCTAAATATGTCTCTTTTTTTTTCAAATAATATGGACTTAAAGGGGCTTGTTTTCAGCTATAAATGTTTCATGTCTGATCTATCTGATTTTCTTCCCACAAATGTACTTTGCAGAATAAATGACATATAAGAGTATTTCATTTTTTCCCTGAACGGACAAAACAGCATGAAAATGATTGCTATTTTAAGAAGTCTTGACATTAGTTTAAAAGTCTTCCTGGTTTTATTTTATTTCACTCATTTAAAATATTTGTAAAATGTAATATAATTTTATTCTACTAGTTAGGTTGTAGTCAGTTGCAAGCTTCTGAAAAGAATGTAAATGCTATTTTCATTTTTGTAGCATATTACATGTGAGTCAAAATATATCCTTATAAGAATATTTGATAGCTTGATGAAAGCTATTTAATTGAATATTTGATAGAATGAATGAGAGGTGACAGTAGGGATAGCAATGGGGGTGAAGGAATACAGGGGATGAACAGGAGAGAATCCCACAGTGACAGAAACAACAATTTGAAATCTAAGTGGGCCATTAAACAAAACAGCATTTACTTTGAAAGTGCATGGGAGAGGATGGGTTAGGCAAATCTAAGAACACGAGGAGGACTGTAAGAACTCTTCTGAGCCATTAGAGTCTGTGTATGAAACAATACACTGGTAACAGCAAGACTTCACAAGGGAATCTTAAGCAATAACTTCATATTGTCAAGGTGACATATCAGGTCGGTCAAAAACAACTTCAATCGACGACTTCAAAATTAAAAAAAAATGTGTATAATGTTCTTTTGGAATACAATTTTGTGTTATTTTTCTCATTGAGTTGCTATGAAAAATAAGAGAAGAAATTGTTCTCATTTCAATAGGGCCTCAGAGAAATTTAATAATGTGTAGAAGGCTATGGTACCCACATGGCAGAATAAGGATCTTACTTCAGGTCATCTTTTTCCTCAAACATAACAGAATGAGAAATTGGAATGTCAACAAATACTATATAATTTGGGATTCTGGGAGGGGAGCTTCTCAGTGGAGCTGAGAGTCCCATGTGGGAGTGTCATTAACGGCAATTAGGGGGTCAGAACCAAAGCACTTGAGTTTTAAAAACATGGTTCCTATCAAGAAGAAAATACCTTTTCCTACCTAAGTTAGAGAATATACTTGACACACTCTTAAGCATTTAACATGAAGTCATCTTATGAACGATTTCAGCTTTTCTGGTAAAATAGTTTTTATTTATTCTATGAAGTAAGATTAAATGGGTAAATTTATAATCATCCTCAAAGACAGTTTTTTTTTAAAAACTATAGATATAAATGAAAATCTATTATTTTATTTAGAGATTTTAAAATAATTGTTTGACACTGCCACAATAGACAATAAACAGCACTGGCTAAACGGCATCTGTTAATACATCTGGGTGATAAGATACAATATGGATAATATGCTTGAGTCTTCTACCATGCTGCTGGTGGTAGTGTGGAATAGAAATCCAAATTGACTAGCCATTGGCTAGTGGTGTGGAAACTAGCACTGAAGATTCCATAGTGCTGGTAATTACATAAAAAACTCACAAAGAAGGCTTCTACTCATGACCTAACTAGAGAGGATTCCATAAATAAATCTGAGTAGCAGTTACTTTATGTTAATTTATTGTATTGAAAATATTTGATCACTTTTGATTTATGATATTTATCATAGATAATCACACTATTAATATGTTCAAGAAATGGAATCATTCATTTATTTTTACATTGAAAACACGTTTAGAGGTTCTAGAAGGGGATCTCAGTTACATGGATTTTGGAGGCAAAAGAATGATGTTCCTCAATCAGGAAGTTTCCTCCTTAACTAAGACTTCAGGAGGGCTGCATGTGGAGCTGTGAATATCCTTCTGAAGGACATACTCTCCAGGCAGCAAGGTTAGCCAGATCAACACTAGGATGAAAAATGGGACCCCCAAATTGCCCTCACATTCAATTTTATTAATTTCATGCCTAAACATTGATTTGGCTGTTTGTCCATCCACATGCATATGTAGAATTTCAAATTTTGGTCATTTTAACATTCTAACAAACTCTAATAGCTTTACAACTAATTACATTAAAAATCTGACATGAGGGAACTACATTAGCATACTCAGGACCAAGTAAAAAGAAAAGAGAAAAATGACTTTAAATTTTTAGAATTTACCCTAAGAAAAATAGCCCTTTAAATATTGGTTTTACATCTTATTTTTGTGAATGTGTTTATCTCTGTGTGAGTATGAACATGTATGGGAAGTTATCTGCTGGGTGCAGGAGATAGCCTTGAGTTCCTGGAGTTGGAGTTGCAGGAGGGAAGTGAGCCTTTGATTTGGATGCTAAAATAGAATATGGGCCTTCTGCAAGAGTACAAGGTACTCTTCACCAAGGATACCTTAGAAAGACAAGCTTTAATATAGGAAAAAATAAAATTTAAGCAATGGATTGATCTAGCATGACAAACATAGAATCTGAACTTTTTATCTTTTCAAATTTTTGGCCTACCTGAGAATGAGAGCTAAATACAAATTTTATAAGTTCTTCTGTTTTATTATTTTTTATTGGATATTTTATTAAGCTACAGTTCAAATGTTATCCACTTTATCAGTTTCTCATCCCCCTCAGGAACTCCCCTATTCCTTCCTGCCTCCCCCTGCTTTTATAAGGGAGCACCCCCACCCACCCACCTCCCCACCCTGACATTCCTCTACACTGGGGTATCGAGTCTTCACAGGATCAAGGGCCTCTTCTCCCATTGATACCTGACAAGGCCATCCTCTGCTACATATGTGGCTGGAGCCATGGGTTCCTCCAAGTTTACACTTTGGTTGCTGGAGCTCTGGGCCGGGGTGGGGGGTGTGTGTCTTGTTGGTTGATTTTGTTGTTCTTCCTATGGGGTGGCAAACTTCTTCAGTTCTCTCAGTCTTTTCTCTAACTTTTCCATTGGGGAAACCCATGCTCATTCCAATGGTTGGCTATGAGCATCTGCCCCTGTTTTTGTAAGGCTCTAACAGCCTCTCAGGAGACAACTTTATCAGGCTCTTTTAAGCAAGCTTTTTTGGCATCCACAAGAGTCTGTGTCTGTTGACTGTATATGGGATGGGACCCCAGGTGAGGCAGTCTCTAGATGGCCACACTTTGTCTCTGTATTTACTCCTGTGAGTATTTTGTTTCCCCTTCTAAGAAGAACTGAAGCATCCACACTTTGGTCTTCCTTCCTCTTGAGCTTCCTCTGGTCAATGAATTTTATCTTGGGTATTCCAAGCTTTTGGGCTAATATCCACTTATAAATGACTGTATGCCATGTTTGTTCTTTTGTGATTGGGTTACCTCACTCAGGAAGATGTTTTCTAATTCCATCCATTTGCCTAACAATATTATTGTTTTTAATAGCTGAATAGTATTCCATTGTGTAAATGTATCATATTTTCTGTATCAGTTCCTCTGCTGTAGGACATCTGGGTTCTTTTCAGCTTCTGGTTATTATCAATAAGGCTGCTATGAACATAGTGAAACATGTATCCTTGTTATATGTTGGAACATCTTTTGGGTATATATCCATGAGTGTTATAGCTGGGTCCTCAAGTAATAATACCTCCAATTTTCTGAAGAATTCTAGAAAGGTTATTTATAATAAAGCATACCTTAAGTCTTTGTTGACTTTGAAAAGAGAATCACCTTGTTTCCTTCTTTCTTTTGTTGTAATTCTGAGGAACTATTTCTTTATCCCAGGTAGCCTGGATACTTGTCTTTTTTTTTTTCTGGGTCTGACTTCTAAGTGATTGCAGATGTATACTAACACATCTTCATAATGATTAATTAATTATGTGTGGCTATCTAGAGATATCATAAGGAAGAAGTACTGTGTGAGCAGACAATTTTTATGTATAAAGGCACACACCTCCTGAAAAATATTACACAGTTAATGTGTCCCTATAACTCGTAACTGATTCTACTTAGAGTTTAGTTATATTAAGTACAGTATGCTATTTTTTACATTCCAACTGTGAACATGTGCTTTCTTTGAGTAGATTTATTTGAGGACACATGCTTTTTGAGAAATCTTCAGATTGCTCATTTCCTCCATCGCTATTGCCAATTTGAATTAAGAGCACTCAGAATATATTTGTCTGATGTCGTGACTGTCATGAGAGCTCCTTCTTTACATGTCACATGATTAGAAGTCAACAGCCTTCGAATTAATCAAAGCATCACCAAGATTGAATTAGGAAATACATCTGGTTAGAATGCAGCTACAGAAAAACACTACTGTGTCTTTCATGCTTCTGAAAATACTGACATCTTAAGTCTCATTTGATCATCTTGTATTAGAAAGACTAGTGAGAAACTCAGCCAATAAATGTTCAATTGATTTTCTCTTCCCTAAACTAAATAATTTTTCACATTACACCTTTAGTAAGTCTCTATATAAAGAGAAAACATAGGGGTTTTCAGACTTATATTCGGGATCAAGATTCAAATAATATGTTCATATCTGTAAAAATGGAAAATGCCTAGTCCACCAGGATAAAAATCCCACTAGCTGGGTTTTAAAGAAAGAGCAAAATGAAGAGGCAGAGGGACAGAAAAAATGTGAAACTGAGATTGTATTTGAGTGGTGATCTTGGAGGAGTTAGAGGTTGTAGCTAAATTCTAAAAAAGGTTTTAAACTCATTAAATACTGTGTTTCATGAGAACACTATGTCTTTATATCTGTAAAACTAACTTCAACCTAGAAGATAGTCAACAGAATTTATTCCGTCATTATGATTCTTTGACTATGAGCAGAAAATCCTTTAATGTTTACATCATCTGTAAAAGTTACAATGCCCGGGGTCAATTGCTACTCCTTATAAAGCTAACCCAAGCAGCAATCTGGTTAATGTGTCTGTATCCTACAGTAGTTTTGCATCCCACATAATAATTTCACCATGTGATTGGAACATTTTTATTTTACATCAGGAAACACAAATTTTCCTATTGACGTTAGAGATTTATTTAGCAGAATGATTAAATTATGTCTCTCCTGGACTTCAGGAGATTTGGGGGCCATAAGATCAAGAAATAGTTCTTATGGTTCTATTCTGAGTACCAGAACAGAGAAATGTTGGGGGAAGTGATTGGGGAATAGGCAGAGGTGGGGGGAAAGAGGACTTATGGGTGAGGGGGGAAAGGGGAAAGTCTTTGGAATGTAAACAAAGAATATAGAAAAAATAAAAATAAAAAAAGAAATCGTTCTTATGGTTCTATTTTGACCTAGAAAATACATAGTGTGCACCCTAAATCGGATATTTGTAAGCATTCCAAAGGGTTTGGTGCTTGTGGCAGCAAATGTACAAAACCTTTAGCAAGTAAATGGCTTTGAAAATTAGTCAGAGGTTAATTCTCTGCCTCATTGGCACCCCAAATTGGACAAATTGTAATTGATTTTGTTCACATTTGCAAAGCACTTTTTCTATTGAGCAATGGAGAAAACTCACAGAAGTATACTACCAACAGAAAAATATCAGGATTTCAATAGGATGTATCCAGGGTTTATGCTTCTGTATTTAATAAACGGTACCATATCGGTTTTGTTGCTTTATAAAAGAGCATATATTTTAAATTCTCAAAGTATACTGGGTTTTCTACTAATGGGATTTTTATTTAGATGTGTTGACCTGTCACAGGATTCTGCCTGTTTGTACTCTATTAATGGAAGTAGGTCTACATTGTGTGTGTGTGTGTGTGTGTGTGTGTGTTTGTGTGTGTGTGTGTGTAACCTCCTAGGGAAAATGCAGGATACTGAGAGAGTGATACCCTCTTGTGCATCTTGAGGATTAAGCAGAATTAATCAAGTGCCTGTTCATGGTCCTAGACTTTGTTCAATAGTTAAATGGAAAGGGTAACTCAATATTTTTCTATTTAAATGAATTCTTTTAATGTCTCATTAAGAAATCAATTGTATTTGTATTCCTAAGGATGTGTTTTTCAAAAGTTAAACTTAACCTAGAATTTTTGAAGACAAAAGATTGGCTGGTGTTTAAAATATACTGACCATGTGCCTTTATGATTTGGGGGAGGTGAATAATACAAAATATCAAATTATATTATGTGTAGGTTTTTGTTATAAATCTATAGAAATAACTAGGCCCAATGTTTTTTGGTTAACTCCACTACATGCACTAGGATTTGGATCTAATAATATATTGACAGGAAGACAAAATAAAGTTATGATAAATGACTGATAAATTTTTCCTAAAATATTAAGTAATTTTTACATGTCCTTTTGTTTTGGTTCCCCTTCTTCCTTTCCTTTGGTAGCTATATTTATTTTTATTTTTTATTAATTAATTATTATAATACACTCCAGATGCTGCCCCCATCCTGGCCTCCCTTTGCAGTGTTTTTTCCCCCCATCCACAATATAGTTCACCTCTGAGGGGAAGTCCCCTCCCCCACCCTGGGTTATCTATCACTTCCCCTGGGGCATTGATTTTCTACAGGATTAGGCACATCCTTTCCCACTGAGACCTGACAAAGCAATCCTCTGCTGCCTATGTTCCAGGGACTTCATACCAGCACACTTTTTCTTTTATAAACAATGTAAACTGTTTAACCAAGTTTCATAGTTCTCATTTTACAAATGTGACAGTTTAAACTTTAAGAATGAGAGGCTTTAGTTTGTTGAATTGCTGGCCAGTAGATGAATGGAAACAGGAGATAGGAGGTTGGGCTGGGGGGCAGTGTGGGGGGGAGGGGGCGGGGGGGATCTAGAATACACCAGAGACCTGGGAGGTAAGAGAATCTCAGGACTCTAAGGGAGAGACCTTAGATGAAATGACAAATAGTAGGGAGAGGGAACTTATAGAGCCCACCTGCAGCAAGAAGACAGGGCATCAAATGAGGAAGAGAGGAGCCATTCCACAATCACAACTCTGACCGATAATTGTGCCTCTCTGAAAAAAATTACAGGTATGGAAATGGAGAGGAGGAAAGTGGGATCCAGCTCATGGGGTGGTGCCAAGTCCTGACACTATTACTGAGGCTATGGAGCACTCGCAAAAAGAGATGAGCATGGCTGCACTCCAGAAGACCCAACAAGCAGCTGAAAGAGTCAGATGCAGATATTTGCACCCAACCAGTGGACTGAAGCAGCTGAGTCCTGTTGTTGGATTAGGGAAAGGCTGAAAGAAGCTGAGGAGAAGGGCAATCCTGTAGGAGGACCAGCAGTATCATTTAATCAGGACCCCTGAGATCTCTCAAACACTAGACCACCAAACAGGCAACATACAGCAGGTGCGGATGTGAGGATCCCAACATACTTTCAGTAGAGGACTGCCAGGTCTGTGTTCATTCAGAGATGATGCACCTAACCCTCAAGAGACTGGAGGCCCCAGGGAGTTTAGACGTCAGGTGGGGTGAGGGGTGGAGACATCCACGTGGAGACAGGGGGTGGAGAGGATGTACAGGATGTGGAACAGTCAGAGGGTGGATGGAGGTATGGTGGTGGGGAAATAAAATATGGAGTGTAAAAAATAAATAAAGTAATTAATAAAAAAAGGATGAGGGGCTTCTTTAGGCCATTATAATGGGTATTACTGTAGAATTTTAAAGATGCACAGCAAATGAAAGTTACTCACTAATCAATAAAAGCATTTTTAAGACACTGAAAGCACCTTTTACAAAGTATAATAATAGAAAAAAAAAAGCACTCCAGAGGCATTAGACAGTAGGAAGCAAAAGCCATCAAGAGAAAAGGGGAGAATGAATTCCAAGTGTCTTCCACATTCACATAGGTGGAATGAAGATCAGGCAGGCGGTAAATGAATAGAGAAAGCCATTTTTGTCCATTTGAAAATAGTAGACATTTCCCCTTAATAATTGATAAGGTACACATAAGCTTTTATTCTGATTAAGCTTATATCTCTGTAGGGTTTGGGCAGGAGTACGATGCATGCCTGATCAGAATGTAAATAATATAGAGAAGTACTTGATCAAACTGAAATACTCAAACTTCAAATCTCGACCCAGGAAGCTTAGTTCATTTCCTTCTTGTGTCACCTGTTTGTTTATAGCCTGTTTTTGGTGTTTTCCTGTAATGAAGGATTTTTTTTTATTTGATGCAGCAAAAGCACTGCAATGCAAGCAAATGTACAAGTAAGTCAAGATATGTATTTCTTATATTGATTTCTTGTGTTATTAATGAGAGAGAACTAAGGCTTTAGTTTAAACTTAGTGTGAGAATAAGAAAATGGCCTAACACATATAGAACAGTGTTTGACTTGTGGAACTTAAGTAGCGATATCAGGTTGTAACAATCAAACGCAAGTGCAGTGGCATAAACTACAAAGAATGTTGTTTCCTACTGGGTTTGGATTGGAAGTCTTTAGCAAAGTGTGATAGGTTGTGGGTAGGAAGTGCTCTCCTCCGGACTTGCTGGTGCACCAGTTGTGCTCTCTCCTTGCATGATGAATCTGTCACTCTTCTTTCTTATAGGAGCCCAAAATAATACGTTGAAATACCCTGTGACTGTATTTTACCCTAGCTACTTCATTGAACTCCATCCCAAAACTTATGCATGTAGGGGAATAAGCTACTTTGTGAGTTTTTCTCTATGTATGCTGAATAGAAAAGAAGTGAAGTCCCTGGAAAAACTCCTCATAGTACCTTAAAAACAATTATAAAAATTACTCATTAGTTTGTAAATCAGGAAAGTCATAGCCCCCTCTCCCCAAAAACAATACAGGCCATTGTAGTTGCCCTTCATTGCCTCCCAGAAGTTGAAGGCAATTCCTTATTGTGGAATATTCTGTTTACTTTGGACATAGTACTCAGAATACTTGAGTTGGATCTTACCTTAATGCCTACAGACTAGCTTTCATGTGCCAGAAGGTGGTGTATACTTTGACAAATGTAGAGGTGGAACAATAAATAAATTTATCCAGTTGTGTTGTGGATTTGGGCTAATCGTTTTATTATGTTAATTGAGTCATCCAAATTACACTGGAATCCACACATTGAAGTTTAGTAGTGGCCCAACCATTAAAATATAACGGTGTGTGTGTGTGTGTGTGTGTGTGTGTGTGTGTGTGTGTGTGTTTGCGTGTGTATATCTTCCATTCAGGAACCAAGAACATTAGGGTGGGTAGCAAGGAGCATGCAGCTGCTGCTGCCCCAGATAGATTTGAGTAGAGATAATTGGACACTGTATAACTGTTGGAACACCTATGGACAAAACAACAATCAACATAGCAAGATTTCCCCAGATGAATAATAGTACCAACAAACTCTTGGTGATAACCAACAGATGTCTAGTAGAGTTTCAGGTTCTCTCACCAGGATAGGAATAACGCCTGGTCCTGGAAGCATGATCACTCAAGGCCCAGGAAGTTCTATTATCTCTCATCTGGACTAGACAGGCATTTGAATATGCACATACCACACACACACACACACACACACACACACACACACACACACAAATATAAGATGAGCATTTTAAAGATTGTTTATTAGTTGAAGCTCTAGTAGTTACTTACTAAATTGAGAGTATAAGATATATACTAGTTTATTTTATTGTGAACGTTATACTGGTGCAGTGTCGTGATAAACTTCCTTGCTCTCTGTCTCTGAGTTTATATGTGAGGAAACAATGAGAATGTTTTACTTTGTGCTTTTAACACTGTGAACTATATTTGACATAGTGACTATGTGACTGTATTTGACACGGGAAAGTGCAGCTTCCTTGAGACTGGATGGAGCCACTATTGAGACCACTTGGCATCATAGCTGTAATTGCTCTTCATTTTGAGCCTTTGCTAGGAGACTGCCACTGCCCAGTCAAAGCTACTTGAGAGCTTGCTGCTTAAATAATGACCTTTTTACTTCCTCTTTATAATTGAAGCTACAGACTCCACAAATTCAGTGTCTAATTTGGGGAGTCTGGAAATTTTGAATTTCCTTTATGTCTTGCTTTCATGTCTTTCAGAATGCTTTGAAAATTGAGTGCAATCTATATCTCCTTTCATTAAGTTATAATAACATGGAAGAAGAAAAGTAGGTTGTCAGCGATTAAATACTCCTGATACTTCTAGAATAATAAACTAAATATAAATTCTAGATAAACATAATCACAGACACACTGAAATTCATGACATATTCAATGGGTAAATTTTAGTAGGATATAAAATATAAGATAAATATATAAAAAGTAAATCAATGGCATATGTTTAAACTAATACAAAAAATAAAGGAAACCTATGTAAAAGACAGAGACAGAGATAGACAGGGATCAGTGTGGGAAGAAAGGATGAGAAAGAAAAGATACAGAAATATATGCCATGGAGTGATGTCCAAAATTATATGGACATCATATATATATATATATATATATATATATATATATATATATATATATATATTATATTTATATATATTATATATCAAGTGGTATATATTGATGAATATATATTATATATATATCAAGTGGTATAAGAAATGAATGCTCAGATTTCAGAGTCACTTAAAAATCAAACAGAATAAAATAAAATAAAATAATATCCATATGGTCAATTGATAAAAAAGCAAAATAAGATAAAGAAAATGAAAGCATGTCTTTAATATTCCAAGCAAAAATATGAGAGCTAACTTCTTAGCAGCAGGGAGAATTTAGAAACTGTGGAATGCTACTAATTGCCACGAAGTTCTAATTAGACCAAATATATTCTCCATAAGGAAGATGAAACAAAGACAAATTCATGTCAGAATTTATTGTTCTTGACATTTTCTTTAGAAAAACAGTCTAAGACGTTCATGTAACAGCTATGAGAATTTAACAATATACCATGACATCAGAAAACAGCACTCGGTGCAAGCAGTCAGACAACGCAATTTAAACTGTGTGACTGAAATCATATAAAATATAAATGGGGTTATTCTTGGGGACAAAGAGACTAGAGATTGGAGTACTTGTTGTGGGAGTTTCTCAGGTTAATCTGCTTTTGTTCTGAGAGCTGTGTATTACAAGTGTTCTCTTTGTGAGTAGTCAGCAAGCTGCAGACTTATATAAAACTACCCACATCAAATAACAGAACAATACCAGGGAATATATAAGGACTGAGTACATTCCTAAATCCTAAGTACTATTTTAATAGCAGATAGAAACAAGCATAGTCTAGAATAAAATGTTTATTTCATGTAAAGTATACTGGAAAATAAGTATTTCTTATCCATTGCTTTTCCTATTTATTCTTTTACATTTCTTCTTTAAATTAATTTTGGCTTAATTTTACAAACTAGTTTACACTCAAACTAATATGTCCAATGCACTGTACAAATAAAAATATATTCAATATTTAGTAGCTAAAATTCTTACTGTTTTGAATTCACTATTCATTTATTAAAATTCTGTCATAGATTATAAAAATTATAGTAGATATCAAAAAATGTTTAGCTGTTTTAGTCCTAAATATCTTTTTGATGCTTTCCTAACCACAAAAATATTAAGTAATATCACATTAAAAAATAATCTAATATATGGAAAATTGGCTTATTAACTTTTGATATCTTCTTTTAGATTCTGTAAACAGATGTTTAACAGAAAATAATAAAGGTGGAATTACATGGGCATTTGATTGACAGAGTAATCAAATGTTATTAACTTCAGAAGATGTCCAAGTTCTCAGAGTTCTCATAAGGTTACTAAAAACATGCTTAGAAAGTTCTTTATATATTCTACAATAGGCAACCCCCAAAGTGGAGACAGATTTTAATAATTTTATCTTAATTTTTTCCTGGTATGGGCAATTGGCCCCAGTTCCTGTGAATGTGAGTATTATAACTGGATTATATCTCAACTGCTAGGCTTTTTAAGACAGAGTGTCATTGTGAAATCCAGGCTGGCCTTGAACTCTAAATTCTCCTCTCTTTGCCTCTCAGGTGTTGAAAAGACAGGTCTCTGTCACCTCTCTAGGCCAAGTGTATATATCTTGAAAGTTACAATGTTTCACCACTTAGCCATTCCTATGTATAATATGATAAATTAAGGAATGTATTATTTAAATGATGAATATTTACAGAATATGATGCAAATTTTTATTTTATGAATTATTACATATAATATTTAATTGATATAATTGCAAGAAACAACTGTTTATAAATAACTTAAAATTGTCCTAAATAGTTACAATTAATGCATTATGATTGCATGTTGTATATTGAAATAAATTGAAGTGAATATTTATATTTTTATCAATCATAGAAAAGAGAACAGATACACAATTCCACAATGGTCAACAGATTCTCAGGACTGGGTTAAATACTCAGATAGTTCATGTGGACATTTCCCAATGTATGTTTGTTTTTTTTTTTATTTTACACAAATCATGTTTGATTTATGAATAGGATGCTCTCATAAACATATCAGAATGTATTTTTAAATATAGTTATGATCTGTGCACTGATACATGTGTGAATCCATTAGACTACATCATGAGGCACATAATTAAATTTCTCAGGTGGTGCTCTTGTCATCTTTCATCAGGGTCATGAAAGTGTCTGTTGTAACTAATTCTCAGGGAGACTCATACATAATTCTACTGCCTCTTTCCTCTGGTCTTCCTCACTGATGTCCCCTGCACCCACAACCATGTGCTGGCAGCCCTGTCACCATTACCTTGGCCCTGGCCTTCCTGAATAAGTAGGATCTTTGGTGCCTAAGAGTCCTTGTGCTTAAGCGGCCTCATGTTCCAATACAAGTGACAGAGATGGTCTTCTTTTCTCTAATAGCTTTACCCTTGGAGGGTTTGTCTTTTGACATTTCGATGAGCTGATGCCTATTCCTTCTATCTTCAGCCTCCGTGTCTACAGGCTCTCTCCAGAGAACACAGGTCAGAGAGTCCAGCAATGGCTGAGCATGTGAGACAAACCTTCCAGCTCATTCCCGAGAGTTTGCTCCTTTGGTCCTCCTTAAGCAAGATCCGTCTCACTCTTGAAACTATGATCAGTGTGGGGTTCACCACAGCAGCCCTACAGAGATGAAGCTTGAGTGGATCTCTCATTGACATTAGGATTGCCAACGAGAGGAAAATGTGTGTGAAGGGATTATGAAACAGCTTAAAAAGGAGATTTCACAAGCACTTTTATGTATTGTGATGGGAACGTATTATGTTTCCCTGAAATTAAGCTTTTAACTGAAACTGAAGAAGCCTCTGGGCCTCATCTTCATTTCCATAATAGGCTGACTTACTTAATCTACTCTTTTATGGAGTTCTTTAAGTAAGAAGCTGTTTTTTTGTTTCCCTTGGATGCAATAAACTCTAAAAATAAGCTCAGGATCAGAATTATTTTAGACTTCCTTTTGCACTTCTCTGTTTTGTGTATGTTATGCTGGATACACAATCTGTATTTCAAAGAAAGGAGAAAATACTTCTTGATCGTGTTTTTATGACAGTTTTTCCAAAAATCCAAAGCAATTTCACAAATGCAATAGTAATATCAAACCATTCCAATGTATGATTTTGCCCATTGTGCTACAGACTATATGTGTGCATTCAAATTAATTTTTGAACCTTGAGTGTTATGTAGGTGTGTCAGCATGTAGACAGCAACTGGGAAATGCCTTCACAAATTTTACTATAAGAAACATGCATGTGCACAAAAGTATGCTCTTTCATGTGATTAAAGCCCCCTTCCATTTTTAAAGCTACTCACAGTGTGTTTGTAAATCTGGTGGAGATTTATATAAAGTTGAGAATTTATGAAACTTGAGTATCACATGTTTACATACTGTGATAAATTTGTATAATTATTCTCTGAAATCAGCATGTTGCTGAGAATTTAGAAGCCCTTCAGTTTGGCCTGCTTCCATGATGATACCAACTTTATTGACTTCTTTATTCTATTTTTTAATGAAAATACAATTTTGCTTACACTGATGGTAGTGTACTCTCTGAAGCTAGGTTCAATGATAGACTTATGTTTCCTCTTTCTTACCTTCCTCATTTTTGATATGCTATATCACTTCTTGTTTAAGAAGTGAACATTTCTTTTTTTTCACTTCCAGCAAATTTAATGGGTGAAAATCTTAGTTTTTCATTTCCTTTGAATACATTCACTATTTCCCAGAATATGCAGCTTTAACTCAGTTATTTCCAACTGTGCTTTTTGACAAATACTATTTCCCAGAATATGCAGCTTTAACTCAGTTATTTCCAACTGTGCTTTTTGACAAATATTCTAAGATTCAAATTATGCTTATAGATTCCCACTATTTAAATATGAAAGAAGTTAATAATTTAACAGTTTTGTATTATATTTGGAGTTTCAATATCATTTTAATTATTTTTTTTAGCAAAGATGTAAATGGATTCAGCATTTAAAGGACTGAACATCTACTGACTGATAACAAACACAAGAAATATTACTGGTGAGTTTTTTTCTTTTCTGTGTGATCTGATGGCTTACTTTTTATACAGAATTTTGAAAGGAAAGGCAGTTTCAGAACAAGAAGAATATGGATATAATAAATGCTAATACAGAAAAAAATCTATGTGCCAAAAAAAAATGAAAAACCGAAGAAAGTATCTTGAGGTTTCAGAAGACATGGAGCAATCAGCTCTTAAGGGGCCTCAGGGTATGCTGTTGAAAAGACAGTCTAGATACTGGAGATGGAAGATTGTTGAAAGAAATAGAAAAGTAAAATGTCAAGGATGCCAGATTAAAATAACACAATGAAAACCAGTAAAAAGAAAAAGTAATGAAAACCAATGACTTCAATTTTAAGAGTGAGGAATCTGCTAAACTTTAATGTAAAAAGTTTTGGTATGTAAGTTGAGCTGCCCACCTGCAATACTCTCAACCTGTCTTTGTTTCTTTCTCCCTTCTTTCTAGAACATTCTAGAAGATAAAATTATTAGGAATGCAAAAATTAATCATTCATTAAAAGGGAATCTGTCAGACATCAGATATACAAGCAGACAATTTTAATAACCATTGTTATCAAAATACTATCAAGGGAGATTCTTGTATTTGCTTAGGAAGACAATAGATTGGACAGATGATGATGGGTTGGTGGTGTGGAAATGCTGCATCACAGGAAAATGCCTCAGGGAAAGCACAGCAAATTAGTCAACCAACAGAAGGTCAGGAATGAATACAGCAAAGGCATTTCATTACGAGGGAGTGGGGCAAAATCACCAGACAACACAGTACAGTAAACACTACTCTAATGTATTAGGTGCTGTTTTTGGCAGACTCCAATGAGACAATGCATTCAAAAACAGTTTATTTTAGAAAAATCTCAGAGATCAAACTATACTAGAATGGGTCACAGAATGAGGGAGATATTTCTTTGGCAGGTGTTCCAGCAGATAAACATTAGGAAGGTCTAATTGCTAGATAGGGTTTAGCAGTTTCAATCTGCTGAATATAAGAGAATTGAGAATATTTAATGGAAACATTTAATTAAAATTTTTATGAAAATTGGACAAACAAGAGTTTTGCCTAAAGACAGGTGCATGTATCTACATGTGAACATAAACACACTCATGAACTCACACAACATAGTACACACATGCATGTGTTTTCATGCATTTGTGCACACACATGAACACTGATCACATCCATACATGTACATACATACATCCATATATAAGGTTCAATATTTGGAATGATAGAATTATTTTAAATTATTGCAAAATCATCTGTACCTTCATTAACAGATAGTAAAACTTCTACTTAAATGTTAGATTTCCTTCTCCATTTTTGAAATTATTTCTAATACATAAGCTATCCAAGGTGATTCTTTTGGGCAAGTTGGTAGATAATGTCATTTTTGCATTTGAGAAATGTGGAAAAAGAAGGCTTATATGCTGATATAGAGATGCTGACCTTAAAGAAATTATAGTATTGTTTCAGGCAGTGTTTTTAATTGTTAAGAATGGAAGCTTAGTAGAAAGGGAGATTTAAAACACACTCAAAGTCTCTAACAACTGGTGAGGATTTTATTACCATTGAGACCATAGATGGGAAAGTATGAGGAGTATCAGAAGTCATAAGAGCAGATTGCTTCATCAGTGAAAAGCACCAGATAATTCCAGATCTAGGGAAGGAGAAACACAGCAGAGCATCCAGTACAAGGAAGCAGCATTGCCCTCAAAATATTTTTCGAATTCTAGAAGTTGACAATATACTTAGATTTTTTTAAAAATATCTTTACTGTCGAGATGGTTCAGTGGGCAAAGGCACCTGCCACTAAAATCAAAGGTTTGAGTTTCATACCCACAGCTGACACAGAGAACCAACTCTCAAAATTTATTGTATAGACTCCTCCAAGGAGCTGAGAGACACACATCCACACACACACACACCTGCACCTACACCCCCCCACACACAGAAAAACAGATAGATAATGAACGATAAATAAATAAAATACTATAAGAATTCTAGCAATTTCATTTTCATAAAACCTTTACTAAAACAGTTTTCTTATTTCCTTACAATGAAAAGTAAGTGTTTAAAGCAACCACACAGACTCCTCATTAGCAATCCTTAAAGCTAATGCTTAGAATTAGTGTAACATTTTGTGAGTAAAATAACTTCTGATGCATTACTCTCAGACCCAGTTTGATGTCTCTGTGCAAGAGAGAGTCATTTACTATAATCTTACCTCCATTATATTCAGAGTGTCTTGAAAAATTTGTGTGATTATAGCCCTCGGAAAAATTTAACGATTTAATGTATCTTATTATCTAATAGTTTGACACAATTACTCCTGGAAAGAAATAACCCTCGGCAACAACAACATGCCAACATGTATTACATTAGTTAGGAATCTGCTTAGGAATTTGTTATGTCTTGTATAGTTTTAATTCTAGCCAGATGTATCTAATTCTAAAATGTCACCTGTTGTGAGACTTTTCAGTTTGCCTTGCTTGAATATAGAAAATGATAAATACAATATTGTTATTTTTAAATTTAAATAGAAAAGTATAAATAGCAATTATTTTGACCTTTAGCTAATTCTGATTTTCTGTAGTTTAAAACAAAAGCAAAGAGTGCCACAATGAACACAAGTCTACCCTGTGCACAGAGCTGATTTCATGCTCCTCAATAGACTCAAAAGCCTTGCTAAAACACGTGATGGTTATGTTTTAGGCTTTTGTGCTCTCTCCATATGCCTTTTTAAATTACTACCAAAAAGGATCAAGTGTTCCTCCTCTTCTCTGCTCTACACTTATTATCTTTTGTTTCCTTCATGACAGGCACTTTCAGAGTTTTAAACCAAAGTTGAGAACAGACTGTTTAGCCACAGTTGAAACAATAAGTTAATTCTAGGTATATATTCATAAACAATATATGTATACAAAGTGGGATATTATCCTTTATCAAATAATGATATTACTTAATGTATTGGTTAATATTGTATTTTCTGTTGGAGTATAACTATGACACAATGACACAAAATAACTTAAAGGAAGAAGGGCTTATTTGGGCTCATGGTTTGAGGGAATACAGCCCATCAGGACTGGGAAGCCATGGTGGTGAATGCATGTGGTCAAATTGCATCTTAGTCTAGAAACAGGAAGAGATAGATACCACCTAGATTTTCCTTTTTTCTCTCCATTTATTCTTCCAGCTCATAACAGTATTGTAACCTGGAGGTCCAGCTGCACATGAAACTTTGGAAAACAGAGATTGGTATAGGAAATAGTTATACTCCAATATGTTCTTAAGAAAATGGATGAAGTCATACTGTGAGAAACAGAGTCTGTGCGTCATGTTTTTCCTCACATAATCGTATCTGCAAATGCCATCACAGACATGTTCATAATTGTGTCTCTTAAAAGTAAATCCTGTCAAGGTGGCAATAAAAATTACCTATCTATACACTTAGCATTTGTATCAACTTGGTTAAATTTAGAAGATGTTGTGTTGTGTGAACTAAACCTGACACAAACTAAAAGTACACCATAGTTTTGGGGATACAGTGGTACAAAAAAGTATAAATTAACAGACACAAAAGTGCATTTATGCAGACTGATGAGATCATGAGGACTAACATACTCTATAAAAACTTTCCTTAGTAGCTATTTCATTGAGCAAATGCTGGCTTACCATATGAAGCATAGTACATGATTTCCTATCTAGAACAATTAGAAAACATAAGGAGGTCAAAGGAATACAAATTGGAAAGGAAGAAGTCAAACTATGGTATTTGCAGATGATATGATAGTATACTTAAGTGACCCAAAAACTCCACCAGAAAACTCCTACAGCTGATAAACAACTTCAGCAAAGTGGCTGGTTATAAAATCAACTCCAACAAATTAGTAGCCTTCCTATACTCAAAGGATAAGTAGGCTGAGAAAGAAATTTTGGAAAAGACACCCTTCAAAATAGCCACAAACAATATAAAGTATCTTGGTGTGACTCTAACCAAACAAGTAAAAGATCTGTATGACAAGAACTTCAGGTCTCTGAAGAAAGATATCGAAGAAGACCTCAGAAAATTGAAAAATCTTCTATGCTCGTGGATTGGCAGGATTAATATAGTTAAATTGACCATCTTGCCAAAAGCAATCTACAGATTGAATGCAATCCCCTCAAATTTCCAACTCAGTTCTTCATAGAGTTAAAAGAGCAATTGTCAAATATATCTGGAATAACAAAAAAATCCCAGGATAGCTAAAACTATTCTCAACAGGAAAAGAACTTCGAGGGCAATCAGTATCAAGGACCTCAAGCAATACTACGGAGCAATATTGCTAAAAACTGCATGGTATTGGTACAGTGACAGACAGGTAGATCAATGGAATAGGATTGAAGACCCAAAAATGAACCCACACACCAATGTTCACTTGATCTTCGACAAAGAAGCTGACAACATGCAGTGGAAAAAAGATAGCCTTTTCAACAAATGGTGCTCGTTCAACTGGAGGTCAGCATGCAGAAGAATGCAAATTGATCTATTCTTATCTCCTTGTAATAAGCTCAACTCCAAGTGGATCACAGACCTCCACATAAAACTAGACACACTGTAACTAAAAGAAAAGAAACTGGAGAAGACTCTTGAGGACATGGGCACAGGGGAACGTTCCTGAACAGAACACCAATCTTATGCTCTAAGATCAAGAATTGACAAATGGAACCTCACAAAATTACAAAATTTGTGTAAGGCAAAGGACACTGTCAAAAGGACAAATCAGCAACCAACGAATTGGGAAAAAGTCTTCAACAACCCAACAGACAGAGATATAATATCCAATATATACAAATAACTCAAAAAGTTAGACCCCAGAGAACCAAATAACCCTATTAAATATGGGGTACAGAGCAAAACAAAGAATTTTCACCTGAAGAAGTTCAGATGGCTGAGAAGCACCTTAAGAAATGTTCAACATCATTAGTCATTAGGGAAATGCAAATCAAAACAACCCTGAGATTTCAACTCACACCATTCAGAATGGCTAAGATTAAAAACTCAGGAAACAGCAGGTGTGGGTGAGTATGTGGAGAATGAGGAACACTCTTCCACTGCTGGTGTGAATGCAAGATTGTACAGCCACTCTGGAAATCAGTCTGGTGGTTCCTCAGAAAACTGGGCATGACACTTTAGGAGGACCCTGTTATACAACTCCTGGGTATATAACCATAGTATTCCCAGGCATGCAATAAGGACAGATGCCCCACTATGTTCATAGCAGCCTTATTTATAATAGCCAGAAGCTGGAAAGAACCCAGATGTCCCTCAGTGGAGGAATGGATACAGAAAATGTGGTATACACAATGGATTACTACTCAACAATTAAAAACAATGAATTCATGAAATTCTTAGGCAAATGGTGGGAACTGGAAAATAACCTAGTAAGTTATTCACAAAAGAACACACATGGAATGCAGTCACTGATAAGTGAATATTAGCCCAGAAGCTCTGAATAATCAAGACACAACTCACATATCAAATGATTCCCAAGAAGAAGGAAGGAGAGGGCCGTGGAACTAGAAATGCTTGGTGAAGGATTGGAGGGGATTACAAGGACAGAGAAGTGGGTGGGGTTGATTGGGGAAGGGGCAGAGGAAAGAGGGCTTATGGGACTTATGTGGAGGGGGGAACTGGGAAAGAGAAAATCATTTGGAATGTAAACAAAGGATATTGAAAATGATAATAATAAAAAAACATGCTCATGTAAAAATAGCTTTACTAGATGATAATTTTTGACTGTACTCTTTTCTTACTTTATATTGAGATATCATGTTGTGTGACTATCATTTAGATAATTTTAAAAAAAGAAAGAACAAGGAATCGGTATTTTTAAAGTTTTACAGAACTATTCACCTCTTTTCACAGTGTAAGAGTGACTTTTTTTTCCCTTTTGTCACTTAAACTTCAGTGACTAAGCAAAAGCCTTTCAATTTCTTAGTGTCAGTCCCCCAAACTCCCTGGGTTCCAAAAGACCAATTAGTGCCAAAGCTGTGAAGACACTTCAGTTATCTTGGTTCAGATCTTCAGCTAACCTTTCACTTAGAACTGTTAACAGTCTGATAATTAGATTTCTTTCCAAACTAAATTTTTGAGACAAATCCTGCGATTTTACAAGCACAGCATTCAATTGCTTAGTTGAAATATAACTAAATACTGTTCCTTTCAATCAGTTTTTCCTTAGTATGTTATTATTTCCAATATGAATTACTTTTTCAAAAATTGTTAAAAGCTACTGAAAATATGTATTTTCACAGAATTATCAATGCATTTTGCATGTTATTTCTGATACCCTTCTGGATATACCTAGGGCAATTTGATATATTTAGACTATCACTACATGTAATCTCCATCTCTTTTTGAAAAATATTGCCTGAGATTCTTTGTTTTATTTTTATATACTTTTTTTTCTCCCTAGCTATTTGTGTTCTACCACATCAAGAACAGCACTAAGAAGTGTCCTGAGTTCTTTGAAACTCTTTGAATAAGGATAGAGTAATGAACTTGATACTTGTGAACTATTTAATAGTATTTACTTTTATATTCTAAACATTTTCTTAAATTTTAAGATACTTTTATGCCTTTACAATGATATAATTAATGGATTTACTAAGTACTTTTGCTCCCAAGATTTGGCCCCAAATTAAAAGACTTTCCCTTATCCGGTTGTGGAACCAGTAATTCTATCTTTATGGTGAAGAAGATTATTGTAGACATCAGAGAATAAATTTAGAGATAAACTCACAAATCATTGTTTTCTATACCTAGGGCTCTGAGCAATACAAGGGAGTGACTGGAACACAAGATGATTGGAAAAATATTAGAATATTTTCTAGGAATGGAAAGAGGTTTCCAGACATTTATGTGACAGCACTATTTCCTTTTATGGTCCCTTCTACTTATTTCCGTAGTAACAATCTACTGTTCTTGCCATGAAGAGTATAATGTGGAACATGAAGATGGGATTATAATAAGGTGAGAGCCATTGGTGGTCACTTTGGAGCCATCTTCAGCTAACTAGTCCCATTTAGCTCACTTTAAAAGGGAGTTTTAGCATAAGACTTTCTGTCTTCTAATACCCAATGATTGGGAGAGACTAGAGCCACTAGAGGAGAGATAATTATCTACAGCTAAACTTAAACAGGTTTGTATATTTTTGTAGTCATCAGTTTAGCTGTTTCCCTTCCAAGTAATTATCATGTTTTACTTTCTTTTTTTCTTATTTCTTTTATTTTCTATATTCTTTGTTTATATTCTGAATGATTTCCTCTTTCCCAGTTACCCCCTCCATCTAAGTCCCATAAGCCCTCTTCCCTCCATCCATTCCCCAATCAAACCCTTCCCACTTCTCTGTACTGGTAATCTGCTTTAATGCTGCATCAAGCCTTTCCAGCACAAGGGCCCTCTCCTTCCTTCTTCTTGGGAATGATTTGATATGTGAGTTGTGTCTTGGGTATTCAGAGCTTCTGGGCTAATATCCACTAATCAGTGACTGCATTCCATGTGTGTTCTTTTGTGGATGAGTTACCTCACTTAGGATGATATTTTCCAGTTCCACACATTTGCCTAAGAATTTCATGAATTCGTTGTTTTTAGTAGCTGAGTAGTATTCCATTGTGTAAATATATCACATTTTTTATCCATTCCTTCATTGAGGGATATCTGGGTTCTTTCATGCTTCTGGCTATTATAAATAAGGCTACTATGAACATGTGTCCTTATTGCATAACAGGGAATCCTCTGGGTATATGTCCAGGAGTGGTATAGCAGGGTCCTCCTAAAGTGTCCTGCCCAGTTTTCTGAGGAACCGCCAGACTGATTTCCAGAGTGGCCGTACCAACTTGCGTTCCCACCAGCAGTGGAGGAGTGTTCCTCTTTCTCAACATCCTTGCCAACACCTGCTGTCTCCTGAGTTTTTAATCTTAGCCATTCTGAATGGTGTGAGTTGAAATCTCAGGGTTGTTTTGATTTGCATTTCCCTAATGACTAATGATGTTGAACATTTCTTAAGGTGCTTCTCTACCATTCGAAGATCTTCAGGTGAAAATTCTTTGTTTTGCTCTGTATCTCATTTTTAATAGGATTTTTGTGACTCATTTAATTTTTCCATGTCTGTCTTTGAAAAACTATCTAGTAGAAAAATGCTGGGTTTATCTTTAGTCATGAACTTCTGATGCATTATTATATGAGAACTATTTCAAAGCAACTTGTAGAGCTATGTACTATTAGTTCCATAATTCAGAAGCTAGAGACAGGAAAATTTTGAGTTCAAGATCAGACTGAGCTTCACAGTATGAGCTTTTATAGATACACTTAGAATATACTTTATCTGTACTTCCTATCTTTATCTTTGCACTAGTCACTGCAAACATGACAAGTGGCCATACCACAGCTGGGGTACCATCAGGTATACCTACTTTTCCTAATTTAACACCCTTCTTGTCAATTCTTTTAATAACTGTTCTCGCTACCTTCCTATCCTTTCTCTCCAGATTTATGTTTTTTCCAGTTTTATCTCTCTATATCAAATAACCAATGGGCTTAATTATAGCATTGTAAACACAAATGCAATACACTTCAGTCCCTCCAATGTTGGTGGGATTGCAAGATGGTACAACCACTCTGGAAATCAGTCTGGCGGTTCCTCATAAAATTGGGCATGACACTTCCAGAGGACCCTGTCATACCACTCCTGGGCATATACCCAGATGATTCCCATGCATACAATAAAGACACATGCTCCACTATATTAATAGCAGCCTTATTTATAATAGCCAGAAGTTGGGAGGAGCCCAGATGTCCGTCAAAGTAGGAATGGATACAGAAAATGTGGTATATTTATATAATTGAATACTACTCAGCAATTAAAAATAATGAATTCATGCAATTTGTAGGCAAATGGTTGGATCTGGCCCTTTGTGATTTCTTAGTTGTTTCTACTTCTGTTTTTAGATCCTGGATGGTTTTGCTCAGTTCCTTCACTTGTTTGGTTTGTGTTTTCCTGTAATTCTTTAAGAAATATTTCTGTTTCCCCTTTCATGACTTCTGCCTGATGCCCAAATTCTCTTGCATTTCTTTGAGTGATTTTTGCATTTCCTCTTTATTGGCTTCTATCTGTTGACCAATATTCTCCTGAATTTCTTTAAATGATTTTTGTGTTTTACTTGTTTGGGCTTATCCCTTTTGATTCATGTTCTCTTGTATTTCTTTAAGAGATTTATTTATATCCTTCCTGTGTTCCTCTAACAGCATCATGACCAGTGATTTTAAATCCAAAACTTGTTTTTTTTTTTTTTTTCGTGTGTTGGGTATCCAGTGTTGGTCCTGAGACCTGTGACATCATATAGGCGACAATTAATGCAGCCCTGCAGGTTTACTCCTGTTACCAAGGCAATGACCACCATGTACCCAGAATTCAATAGGCCCACCTAATCTACCTGTAATTTGAATAATAATGCATATAAGAAGGGTAGCGTGCTCCCCCTCTTTCTCTTTTTTTCTGCCCATCCCAGACTTCCCCTTACCCCGTTTCCCTGTTGGGCGCCATTGATGGGACTTAAAAGAGAGGAAGGATGTTAGTGAATATGGCATGGCAATGTGGGGGAAGGGAGTGCCTGAGCGGGCCCATGCCCAGGCATCGCCTCCCCCTGAAGGACCACACATACACACCAACGTGGTATAGAATAGAGTTTATTTAGAGAATATGAGAGAGAGAGAGAGAGAGAGAGAGAGAGAGAGAGAGAGAGAGTAGAGAGAGAATAGAGGCCGGCCATGACCACGTGGAGAGAGGGGGGAGGGGAGCCCAAGAGGGGCAGAGAGGTGAGAGGATGAGAAGAGAGAGGAAGGAGCGGGGGGGAAAAAGAAAGAGGAGGGGGCAGGCAGCCCCTCTTATAGTGGAGCAGGCATGTGGGGCGGGGCATACCTGGCTATTGCCAGGTAGCTGTGGGGTGGAGCTTGAACAGAGTACCAACATCCAGGACTTGCTGTTGTTGGAGAATTAGGTTCAGATGCTGCCATATTGCCTTTATTTCTGTTAGTAACATTCCTTCATTTGCCTTTTGCCATCTGGAGTTAGTTGGCCCTGTTGTCACTGGCTGGTGCTTGAACCTCCTGTGAGCCTGTAAGTCTATTTCCACACCACTTGATGACTGGGTTTCCCCTGGCACAGATTGCTGATGGGCTGTGCTACAATTGGGTGTCATTGGAGTCCTGGTGTGCCTTGCTCCAAGCAATGTTATACTCAGGTTGTCTCTGTGTACCTGGTGCTGCTTGTTTGCTCCTTCTGGGAGGAAAAAAGGCAGATCCTGCTGGTATCTTTTCCAAGTGCTGATCAGTCTGCAGGGGAATCATCCACCAACAAGGCTCGCACACAGATGGCCTGCAGAGCTGCCCAGGCCCCGGGCGTAGGCAGAAGCCTGTCAGGGTACATCCCAATAGATGTTAGACTCAGGATATCTCTGTATCTCTGGCATTGCCTGTCTGGTCCATCCAGGAGCCAAGATGGTGGAGACCCCCTCCCATGTTTAATATTCCTATCTCCAGCATTCTCTTAGGAATGAGATAGGGTAATTTTACCAGTTGTGCTGATTAGAAAGCTCTCAAACACAGACACCAGACAGTTGGCAATTCATTGCCCTCTGATACCAATAGATCAGGCAGAACACAGGCTTAGGTGTGCAGAAGGAATAAAAAGATGATCAGAAGTATAAATGGAACAAATTCCCCCAAATATAGCAGATTTCTTTCAAAAATATTTCAAACTTGTCAGACAGGAATATCCCGAATTTGATTATAAAGTTGGATGTCTGTTCTAGAAGCCTGGAGTCATCATTTAATGAGAATGTAGGCAGAGAATTTTTTAGATACGTGTCCACTAATATTCCATTAAAAAGAATCCCAATTTTAATTTTGGAATAAGAATCATTTTAAACCACAGAGTACAGCATAGACCTGAACCATCCAGAAAGGATAAAATGAATGTTTATATTTTAATGTATCTTTCTGAACACTTTATATACATATTTTGATATAACTTCTGCTGTGAGGACCAGGTTCTTAAATATTGCGTCTTCTCAGCAACTACTGCCTAGACAGTCTACATGGATGAATACTAAGAGAGTCAGCAAAAACTACGCACAAGAAAATGGCATTAAGTAACACATAATTTACACTGGCATTTTTACCTGGAAGCAGATCTATACAGCAATTCAAATCTGTATTAACACAGCTCTTGTTTGTATATCAAAATAACACTGTGCTAATACACTATAAAGACATATTCTCAAAGGAGCCAGTGAGACTTGGTAATCTAGACCATTCATGTTGAAAAGTGTTTTGGTTGTTGTTGTTGGTGGTGGTTTTTTACTTTTTTCTTTAAACACAGAATGACTAGAGGTACTGAATGTGCAGATGGTTCACAATCCAGAAGTGTCTAAATAGTCTTCTGTCTTGCATATTGCATTCTTGCAGGTCAGGATGATAAGGTCATGACTAGTGACTGCTGGGACTTGTGGGTTTTTCCTTGGGCATTGGGGCCACTGATGCCTTTCTTGGGGTAAATCATACAACATGTCACCATGCTTAGTTTCTCTAGATCCAGATTTTTTTCTCATATCTCCTTTATTTTATCTAAAGGGTTCTGGAAGTCAGCATTTCTTTCCACTGTACATTATGTTTTCATCCAAAAGTATACCATTCATGGGAATTTTCTCTCAGGCAAAATGGCCCATGGACTGTAAGGGCTGAAAGAAACTAAAATGTTTCTATCCTCCATTATCTAAGATAATTAGGTTATGAATAATGATGATAGAGAATGGAGAAGCTTTCTGTACCTGCCAAATTATTGAAATAACTGTTTTGGGTTACAATTAGCAACAAGCATGTTTCAGTGCAGATCTGAATAGAGGAAATTGAACTTTAGAAGCAGTTTATAGTATATCTTGGATCCTAGCTAAATAAACTATCCTTTTAAGACCTGTGTCCAGTCCAGCACATTTGTTTTGGTTATCTTTGCCAGATAGATATTTAAGACATGATACACAAGCAACCACTATGCCATCCCCACATTATCCCTTACTACTTCTTACTGTTTTGTTTATAAATTGATTTTTTTTACATTTTAACATACTTATTTGTTCTAATTTTAGATTATAGCAGACAAAATTATTTAAAGAAAGCCATTCAAAATAAAAATAAGTAGCCCTAGAATCATTTCAATTGCAATAAATCAAAATAGGAGGAAGGGAAATTTTCAACAGAACATATTGCTATGAAATGTAAAATTAATTTAGTTTTGTTCTGTTTTTTGCAAAGGTATAAGTTATGATCCATCACCAAGAAAGACAGAGAAGGAACTTAGAGGCAGGAACTGAGGCCTAAATTATGGAGTAACACTGCTTACAATGCTTACTCTAGCACATTCAGTTACCTTTCCTTTTAAAGAATAATATAGATATTTTTCTAACATAATATATCCTGATTATATTTTCACCTTACTCTATTTTTCCACCTCTTCTTCCATCCAGATCCTCCCCTTTGTGTTCCTCATTAGAAATCAAACAGGCTTCTAAGGGATCATAACATAACAAAATATGACAAAACCTAACACCTCAGAGTTGGAAAACACAAATAAAAAGAAAAGATTTCAAAGGACCACAACAAAAATCAGAGATCCACTCATTTGAACACTCAGAAATTCTATAAAACCACTATACTGAAAGTCATATTACGAGTGCTGAGTTCTTGGTATAGACCTGTACAGGCCCTCCTCTATGGGGTTTCATGAGTCCTGGGGGGATGGAATTGATGAAGAGATCCAACTTGGGCTGGAGAGTTCCAAAGTCTCTGATTCTATATGCAATGTTCCTACTCCTTAGGAAAACAGACTCCTCATGCTGAAGATGCTACTAGATCAGATGAACTTGTCCCTAGAATACAGGCCATTCTAGATGTTTCTCTGGACACTCTGTTTGCAGTATTCATACCAATTGTCACCCTATCACTAGAGTCTCTATGGTCACACTAATCAAGAAGACATGAGAATGAGAAAATTACCAAAATGTAGGGGCATTTTCCAAGTGATCACATTGACCTTACATGCCTGGCAGATTATAGATGATTCTCATCAGCTGTCCTTTTAGCCCTTCTTTCCTCTGAGAATTTGTTAAGTCCCGATTGTTCAACATCCAGAAATCTAGTTCTCAGTCTTTAAAAGTGAGTAAATTTATCTAAATGTTATCTAAATGTTTTTCACTGAATTCAATTAGGATAACAAGTTGCTTTTATTCAACCATAAATTATTAGATGACAAACAAATTCCCATTTCTAGTGGCTTATCAATGTAGGCCTGGATTCTTAATGCCCAGCCTTTGCAATTATCATAGTAGCAATGCTTACAGTATATAATCTATTATTAATTAAATCTGATTATATTTTCTGTAGAGATGATGACCAGGGACTAGACATATATCTCAGATGGCATTGTGGCCTAGCATGTATGAAGCCCCAGGTTCCATTCTGAGCAACACACACACACACACACACACACACACACGAACACAGAAAACCATGTATATACAAGCAAGGATAATAAGAATATAATTGGGACCAAAGAAGCATAAAGTTTAAAAAGTACTAACAATTTTAGTTTTGAAGACTTTATTAATCTGTAACTTTTCCAAGTTTTCCTTTGTCTTCCAAGGCACATACATTAGAAAAATATAAATTATTTTTAACTTAAAATATTTGGTACTAGTCATCTTTATAGTTGTGCAGAATCTATTGAGAATTTAGCTTTCATCCTTTGAAGGATAATTTAGAATCTTTTGCCAGGTCATGTATGTAAAGGTGATTCTGTCTTTGACAGGATTTCACAATAGGCTTCTGAAAGCTTAGGAAATACTATTAATGACCATAAGTACATTAGTTGCTAAGTAAACAGTTGTATTTAATGCCTACTATAGAAAAAAACAAATAATAATTCCACATTTTTGGTTAAAGCAATAGATACATCCTAGTTAGTAATAGTATCATACAGATAATGAAAGCTACCACCTCTACGAGGCCAAGACGCCAAGAATTATTTACTTTTTAAAATCATTTTATGTGTTTAATGTCTAGATGCAATGCATGTTGTATAAAGTAAAACATCCATTGCTATACATGCCATATCTAAATACTTTTGAATCTACACCCTAATGTACAACATTTAGATTAAGTGTAGACATAGAACATTTAAATCTTATATAAAAATATAGCATATCTCCAATTAGATATATAAAGTGGCAAATAAAGTACATAAACCCAACCTGATTACAGTAAAAATGTGATTTTTAGAAAACTTTGACTGTTTTGTTATTGTTAGGCATATGTATCAGTGTTACTTATAGAAATTGCCCAGATTTGGACTTTTGGTGTGCCTTTGGGGAATTATATCGATTGTTCATTGATGTGCATGGAAGAGCCCTTCCTGTTGTGGTCAGGACTGTGCCCTACACAGCTCATCCTGGACTGTAGGGGTAAGTTAGCTGAGCACAAGCCTGCACGAGTCATCCAAACATTTTCCTCAGTGCTTCCTATTTCGAGTTCCTGTCATGAATCCCCTCATTCTGTAAGAGAAAATAAACCTTTCCCTCCCCTAAGTTGGTTTCTATTAGACTGTTTTTATCAAAGGAGCAGAAAGGAAGATGCAGAAAGGAAGATCCTAGGAAGGCAGACTGCTGTGATGCGCTAAACTTCTAGAGCAATAACTTACCAAGCCAGCCATGTAGCTCCATAAGTCTGCCTGATTTTTTCCTTTTATTCAGAAAACATAACTCCTCTTTTTTATCTTTTTTTTCCTAAACTAGCTCTCATTAACACTATGGAGAGGTAGTCAGTGGGCTGTGATGTAATTGGGATTTGCACAGGTGATTTCCCTGTGCAAACATCAAGTATGTTCAGTTTTATCACACAAACATTCCTTGCAATTCCATGCTGTCCTAAAGGTTATAGTAATCCCATGTAAGTAGACACCTCACAGACTAGGGAATGGTCCATTGGACAGAAAATGTTACAAGGGTTCACTGGAGAACCCTCCCTGGTGAGGACGTTTCAGGAGCAAATTGACCAGTATTCTGCATGAGGTCCTTTAGTTGAGGCATGCTGAGAGGATGGCAGTGTGGAGGTTAAAGCCAGGCCTGGAGAGCATCAGCCAGAGAACTACCATTGCTGTGAACTCAGCAATGGTGCAGTAAATCCTTGGTCACTGAGGGAAGAGTCACAGAGAAACCAGTATCAAAGTCCCCTTGCTGATAAGTATTATCTTGAGTACACTATCCTGTCCCAGGAGCACTGCAGCATAATACTGGGTGCCATCTCGAGAAAGATAGGATTTTTTTTATTATTCCAGATGGCTTCTAGCTTTATACTGTCAGGGTTTACAGCTTATGGGTGGTTAATTAACACATCAGAGCCACCTTGGGGTTGGTTCATTAACAAACATCACTACCTACCTGAGGCTTGGCTCATAAAAACCTGTGGCTGTCACCTATCTTTTAAACATTTCATTACTCAAGGTCACACAAAATGGTTTTCACGTTACAGAAAATGACTTCTTTCATGTTTCTGACAAACACTTTGGGTTTATCCAACATTTGGGGCTCTCTTCCTCTTTCTTTAAAGTCTGCTAACTTTCATGTAACTGCTTGTCCTCCATGCTAGTGTAAGTGCATGGTGTTTTTCCTTCTCTTCTCCACCTTTCTCTTCACGGTGGGAACTGTGGCTTGCAGCTTTGCTTAGGAATTTTACTTTTAAAAGCCAATGTAATTGTCCCTAGACTTTTCTGGGGATTAATTTTTAACTTGCTTTTTAAGTGAGACTAAGAATCTCAAGAAAGGGTCTCAATTTCTTTTGAATCAATAGGAAGCAGCAAGGGGAACCTAAAGGGAGAGCCTGGAACACCAGGGTTCCTCGGTTGCATTCAACTCACTGGAATGTGTTCCAAATCATGTGACCTGTCTTATCTGGATGTTAAAGATTTGGGGAAGTTACATATTAAGTAGGACCATATCCTTGACGAGTACCTGCAAGGCAGAGAGAGCTCTGTGAAAGGAGAAAGATGCCAAGTTTTCTATCAACAGTGTGTCTGGAATGGGACATATTTCAGGGAGGAATGGCCTGATTTCTGCGAGAAAGTATGACAGCCAGTCAGTCTCTAACTTCACTAGTAATCAGTGTGTTACAGATGTTGGGATCACAGCCTATTTCCCAGCAAGCCAGTCTCAGCCACCTATCTTAAGCAAGGCAATTTAGAAAGCCCTATTAATAGTAATACAAAGAAAAAAGTTGGTTCACTTTTTATCACCAAGTTACCTTAAGATCTTCCTTTCCTGACATGAAGTCAAGGTTTAAATAGAAAGCAGGACACAGGTACATGTATAAGGTAGATATAGAATGTACTACTCATATTGCCATATATTAAAAATAACAAAAATGTTCACAACTTACTGATATACAATATTTGACTTTTCTGAAAGTTAGAATTTAAAAATATATATTTTTTTAGTTTTGAGATTATAATTAAATCATTTTCTCCTAACCATTCTTCCTTCTAAATCCTCTGCTTCTTTTCTTTGTTTTCTTTCAAATTCATGGTTAGATTTTTCATTAACTGTCATATGTGTCACACATACATATGTGTGTGAATAATGTGTATATGTGTGTACATATTTATATATATAAATTATATATAAATATATATGTACATGCACATATATGTATATATATATATATATATATATATATATACATATGCATGTATTTGTAAATATATAAATTCACCCTGTTCAATCTGTTTGAAATTACTTGCATATCTGTCTTTCAGAGTTGAACATTTGGTACTGGAACCTCCATTGCTTTGTTCTTCCCTGAGAAAACTATTTCTGATACTCTTAGTAACATATAGTTCCTTGTGTGTACCCCAACCTTAACACACATCACACCACTTTAACATGTCTACTGTTCTTGTCTTTGTTCAGATCATTTATGCAATCATGTTGGTGCCATTTGATTACTTCTTGTATAGTTCTACACTATTCTTAATCTTAAATCAGTCCTCATGAAGTCACAATGTTAAGCAGAAATAAGGTAGAAAGTTTACATCTTGAAGATTCAGAGCTCAAGCAAAATAGAAATGAGGAGAGATTTATGAGTAGGAAGGTAAGGTTAGGGTTTTGAGAATGGAGAGGGAGGGTTGGAACAAATATGACCCAATAGCATTGTATCAAATTTACAAAGAAATAATAAAAGTGTTGAACTAAAATTCTTTGCCTAGTCCCATTCGTCTCCCCTTATGAATGTGAGATCTCTCTTAATTTTTCCAAAAGCTAAAATCCAGCATTATATTAAGTCTTTTTCCTAAGCTGTATACTGAGATCCTGACATAAATTGACAGACATCCTTTACTTCACCTACTTGTCTGGTAGTATGTCTTTATATTGTTGGCACAAGTAAATATGATTCCACAATTTCACTAACATGAGACCTGCCTAGTGCTTTCCAAAGCATTCCTCTTCCCTCAGATATATATTATAGGCTCATCTGCCATTGGCTGTCCTACTTATAAGAATGAGGCATTTTGTACATTTTGGCAAAGTACAATCCTTCCATATTCCGCTATGAAAGATGGGTCTGGAATGTTATATCTTTTCCCAAGTTGGCATCATCTCTCATGGTTCACCAGATCAAGACCACCACACTGACAGCAGGTCATACACATGCTGCCTCAGGTGTAAAATAGAAATTGAAATATGAAAGCTAAACAAACTAGACAGAAGACAATGTTAAAAATAGATAATAAGGAAGGATGAGGTATAGGGCAAAAGGATGCAAGAAAGAGAAGGGAGAGTGAAGGGTTTTAAAAGGTCAGACTGGCAGAAGAGGAAATTAAGTGATAAAACTCTATCAAACTCATTTCATTGGAAAATGGTAGAATGGGAACTCTATGGGGATTAATAGACACAACATGAAAATATCAGAAAGGGGAGCAGACCTTTTCAGAAGCAGAATTGTCCTTTAATCAGGACAATTGGAGGACTAAGGTCTCTCCAGGGGAAAGGAGACTGTGACACATGGTATAGAGGAACTATGGTGATGGAAGATTCATTCTATCTATTGGCCAGTCCCATGTAGTATCGAAGTGGTAAATGCCAGGGGAAGTAGGTACGCTGATCATCTTTCAGAAGCTTTCTGCATCCTAATAATAATAGTTGTTATTAGAATTTCTCAGCCCAAGGCTGTTATGTCATTAACCCTTCAGTGAGAGTCTGGAGAGATGGATCAATGTTTAAGAGCATGCACTGCTTTTGGGAGGACCCACTTGGTCCCTACTAGTATTGAGAAAAAGAGAACTCAGGATGTTGTGCTAAGTATTACAAAACATCAACTGTCTGTATCATTATATAGAGTATAGTGGCTACCCTCCAGCCACTGAATGTGCTAGAATCCATTCCTTTTCTGCTGGTAAATAACAAATTACAGACAACTTATAGGCAGCATTGTGAAGGCATCTGCGAACAAGGGTATTTGCTGGTTTCAGGGTCAACTGTTATCAGCACAAGTGCTCTCATTTCTTAAGGTGATCTTACTTGTTTTTATTTTGAACTGATCTCAACATAAAGTTAGAGGATCTTTTTGTAGAAATGTAGGGAATACAAAATATTTTAAAAGGATGTGAGGCTCAAAGGCAAAAAACTATGTGTGTACTATTAAATGATTTTTATGAGAAAATTTGCATATTATAATAAAAGTGCATATGTATACATGAATTAGCTATCCTCATATCCACTTTAAATAAAAAAGGCTGAGCGACCCAAAAGTCACTAACCTCACACAGCATTGGTGGTATGTAAGTGTCCAGGACCCTAAAGAAGATTTAATTGTCCTCAAAGACACTTCAGTATTCTCATATCTGTACTAGAGAACTATAATATTAGTAATCACATTTTCTAGTTTGAGACAAGATGAAGTGTTGTGAGCATGGATCTTCCCTTAGGCATCAAGTCAATAAAGAAAGGTAATTTACTAAAGCACGATTAAGTGCAGGAGAGAACAGCATAAGCACAAAGGACAGATATTCAAGATATTCACAGAGGCAGACAAAGCCTGGGGGAGGACTCTGTGCTCATCATCAGTATTTTCTTCCAAGCAGTTGTCACCATTTGAAGGCCCATGATACGTCCTCCAAGGAGCTGGCTTGACAGTTCGATCCCCCCACCAGAGTTTAGATTTTACAATACAGGAAATTTTCAGGGAAGTCCACAGAACAGCAAGGTAGTGTTTTCATTTTGTATTAGCTAAAATCAAATGACAAGTATAGCATCTTTATTGAGTATAAGTTGTACATTTTGCCAAACGTGACTGTACTCTGCTTGAGTTTCAGAGGTTGATTTCCAAATGTTCTGGTTAAGAATCTAGCTCACAGGTCTTAACAGAACACCAATAGCTTATGCTCTAAGATCAAGAATTGACAAATGGGACCTCATAAAATTATAAAGTTTCTGTAAGGCAAAGGACACTGTGAGAAGGACAAAATGGCAACCAACAAATTTGGAAAAGATCTTCACCAACCCCACATCTGGCAGAGAGCTAAGGTCCAATATATACAAAGAACTCAAGAAGTTAGACCCCAAAGAACCAAATAACCCTATCAAAAAATGGGGTACAGAGCTAAACAAAGAATTTTCATCAGAAGAAATTCAGATGGCCGAGAAACACCTTAAGAGATGTTCAACATCATTAGTCATCAGGGAAATGCAAATCTAAACAACCCTGAGATTCCACCTCACCCCAGTCAGAATGGCTAAGATTAACAACTCAAGAGACAACAGGGGCTGGTGAGGATGTAGAGAAAGAGGAGCACGCCTCCACTGTTGGTGGGACTGCAGGATGGTACAAATGCTCTGAAAATCAGTTTGGCAGTTCCTCATAAAATTGGGCATGTCACTTCCAGAGGACCCTGGCATACCACTCCTGGGCATATACCCAGAGGATTCCCCTGCATACAATAAAGACATGCTCCACTATGTTCATAGCAGCCTTATTTATAATAGCCAGAAGTTGGAAGGAGCCCAGATATCCCTCAAAGGAGGAATGGATACAGAAAATGTGGTATATATAAATACAATGGAATACTACTCAGCAATTAAAAATAATGAATTCATGCAATTTGTAGGCAAATGGTTAGATCTGGAAAATATCATCCTAAGCGAGTTAACCCAATCACAAAAGAATACACATGAAATGCAATCACTGATAAGTGGATATTAATGAGCCCAGAAGCCCTAAATACTCAAGGCACAATTAGCAAGTCAAATGATTTCCAAGAAGAAGAAAGGAGAGGACCCTGAGCCTGAAAAGATTGGATACAGTTTTGTAGGAGAGTACCAGAACAGAGAAATGGTGGGGGGGGTGATTGGGGAATAGTTGGGGGGTGAGAGGAATTATGGGATGTATGGTGGGGGGAACTGGAAAAGGGGAAATCCTTTGGAATGTAAACAAAGAATATAGAATAAAAAATGGAAAAAGAATAAAATAAAATAGAGAACAAGTATTAAAAAAAAAAACAGAATCTAGCTCGCTTGTGTTCTCCACAAAACTCCACATCCACAACTGCTTTTATTCAGCCATACATTGTTATCAGTGTCTAAGAGTTATTTAAAGTTATTTGTAAAAGGAAAAGAGAAGAGAAGAGGAGAGGAGAGGGGAAGGAGGGGAAGGGAGGGGTGAAAAGAAGAGAGAAGAGAAGGGAAGGGAAGGGAAGGGAAGGGAAGGGAGGAGAGGAGAGGAGAGGAGAAGAGAAGAGAAGAGAAGAGAAGAGAAGAGAAGAGAAGAGAAGAGAAGAGAAGAGAAGAGAAGAGAAGAGGAGAGGAGAGAATATTTTTAGGGAAATAATCATCATCTTCATGACATTTTAACATGTGATATGATTTACATTAAAAATAAATGTGTGGATAGAAAAGTGATAAAAATACAAGAAACCTGAAACAACACATGGTTCAGTAAGTTATGTTGATGCTATGACTTACCAGTTATTAACCATGAAGCAAGGAACAGAGTTAAAGTTGAGCACCAAGAGTCAGAACACCTAAATCTTATTAGCTATTGCCCAGAAATTTCCAAAGACAATGTGAAAAAGCACAGAAAACTAAAGTACAGACCCAAGTAAGGGACAAGTGGTTAGATCAGAGAAAAGAGGGGCAGACATCACAAAGTAAATAGAAGTTGGAGAATAAATTCATTTCCAATCAAGTAGTTATTGAAATGAATATATCAAAGACGGTAGGATAAAAAAATGTTTTGTTTGGTTTTCTGTTTTGTTTTAGAAGTTCTCATTGTATTTTTGTTTGTTTTGATTTTTATAATTTTATTTATTAAAAGAGAAAAACATGTATTGGATATGAGGAAAAATCTAAGAAGCTGGCAAAGCTGAAAGAATATAATAAATTATGCATAAGAAATACTTTTAAATAAAAATTAAATATACACATTATAGGCAAGTAGGGTGAGTATGGAGGATATAATAGTATTTAATAACATTTTATGGCTACCTTATTATTATTTTTTAAAAAGAAAAATGAGAAAAACTGTTAGGGAAACCAAGGAAAAGTAGAGTCCTCTAATTCTATATAAAGATATAAATTCATATCACAAGTCAAGTTTCCCACATGAAAGGCTGTGGATCTCTGTGGATCTCTTTTGTGTTTCACAATCTCTTCTTCAAGGCTCATTGAAATATGGAGTTCTGGATCTTGCCTGTGGAGTTAGATATTCTGGCAGTGTAGATGATGAGCTGGTTTTAGCAATGGTCTTTTAATATATTTTTATAGACACTGTTTAGGAAGCAGTCCTTGAAGTAAGAGTGTTATAAGGTAGACTTTGTTGCCCCTTGAAAGACTATGCAATAGGATGTGGATATTTATTCAACCAAGGATGAACCCCAGGGATATTTGAAGTTATTTAAATACTGCAGTATAAGGAGTTTGATGAGAGCTTCAAATCTGCTCATGGATTTAATTTATGTTGAGCAATATCAGGAGAAAATGAGAAAAATAATCAGTAATTGGAAAATGTGGTATTTCATTGATTCTGAGTAAAATGATAATATTCTCTTCCACAAGAAAAGAAAAATGACAAAACGAATTGTTGTCGTTTCCTTATACACTTAAACATAACATTCACAAAGGGATGTCACACAGGGCTCTGAGGAGTAAAACTGATTATCTGTCTTCAGAGCAGCCAACCAAGAGAAAAATCAGAGCCACCATCGGTAACCATGGTATGTCAATCATCCAGCAGCTCCAGAGTGCTGACTCGCAAGCATTCTCCATCTCCTTAGAGCATTCTCCTGCTCTCTCTCCTTAGAGCAACATTCCCAGTCTCTGTAGTCCTGCTTCTTCATGATGAATTGCAACAAACTCAGTCTCACTTCTGAACACTGATGATTCTTTAAAAAGCAAAATAGTAAGTAAGTGAGATCTCATAGAATAACCTGCTTGAGTGGCTGGTCTTCCTAGATGAAACTGGAAGAAAAGGTAGCCAGGATTACTTTTGAATTCAGATATATGCTTTTCAGCTAAAAAAAAAAAAAACTTACAATTCAAGGCAACGATATAAATAGATCCACTTGAAGATGAGCAAAGCATTTGAAAAGGCATTTCTCTGAAGAGTATCAAGAAGTAGTCAATAAACATAAAAATCTACACATAATTAATTACTCAGAGAAACTAAATTCAAAACCATTCTGAGGTGATAATTCATGGACTCTCCAATGACACCAGAAGAGGAGTTCAAAAACAGAAGTTGGTGAAGGTAGGCAGAAGCAAACTCTCAAGGGGTGACCAAAAGGGGAAGGTGACACTTCCCTTCTCAACTCATCCCCAAGCAGTTTTTTAGATAACTAAACACACAGGAAATAACAATTCCCATCCTAGTTATAGACCATGAGTGATGAAAACATATTCACAAAGCAAAGTCTACACAGATGTTTATAGCAGCAGTTGTACTAATTGTAAAAATGGAAAAGATACCTCATATGAAGAAATAATATTTAGCCCTATGAAAGAGTGAAATGGTAAAGAATGCTAAAACAAAATGAACATTTTTCTTAAATGAGAGAAATATGTAATAAAGACTGCATTCTATTTTTATTAAATATCTCATACAGTGAAATCTGATGGAGATGGAAAGATTAATTGGTGTTTACTGTTGGTGGAAAGAAAACAAAAATATAGCAAATAATGGGTTTAGCATTTCCTTTTGAAATGGGTCAAGTTATTGCAGATGAATTAAGAGTTATTTCTATTGTGTGTATATATATAACACAGTTTCTGTATCCATTCCTCTGTTGAGGGACATCTGGTTTCTTTCCAGCTTCTGGTTATTACAAATAAGGCAGCTATGAACATAGTGGAGCATGTGTCCTTATTACATGTAGGAGCCTCTTCTGGGTATATGCTTAGGAGTGGTATAGCTGGGTCTGCAGGTAGTACTATGTCTAATTTTCTGAGGAATCGCCTAACTGATTTCCAGAGTAGTTTTACCAGCTTGCAATCCCACCAACAATGGAGAAGTGTTCCTCTTTCCTCACATCCTCTCCAGCATCTGCTGTCCCCTAAGTTTTTCATCTTAGTCATTCTAACTGGTTTAAGGTAGAATCTCAGTGTTGTTTTGATTTGCATTTCCCTGATAACTAAGGATGCTGAACATTTCTTTAGGTGCCTTAGAGCCATTCGAATTTCCTCAGTTGAGAATTCCATGTTTAGTTCTGTACCCCATTTTTAATAGGGTTATTTGACTCTCTGGAGACTAACTTCTAAAGTTCTTTGTATACATTGGATATTAGCCCTCTATCGGGTTAGCAAAAATCTTTTCCCAATTTGTTGGTTGCTGTTTTTTCCTATTGACCGTGCCCTTTGCCTTACAGAAGCTTTGCAATTTTATGAGGTCCCATTTGTCAATTCTTGTTCTTAGGGCATAAGCTATTGGTATTCTGTTCAGGAACTTTTCCCCTGTGCCCATGTGTTCAAGATTTGTCTCCACTTTCTCCTCTATAAGCTTCAGTGTGTCTGGTTTTATGTGTAGATCCTTGATCTACTTGGACTTGAGCTTTGTACAAGGAGATAAGAATGGGTAGATTTGCATTTTCCTGCATGCAGACCTCCAGTTGATCCAGAACCATTTGTTAAAAATGCTGTCTTTTTCCCACTGGATGTTTTTAGCTCCTTTGTCAAATATCATGTGACTGTACCTGTGTGAGTTCTTTTCTGGGTCTTCAATTCTATTCCATTGATCTTCCTGCCTGTCTGCATAACAATAACAAACAGTTTTTATCACTATTGCTCTGTAGTAGAGCTTGAGGTCAGGGATGGTGATTTCCCCAGAAGATCTTTTGTTGTGGAGAATAGTTTTTGCTATCCTGGGTTTTTTGTTATTTGGATGAATTTGAGAATTGCACTTTCTAGATCTATGAAGAATTGATTTGGGATTTTGATGGGGATTGCATTGCATCTGTAGATTGCTTTCGGCAAGATGGCCATTTTTACGATATTGATCCTGCCAAACCATGAACATGGGAGATCACAATGGAGTACTATTCAGCTATTAAAAATGAATTTATGAAATTCTTAGGCAAATGGATGGAACTAGAAAGTGTCATCTTGAGTGAGGTAACCCAATCACAAAACAAAGCACATGATATGCACTCACTAATAAGTGGTTGTTAGCCCAAAAGTTCAAAATAAACAAGTTACAATTCACCCAGCACAGGAAGCTCAAGAAGGAGGACTTAAGTGAGGTTGCTTCGGTTCCTCGAGAAGAGGAATAAAATACTCACAGAAGCAATAAGGGAGACAATATGTGGAGCAGAGACTGAAGTAAAGACACCCAGAGACTGCCCTACCTGGGGATTCATCCTATAAACAGTCAATAAACCCCGACACTACAACAAGAAGTGTATACCAAAAGGAACATGTCATGGTTGTCTCCAGAGTTGCCCTGCCAGAGCCTTACAAATACAGAGGCAGATGCTAGCAACCAACTATTGGACTGGGCATGGGGTCCCCAATGGAGGAGCAGGAGGGTGGTCCAGAGGAGCTGAAGGGGTTTACAGACCCATGTGAAGAACAATGATTTCGGCTACCCAGATGCCCCAGGACTCCAAGGGACTGGTCCATCAACCAAGGGGCACACATGGTTCCTGCCAAAAATGTGGCAGAGGAAGGCCTTGTTGGGCATCAGTGGAAGGAGAGGTACTTGGTCAGGTAAAGGCTCAATAGAGCCCCCAACAAAGGGAATCCAAGTGGGGTGGAGGTAGAAGTATGTCAGGTGGAGGGACATATACATGGAGGCAGGGAGTGGGAGGAGAGGTTAGGGGTGTTTGGGGAAGGGGGAAAATCAGGAAAGGTTTTACCATTGGCAATGTAAATGAAGACGATATTCAATAAAAAATAAATATGTAAATAAATAAATAAATCTATAAAAATAAAAAAAGAGTCATTTCTATCTTAACTTCAGTTTCCTTCTTTCCTGACATATGACTTTGGCACATATACATTTATCTTGATAGTGGTTTATTTACATATTAGTCATTCTGTGTTTGCCTATATTATCTCCTTGATGTCTTATTCTGCTTCCTCTTGCTTCCTGATGTAAAAGAGACTGAATAATTTATTTAAAATTTTTTTCTTTGATGGCTAAGGCTGCTACATCCAAGACTAAAAGGCCATATTTAGTGATTGTTCTTTGTTGTAGCACTGCACAGGAGACACATTACAACAGAAATGGAATATATTCATTTTAATAATCTGGAAACTGAATTATGTAAACACATTCCATTCATTCCCAGCCTTTAGAACTACTACTTTGGTAACACATTTTCACCTGAGATTTGAAAGCTACATCTACTCTGCAAGTCAAAACTCTACTCCATTTGAACCAGGTAGCCAGCCTGTCTCCCTTCTTATGAAAAGAGTAGTTAGTGTCAGAGAATAAAGTAGAGAAAAATGCATCCATTTTTTGATTTTCTTCTTGCATATGTGTTTCCAGAGGACATTGTTAGATTGAAGCATTGGTAGAAGCAGAAGTTTAGAAAGAAAAGACATGTGCCCTTATAGAAAGGGGAAAGCTGCACATCTAGTAGCTTCTAAGATCTCCGGACAGTTTGTCAGAGCTCAGGGAATGAGTTATTTTGGAAGGATTTGGTCTATGGGAAAGTTAAGAAGGGTTAACTCTAAGCTATATTTTTTACTTTAAGTTCCCAAGTATCAAACAAACAAACAAACAAACAAACAAGTACCAAACATGAAGAACCAAGCATGTCAGGAAGCACTTTCCGGCATCCACAAGTGTCCAGGTTTAGCATCTGTATATGGGATGGATCCCCAGGTGAGGCAGTCTCTGGATGTACTTTCCTTCAGCCTCTGCTCCACACTTTGTCTCTGTATTTCCTCCTGTGAGTATTTTGTTCCCCCTTCTTAGAAGAACTGAAGCATCCACACTTGGGTCTTCCTTTTTCTTAAGGTTCTTGTAATCTGTGACTTGTATCTTGGGTATTCTGAGTTTTTGGGCTAATGTCCACTTATCAGTGAGTGCATACCATGTGTGTGTGTGTGTGTGTGTGTGTGTGTGTGTGTGTGTGTTTTGTGTGTGTGTATGACTGGGTTACCTCATTCACGATGATATTTTCAAGTTCCATCCATTATCTTACAAATTTCATGAAGTCATTGTTTTTAATAACTGAGTAGTACTCCATTGTGTAACTGTCTCCTGAGAGGTTTTGCCAGAGTCTGACAAATACAGAGGCAGATGCTAGCAGCCAATTGGATTGAGCACGGGGTCCCCTATGGAGGAGTTGGAGAAGGGACTGAAGTAGCTGTGGAGGTTTGCAGCCCGTGGGGGGAGCAACAGTGTTAACCAGCCAGACCCCTTGGAGCTCCCGGGGACTGGAGCAGCAACCAGAGTCCACATGGAGGGACCCATGTCTCTGGCTGCATATATGACAGAGTATGTCCTTGTTGAACATCAGTGGATGGAGCATCTTTTTGGTCCTGTGGGGGTTTGATGCCCCTCTATATGGGAATGCCAGGACGAGAAGGAGGGAGTAGGTGGGTAGGTGGGGGAGCACTCTCATAGAGGCAAGGGGAGGAGGTGGGACAGGGGGTTTCCAGAGGGAAGACCTGGAAAGGGGATAATATTTGAAATGTAAATAAAGAAAAATTCAATAAAAGAAAAATGAGTATACACAAAATGTATATATGCACAAATATAACTTAAAAAAAAAAGAACCAGGTATGTCATATTACAAAGGGAAACTGACTAATAGTCAACTTGAAATTAAATCAAAAACTTCTCTTTGTGGATTTGTGTTGTTCTGTATATATTTATAAAACTCTTGATAAGGAAAGAAGGAGAATCTCCTGTTAGATTTAAAACACATGTTCTGGAAGGTTTGTATGAAAGTTCCATATAAAATTAGCTTGATTTAAAGGATCATAAAATGTATTATTATTATTATTATTATTATTATTATTAGCTATAGTATACAAATTCCTGAAAACTGCTTTCCTGAGTATGCACTAGGTAATACTCAAAAATAAGAGAGACTTTGCTCTCATTTTTTACATTATAAAAGGATAGACAAAGTATTTTTGATGTCACATGCTAAGTATTATAAGAGGTTGTATAACCATAATTATTAGCTGGGCTCCATCACCAAAGTGGATTCACAGGTACTAAAATGATGATTATAGATGGAAGCCTCCTTGAAGATAAAAGAAACAGTATAGTGACAGCATTAATGTGGTTTATAAATAACTGCTGACGATGTCTCACAATAGGGAATGCAAAGAAACTAGTGTCAGCTCAAATTGCAGGTCCAGATGAAATGTTCTCTCTCAAACCCAGGCAGCTCAGCTCAAAATGGAACTGTTGGTGAAAATACATTTCTGCAATATAAGCTACTCCAGAGGAGCGCAACTCATAGAATATATATATATATATATATATATATATATATATATCACAAAATATATTGTGCATCATTACACATATAATGTATTTATGTAAATATAAATTATATATATGATTTATTAATTATCTTTCATGATATTGTATGATTAAATCCAACAATGACTATGGCTGTCTTTACACTGGATAAAATAAGAGCTTCATGCCTTCTCAGCCCAAAAGACTGGAGGCCTCAGCAGCCCTTCTTTTTGCATTAAAGACCTAAAGAATTCCTGGGATCCCACTGATTTTCATTCATGTGGAAGCCTGAGGACAATGAATTCTGGTATCAGGAAGGAATGTACCAGTTGCAGCACAATGAGCAGTGAAGATAGCAATAGGGCAAATTAGATAACCACTAGGAAGCAAAATCAATGAGCCAAAATGTCAAACTTTCCCTTGTGGCTGCTAGCAGAATGTACCTCCATGTTTAGAGAGGGTCTTCTACTCTGAGAAATCTCCTCAAGAAAACCTCTCATGGGTATGTTCACAGACTTTTCACTTTTTTCTATTATCCAGTCACACTGACAGCAAAGGTTAGCCTTCACATTATATAAGGGCCCCAAAGGCAATGGTCTACACTGAGAGCAGGCACATGTTATCCCGTGGATATTATATGCAATACTGGGTAGTTGATGCAAATTATTTTCAAACTGCTCAGCTCCACAGTTACAAGCAAAATGATTAATATCACATTTCATGTCTTCACTGAAGGTCAAGGCTTTGGAACTATCTTAAGAAAACCGGCTGGAGTCCAGCCCAACCGGCTTGCAGAGGAGGGTGCCATCTTTCCTCGGGGCACTGCAGGCTGCTGGAAGTTCTAGCCAGGTGCTTGGACAGACTCTTAACCTAACAAAGACTACCCTGTCAGGCCCTTGCTGGCACCCAGAGCTAGAGCAGCTCAGCTGCGGGAGCAGGAGGTCTGTGCACCTATAGCTCAGCTCTGCCGACTGCTGGGATCCAGCCTGATTGACCTGAAGAGGAGGGCGCCATCTTTACTCAGGGCACTGCGGGTGGCTGGAAGCTCAAGCCAGGCACATGGACAGACTCTTATCCTAACATCGACTACCCCATCAGACCCTTGCCGGCACCCAGAGCTAGAGCAGCTCGGTGGCAGCAGGAGGTTTGTGCACAGACAGTTCGAGGGTGCAACCAGAGTTAGATCAGCTAGGTGGGTGGTCTCTATGCCGACCTGGGCGGGCACCAACTTGCTCTGAGGTCTGTGTCTCATGTACAGCCAGAGGCCGACATCTTGTCTCAGGGCACCACAGACTACTAACCAGACAGAGCCCTGTGGACTTGGAACACCACCATCTAGGCTCATCCAGAGCTGAGGAGGTTATTTCAGAGCCCAGTAACAGAAAACTTCCGGTCTCCACCTCAGGAGCATGGACACCCTCTACAACAGAAGAGCTAAACCCCAGGCTCACAGGAGCTTCAAACACCAACCAGTAACAAGAACAACTAATTCCAGAGATAAACAGATGGCAAAAGGCAAACATAGGAACATTACTAACAGAAATCAAGGCAACATGGCAGCATCTGAAGCCAATTCTCCAACCACAGCAAGTCCTGGATACCCCAACACACCAGAAAAACAAGAGCTGGATTTAAAAGCACTAGTCCTGATGCTGTTAGAGGAACACAAAAAAGACATAAACAAATCGCTTAAAGAAATGCATGGGAACATGAATAGGTTAGAAGCCCTTACAATGGAAACACAAAAATCACTTAAAGAATTCCAGGAGAATATGGGTCACCAGACAGAAGCCAATAAAGAGAAAATGAAAAAAAATCACTTAAAGAAATGCAGGAGAAATTGAGTCAACAGGCAATAGTCATGAAAGAGGAAACACAAAAATCTCTTAAAGAATTGCAAGAAAGCACAAACAAACAAGTGAAGGAACTGTGCAAAACCATCGAAGATCTAAACACAGAGGTGGAAACAACTAAGAAATCACAAAGGGAGACAACTTTGGAGATAGAAAACCTTGGGAAGAAATCTGGGGTAATAGATGCAAATATCAACAACAGAATACAAGAATTCAAAATAAGAATCTCAGATGCTGAAGATACCATAGGAACCATTGACTCCACAGTCAAAGAAAATGCAAAATGCAAAAGACTTGTAATCCAAAACATCCAGGAAATCCAGTGCACAATGAGAAGACCAAACCTAAAGATTATAGGAATAGATGAGAGTGAAGATGTACAATTTAAAGGGCCAGTAAATATCTTCAATAAAATTATGGAAGAAAACTTCCCTAACCTAAAAAGAGAGATGCCCATGAATATACAAGAAGCTTACAGAACTCCAAACAGACTGGACCAGAACAGAAATACCTCCTGTCACATAATAATCAAAACCCCAAATGTACTAAACAAAGAAAGAATATTAAAGGCAGTAAGAGAAAAAGGCCAAGTAACATATAAAGGAAGACCTATCAGAATCACACCAGACTTCTCACTAGAGAACATGAAAGCTAGAAGATCCTGGGCAGATCTCATGCAGACCCTAAGAGAACACAAATGTCAGCCAAGACTACTATACCCAGTAAAACTCTCAATCAACATAGATGGAGAAATCAAAATATTCCATGACAAGACCAAATTTACACAATATCTTTCTACTAACTCAGCCCTACAAAGGATAATAGGAGGAAAACTCCAATACAATGAGGGAAACTACACCCTGGAAAAAGCAAGATAGTAACCTTCTTTCATCAAACTCAAAAGAAGAAAACTACTCAAAAACAAAAATAACACTAAAAATGACAGGAATAAATAATCACTGCTCCTTAATATCTTTTAATATCAATGGACTCAATTCCCCAATAAAAAGACATAAACTAACAGACTGTATACGGAAACAGGACCCTACATTTTGCTACATACAGGAAACACAACTCAGGGTCAAAGAAAAACACTACCTTAGAGTAAAAGGCTGGAAGACAATTTTGCAAGCAAATGGTCTCAGAAAGGGAGCTGGAATAGCCATTCTAATATCAGATAAAATTGACTTTCAACCTAACGTCATCAAAAGAGATACAGAAGGTCATTTCTTGCTGGTCAAAGGAAAAATCCACCAAGAAGAACTCACAAATCTAAACATCTATGCTCCAAATGCAAGGGCACCCTCATTCGAAACAGAAAATTTACTAAATGTCAAAGCACACATTGTACCTAACACAATAATTGTGGGGGACCTCAACACTCCACTATTCTCAATGGACTGATCAGGAAAACAGAAACTAAACAGGGACACAGGGAAACTCATTGAAACTTTGGACCAATTGGATTTAAAAGATATATATAGAACATTTCATCCTAAAGCAAAAGACTATACCTTTTTCTCAGCACCTCATTGTACCTTCTCCAAAATCAGCCATGTAATTGGTCACAAATCAGACCTCAACAAATATAAGAAGATCGAACTAATCCCATGCCTTCTATCTGATCACCATGGAGTAACAGTGGTCTTCAATAACAACAAAAACAACAGAAAATCCTCATACTCATGGAGGCCGAACAATATTCTATTCAATGATACCTTAGTCAAGGAATAAAGAAAGAAAGAAATTAAAGACTTTCTAGAATTTAATGAAAATGAAGGCACAACATACCCAGATCTATGGGACACAATGAAAGCAGTGCTAAGAGGAAAACTCATAGCTCTGAGTGCCTCCAAAAAGAAACAGGAGAGAGCATAAGCTAGCAAATTAACTGCACACCTGAAAGCTCTGGAACAAAAATAAGTTATTTCACCCAGGAGGAGTAGAAGATAGGAAATCATCAAACTCAGACCTGAAATCAATCAAGTTGAAACAAAAAAAACCAAACAAAGAATCAACAGAACCAGGAGCTGGTTCTTTGAGAAAATAAACAAAATAGATAAACACTTAGCCAGACTTACCAAAGGGCACAAAGACAGTATTCAAATTAACATAATTAGAAACGAAAAGGGAGATATAACAACAGAAACTGAGGAAATTCCAAAATCATCAGATCCTACTACAAAAGCCTATACTCAACACAACTGGAGAATCAGGAGGAAATGGACACTTTCCTAGACCGATACCAAATACGAAAATTAAATCAGGATAAAATAGATCGTCTAAACAGTCCCATAATTTCCAAAGAAATATAAGGGGTCATAGAAAGTCTTCCAAACAAAAAAAAGCACAGGACCAGATGGTTTTAGTGCAGAATTCTATCAGACCTTCAAAGAAGACCTAATACCAATAATCTTCAAATTATTCCACAAAATAGAAACAGAAGGAACACTACCCAACTCATTCTATGAAGCCACAATTACCCTGATACTAAAACTACACAAAGATCAAACTAAGAAAGAGAACTTCAGACCAATCTCCCTTATGAACATCGATGCAAAAATACTCAATAAAATTCTTACCAACCAAATCCAAGTACACATCAAAAAGATCATTCACCATGATCAAGTTGGCTTCATCCCAGGGATTCAAGGATGGTTCAATATACAGAAATCCATCAATGTAATCCACTACATAAATAAACTCAAAGAAAAAAACCACATGGTCATCTCATTGGATGCTGAAAAAGCATTTGACAAAATTCAGCATCCTTTCATGCAAAAAGTATTGGAAAGAACAGGAATTCAAGGTCCATACCTAAACAAAGTAAAAGCAATTTACAGCAGACCGGTAGACAGCATCAAAGTAAACAGAAAAACTCGAAGCAATCCCACTAAAATCAGAGACTAGACAAGGCTGACCCCTCTCACCATAGCTTTTCAATATAGTACTTGAGGTACTAGCTAGAGCAATTCAACAACATAAGTAAATCAAAGGGATACAAATTGGAAAGGAGATGTCAAAATATCACTATTCACAGATGATATTAGAGTATATTTAAGTGACCCAAAAACCCCACCAGAGAACTCCTACAGCTGATAAACAACTTCAGCAAAGTCGCTTGTTATAAAATCAACTCAAGCAAATCAGTAGCCTTCCTATACTCAAAGGATACGCAGGCTGAGAAAGAAATTAGGGAAATGACACCCTTCACAATAGCCACAAATAATATAAAGTATCTTGGTGTGACTCTACCCAAACAAGTGAAAGATTTGTCTGACAAAATCTTCAGGTCTCTGAAGAAGGAAATGGAAGAAGACTTCAGAAAATGGAAAAAATTTTCATGCTCATGGGTTGGCAGGATAAATATATTTAAAATGACAATTTTGCCAAAAGCAATCTACAGATTCAACACAATCCCCATCAAAATCCCAACTCAGTTCTTCATAGAGTTAGAAAGAGCAATTCTTAAATTCATCTGGAATAACAAAATACCCAGGATAGCTAAAACTATCATCAACAGTAAAAGAACTTCTGGGCGAATCAGTATCCTGGATCTCAAGCAATACTACAGAGCAGTAGTGTTAAAAACTGCATGGTATTGGTACAGTGACAGGGAGCTGGATCAATGGAATAGAATTGAAGACCCAGAAGTAAACCCACACATCTATGGCCAATTGATCTTCAACCAAGGAGCTGAAAACATCCAGTTGAAAAAATATAGCCTTTTAAACAAAAGGTTCTGTTTCAACTGGAGGTCAACATGACGAAGAATGAAAATCGATCTGCTCTTATCTCCTTGTACTAAGTTCAACTCCAAGTGGATCAAGGACCTCCACAGTAAACCAGACACACTAAAATTAATAGAAAAGAAACTGGGGAAGGTCCTTGAGGACATTAGCTCAGGGGGAAAGTTCCTGAACTGAACACCAGTACCTTATGCTCTAAGATCAAAAATAGACAAATGGGACCTTATAAAATTACAAAATTTCTGCAATGCAAAAGACACTGTCAAAAGGACAAATCGACAACCAAGAAATTGGGAAAAGATCTTCACCAACCCTCCATCTAACAGAGGGCTAATATCCAATGTATACAAAGAACTCAAGAAGTTAGACCCCGGAAAACCAAATAACCCTATCAAAAAGTGGGGTACAGATCTAAACAAAGACTTTTTACCTGAAGAAATCCGGATGGCTGAGAAACACCTTAAAAATGTTCAACATCATTAGTCATTAGAGAAATGCAAATCTGAGAGTTCACCTCACACCAGTCAGAATGGCTAAGATTAAAAACTCAGGAAACAACTGGTTTTGGCGAGGATGTGGAGAAAGAGGAACACTCCTCCATTGCTGGTGGGAATGCAAGCTGGTACAACCACTCTGGAAATCAGTCTGGTGGTTCCTCAGAAAACTGGACATGATACTTCCAGGGGACCCAGCCATACAACTCCTGGGCATATACCCAGAAGATTCCTCAGCATGCAATAGGGATACATGCTCCATTACATTCATAGCAGCCTTGGTTATAATAGCCAGAAGCTGGAAAGAACCCAGATGTCCCTCAATGGATGAATGGGTACAAAAAATGAGATATATATACACAATGGATTACTACTTAGCCATTAGAAACAATGAATTCATGAAATTTTTAGGGAAATGGATGGAGCTGGAGAACATCATACTAAGTGAGGAAACACAATCTCAAAAGAACACCCATGGTATGCACTCACTGATAAGTGGATATTAACCTAGAATCCTGGGACACCAAAGGCACAATCCACATATCAAATGATGTCCAACAAGAAGGAAGGAGTGAACCCTGGTTCTGTAAAGGCTCAAAGAATCAGTGTAAGGGAATACCAGAACAGTGAAGTGGGAAAGGGTAAATGGGGGAACAGGGGAGGGAAAAGGGCATGGGGGACCTTTGGGTGGCAGGGAACCAGAAAAGGGGAAATGAAATGTAAATAGAGATTTTATCCAATAAAAAAAAAAGAAAACCTGTATCACCACAACCAACATTGTCCTCTGCTACTACCTGAGACAAAGTTAATGTCTGTGATCCAATGTTGAAGTCCATGTTGGTGTCTGTAGCTGTATTTCTGCCAGGGAACATGTTTATGCCCATGATCCATGTTACCACTAAAGACCATGTGAATGTCTGTGGACTATGCCGTTGCCTTAGACTATATTAATGTCCATGGTTAATGCTACTACTGAGGGCTATGCTGGTCTCTATGCTCCAATTTCAGCCAGGGGCCATGTGAATGTCTGTTTCTGGTATTTTCATCAAAGGCCAAGTGGGTGTTTGTGGTCTGAGCTTCCACTTGAAATTATATTGATGTCCATGGTCCAGGCTATCACCAGAAACCATCTGGACACTTATGATTACATGCTGCCAGCAGCTCTAAAGGGCACAGAAAGTTCTATTGCAGTGGCATTGATGACAGCAGACTGGCAGTTGAGAATGAGAGAAATAGGAGACTTCTGTGACAATGCATCCCCACAGCCTTCCTCCCAAAAGAAACATGATAGACAGGAAGCCATTGAAGAGGACTCTTTTAAATTATGATAGAGATACTGATGTGTAGCTCTTCACAATTGATAGCTTCTGGAGGGGATAAAAAAAAATTCAGTTTTCATTAGGGGGTTGCCCACTGGAAGTCTGAGCATACTACAACAATAGGCAATGATGTTGAACTTGGCCTTTGCTTTCTTTCTTTCTTTCTTTCTTTCTTTCTTTCTTTCTTTCTTTCTTTTCTTCCTTTCTTTTCTTTCTTCTGTCCTTTCTTCATTTCTTTCTTCCTTTCCTCTTTCCTTCCTTCTTTCTTTCCTTCCTTCCTTTGTTTCTTTTATTCTTTCTTCTTCTGTTTTGGGGAAGGTCACAAAGGTAGTAGGTGACCCTGGGAAGAATGAGATGAGAATGTGATTGAGATGCATTATGTAACATTTCTGAAAAGGCATTAAAATATTATGTAAAAGAGCTGAGATTAACTCTGTCAGCACAGGACCTTATGCAAAACACCATGGAAGAATCCTGGAGGAAAGACTTATATACACAATTACTAAGGTAGATATAGTTGTAGTAAAATGTCTACTAACTCAGTCAACCAAAAGTGCTAGCTCCATTAGGCCTGATTAGACACTATAAGTCAACAATAAGATTATACTCAAGGCCAATTTCAATTTACATAACTCCTTTTCCAATCTTTTAACCAGATGATATCTTTGGATCTCTATGGAATTTATTTATTAAATTTATTTATTTATTCATTATATATACCTTCTATATCTTCATATTACCATCAGCAATCTTAATATTAACACCTCAGTTATCCATGAGAGAATATTCTTCACTCTTTCTAAGAAATATTTTAGAATGTTTGGGTACGATTACTGTCTTTGTGTGCAGAACCCAAAGACTGCTCTGAAGTTTGTTCTAGAAAGTCATCTTTCTTTGTTCTCTTTTGACTTTTGCCATTAATATTCCAAGAAGTTTCTGCCTTTGCACACCTTGAAGGCTCCTTCCTTTCCCAAGGCACCACAATTTTCTGCTCTGTGTTCATATGCTTATTGCAGTATATTCCCTACTTGGTTTTAATATATGGTAATTTATATACCAGATATGATAGTTTTCATTTTCATAATACATAAAATTCAGGGATACAAAATTAATTTAGATCATGCAACTCCAATTTCTGTACCTAATGGGAAACTTAATATCTTGAATTTCCAATAAACTTTGTGTCATCTAGTAATTTTTCAGTTTCTTCTGGCTTTTGATTTAGTTACTTCAAGGTCTGCAGGATGGAAAGAGAGGCTTGGAAATATGTGTACTGCATGCATCTTGTTGCCCTCTACCCAGAGAGACTTATTTTTTCACAGTACGGTTTGAAAACAGGCAGGTTACATTATGAAACTAATTTATCAATATATGTACAGCTTCCGATTGGAAGTGATTTCTCTAATCTGGCCAATAATTCTGACCTTTGCCTTCAGTGACACTTATCAAGTCCTTTGTGTATCATTTTATATTCAACAGCAAGATCTGTAAAATCAGGAAGCAGCTCTATAAAGAGGCTTCCTGATTTTATATAAAGAGGACTGTTCCATTTTTGTCACATTTTATCTTCAATAAATATTGCAATGGTGATGATGACCCCAAGTGTTCTCTTTATTCAGCTTACAATGTCAAGATATGTGATGTGGTCACATTGACTATATCTAATAACCCAGGCAATGTTAGACATCATTACCTCTATTTTAGAGCAGGACAAAGGAATAAAAACATAGCCCGAAGGCCATGCTAACATAAAATTTAAAATGTGATTTTAAACCGCATCCTGGTGATTCAAGAGGGTGTTTTCACTTGTCTTCATTGCTGTCCTTCAGTTTGAAAATTCAGAAGCTTATATTTGTTTGTGGGTAGCTCTGGCTATGAAGTGGTGTGGTCTATGGAAGGTGAATTTTCCCTGTTTGCCTTCTAACTCTCCAGCTTCTGGAGGAATAAACAAAGTCACATGGAGCTTGATTGTTACTAACAGCAGCTCTGTTTACACAATGTTCCCACAAAACAATTCACACAAAGCTCATCCTCCATTATCACTGCTTAGGTCAAAACCAATTTACAAAATCTGTAACACCTGTTCATCTATTTCCTACTTCACAGCCAAGTTAGTTTACACATGGAGATTGTTGATTACTTTTTCATAAGCTTAGAACACATGAATCTTCAGGTTCCTTTATTTTTAGTCATTCAGTTTTAGAATACTCACTTTGTCCCCCTCATGATGTATTATACTTCAGCAAGCTAAATTTTTATAGTTACAAATTATTTAATACACAGGACCAAAAGTCTCTGTTCTTTCATTCTCTCCGATTTTCTATGGTTTTGACTAATTTGTAATCGACGTTATAACTTCTGCTCTTCATTTCATAATCAAAAGTGCCTGAGCTATCGATGGCTCTTTTCTTCTTACCTTCTGAGCACTTAATTTGTCTACTCCACTGATTTGCTGCACTCTGTCTTTACCCTGCAACTGCCTTTGTCTTGTCTCATTACTTTTTAAGCTTTCCTCATACTACGTGTTCTGTTTGTATTTTATAAGCAAATATAAAATAATACTAGGAATGTATAAGATCTCATAACTTAAAATGGTGGCACACGCTTTTAATCCCAGCATTTGGGAGGCAGAGGCAGGCTGATTTCTGAGTTCAAGGCCAGCCAGGTCTACAGAGTGAGTTCCAGGACAGCCAGGGCTACACAGAGAAACCCTGCCTTGAAAAAAACCAAAAAAAAAAAAACAAAAAAACAAAAAAACAAAAAAAAAACCATTTGACAATTCCCCTATATCTGGCAGGCCTCAAAGGTTGCAAGCATCTATGGAAACAAATTCTCACTGCGGATCTTCAACGCATTGGCAGGGATGAGTCTACATGCTTGAAGCTGTTTCAGGAATGCTAGAGGTTGCTGGAGTATAATTGCTGCCCAAGTCAGAAACATCAGATGCAGGGGACTCCTATGAATCTTGATAAAACTAGAAAATTTTTCTCCTTTTCCTTATCTGGCCATCTCTTACCACTTCTTTTTACTGCAGTCCTGGAGTACTCAGATTTATGATTTTCCAGGTGGACCCTGATTGGTGAATGTGTGTGTGTGTTTGTGTATACATGCATATATGTATACATGTATATATATATACATGTATATATATATATATATACACACACACACACACACACACACATACATGTTGGCTGAATAATTATTGACTTATGTGCATATACATACATCTATATATGCTTATATACATATATACATGCATACACACATACACACATGAATACACAAATTATATATACATATGTATGTATAGGTATACATATACATACATACATATACATATATATATATATATATATATATATATATATATATGGTATATATATATCTCCAATCAGAGAAGACCTATCAAAAATAATAAATTCTGTCTGTTCTGGTTCCTACAGTAATGTGTACACTACTGGTTTTATTGCACTCCAGTTATGTCTATCAGTCACTGGAGGAGGATCTCCGACTGGCAGAGAAGTCAAGCCCCACACCAAGCAGAAAACTGAATTAATTGGGAAACTCCAAAACAAATGTGGCTTCCAATCATCTGACTACACCCCTACATCATTACAGTTTGCTTGTTTGCATTTACTTTTTATAGGTAGCATACTTTGGCAACATAGTGCTAGTTATTCACTGATTTACAAAGATGTCTTTAAAGCATCCTTTCATTTGGTAATGATGTTCAGTATGTGAATAAATGTCCCAGTACGATACACAAACCAGCAGGTATTTGATATTTGAGTCTTTTATCCCTATAGGTTAAATATATATGCTAAATGATTCCTAAATCTTAGTTTGATTACAAACACATGTATACACACCAGTCAATACTTACGTTTTTTTCTTCTGCTTATATAGCTTTTGTTTTCTTGGTAGACATTGGATTTGAATACTTGTATTGTCTGTTCAAAGATACCAATTTCATGGTCTTGTCTTAGGTAAACAAGCAAGCAAACAAACAAAAATCAACAAATAAATATAAATATAAATTGATGCTTAATATTTTAGAGAAATGAAACAAATCTACCTCCATTTTTATAGACTAGTTGAAAACATTGAAAAATAATTCTGGACAAAAGTACTGTTTTATTTAAGATTTTCAAAATTTGATTTTATCAGATAGATAACATGTCTGAATATCAGTGAAGATAACAATTAGCTGCATTAAAGCTATGTTTTAGTAGATTAGAAAAGTAATATGTATAAATGAATGACCAGAGATCACAAAATAATTAAGCAATAAGCATAAATTAAACAGTAAAAATAATTAGTTGTTTGAACTGTTTTTTTGTGGAATAATGAAACAAAACTGCATCTATAAATAAGTAGAAAGCAGCAAAGACACAGCATAAATGATGTCATGTAAAGAAGGCATTCCAGAAGGAAGGCCAATTTTTATCTTATTACTTTTTTCTCTGTACTTTTAGTTACTTCTGTAAGTAAATTCTAAATTCACAAAATTATCTCCACATAAAATGTAGAGCTGATGAAAACCATTAGCCAAATTGTAAATGAAGGAGAAATACAAAAGCACTCAAGTCTAGAAAGGAAATTGTTTCATATGTCAATTTTACATATACCTTCTTTCAATGAAATATTCTGTAAATAAAGATGTAAAAATCAATCAGGGTCATGTTATAAAGCTTTCTTAACTATTAATAGTTAATCCAAATCTGAGGGGAAATGAGGAAAGAGGATAACATTTGAAATATAAATAAAGAAAATATCTAATAAAAAATTGGAAAACTATTAGAATATATAACATATTCTTCCTTTGTATAAGACAAAAATGAAAATAACTCCTGATCATAAATTGGAAATCATTTACCATAGCTATTTTTTTCTCAGAATGTATAAAAGGACATCATTCAGGTTAAAATCTATGCTAAGAAAATAAGGTCCCCATCTCCAAGTAGATGACAGAACAGCTTTGTTTTATGCTGCATTCTGGACTTAACTCAGTTTTGTGCCTGCTCTTTGTTGACTGTAGTCCGGGACTGATATAATGCTTTCAAATCACAAGAAAATACTAAATAAAAAGTGCAAGTTAAAGTGTTTTTCTTTATGTTCACATTTCTTCAACCTCCAGGAAGAAGTGAATATTCTTTGCTTTGCACTGACTTCATCCTTCCTCCCAAAACAGCTTATAAAGCCATGAGAGAAGCAACCCATCCAGTATGGATGGTAAGTACATCTTACCAAGTATTCAAACAATGCTTTAAAGTAGTGCGTTTTCTTTTTGATTTTTGCATTTTATTAAAATTATTAAGCAAAAATTTAAATGTTCCTTACACATCTTGCTTTGAACTTACATTAGAATAAATATGACTAATATGGTTCACTTTTTCTTTTTTCCTTTTGGTTATCTTATTTATTTATATTTCAAATATTATCCCTGATCCTGTTTCCCCTCTGGAAATTCCCTATCCCAAACCCCCTACCCCTGATTCTATGAAAGTGCTCCCCACCTACCCACCTACTCCTACCTTACCACCCTAGCATTTCCCTTATGCTGGTGCATCAGGCCTGCACAGGAGGAAGGGCCTACTCTCCCATCTATGCTAAATAAGGCAATCCTTTGCTACATAAACAGCTGGAGCCATGGATCCCTCATTATCTACTCTTTGGTTTGTGGTTTAGTCCCTGAGGCTCTGGGGTGTCTGGTTGGTTGATACTGTTATTCTACCTATGGGTTTGCAAATCCCTTCAGCTCCTTCAGTATTTCCCTAACTTCTCCATTGGGGTCCCGTGCTCAGTCTGATGTTTACTTTCTTATTCTGAGGTACATTTAAAATAATTTTGAAGTACTGAAAAAAACATAAAGTTCAAGTTCAGGGAAGAGGTTAATTTTCCGTATTGTTGAAAATACTGTTGAGCCAACTGTTGTACACCTAGTTCATATGTTCATAATACAAAAACTACATTTATTTACTGTGATAATTTAAGAAAGAACAGCACCAAAAGGTCCTATGTTTGAGAGGTTAGTGGTAAGGGAGAGGCAGTATTTGTAAGGATTAAAAGGATTAGAAGATGTTGCCTTTTTGGTTAATATGCACCATTAGGGGTGGTATTTGAATTTTCAAAATCCCATTCTAAGCAGAGTTTCTCTTTCTGCTTCTGTGGCTCTGGATCTACAAGTCTCTGCTACTTTTCCAGCAGGATGTCTGTCTGCCTATCCCTATACTCCCCACTGCGACAGAATGGACTAATCCCCTGAGACTGTAAGCAAGCCACAAATGGAAGCCTTCTTTTATAAGATTTTCCTGCCATGGTAATGGTGTCTCTTTACAACAATATAACAACAAATAAGCCATGCTATTTCATTTACAAAGGATTTTGTCTAGAGAAATGAATGGACCTATCTGTTGTAAGTCTGAGTGTAGAAGACAGGTATTTTCCATTAAAAAGTAATGTTCGTTTTCTCAGCTTTGTATGACATAGTTCAGAAACAGTTCATTCTCCTGCATTCATTAACATTATTAAATAGACATCTTTACCCACATTTTTCTAATTATCAGGTTGAATAACATCTGGACTGACAAAGCCTGCTGCCAGAAGTAACGAACCTGCTAGACAGAATGCTTACTAACTATTGGCAACTATAAGAAAAGAGGAATCATTAATATTCCGTCAACTCATATCAATGCTGAGACACTTGTGAATGAGTTTGTGCAGTTCCTGAAACCTGCAATCATGCAGCCTGCGAATGAAAGTGAATGATAAAACCTATTAAATATTTGGTCAATATCAGTGCTAAGTAGGCCAAAAGTGACATTTTCCTAATCATCAGAGATAACAAAATTAATAAGATTATTTTTTACTTACAGAAGAATTGACTCATCTTTCTATATGATATAAGAATTACAGTAAGATAGTCATATAATTGGGCTAAAATCATAAAGCTAAAAGGGAAAAGGTACAAGTTATAAAGGCAAATTAGAGATTAATAGAATTATTGTATATTCTGGTTTGGTTCTAATATTTTTTTTTAACATTGGTGAATGATCTCCTTTTCATTCTATCAAAATGTTTACTTTTACATTAGGTTTATTTTTGACGTTTATGTAATCTTCAAAAAGGGTAACCAAAATGTATAAGATTCACTTATGGTGGTATCTGAAATTCTCTCAATATAGTTATAAAATGTATATTCTTTTATATTTTTTAAAGAAATTACTACCTTCTGATTTGATGAATTTGACTGGAGATAGGTAGGAGACCTACTTGGCTCTGTATCCAATCCCTAGTACTACAAACAAAGAACAACAGAGTCTTCAACAGTGCTATCTTTGACATCTTTTTGCAACTTGGATAACATTTTCAAATATAATTTTATCCAAAAGTAAACTTTAATCAAGATTTCTACCTGATATATAATTTTTCCTCTTTTGGGACTTAGTGGGTCTAAATCTTCAAATTGCATTTAACACTCAGTTTTGTAGACAAAAATCACAGAGGGAAGTTATTATTTTAAACTGTCCTGGTAAGCCACCCAGGAAGGGACAAACTGGTATTCATTTTCAGCACAAATTGTTGACTATACATCTATAGTTCAACTTGCCACCACATCTCCATGGAGGTAGAGGTGATACAACCTTTCAACCAATGCAGAACTAATGAGGAGGCCTTCAATCTTCTCTTGAGAAGTAGGTTGGCATTTCAATTTTAGTGGACAACCTAAAAAGGTATGTAATTATCCTAAACAAGTCTATGACAGATACATGAAAGACTGCTTCAATCAATATAAGATCGGACCAAAGCAACATATTGAATAGCAGAAGGGAATCTTCAGCTGTATCCTAGAGAATAGCTAATGGTTTCTAAGTAAGCTACTAAAGTAAAATAATTTGCAGGGTTAAAGGAGACATGAAAATTTTGGGGAATGTTCAAAATGGTCTCTGTAGTTTCAATAGAAATGAAAATCAATGATATGATTGAAAGCAAATGGGAACAATGCTGGACATGAGCACATATCTTAAAGAGTTGCATGGTTGGGGTGGCATCATTTCTTCTCTTGAGATATGAAGGGATGATTTAAAGAACACAATGTAATTAATTATACTTTTGATGCATTTCCTGGTTAAATGCAAGAAAGGCTCCAGGGACTGATGTGTTTGAGTAACTAGTAGAGTAATAAACACTGTTTAGGGAAGCTGTGGAGCTTTGGGGGGAAAGATATAGCTAAGGAACTGAATTGGTGTGCAGGTAGTACATAGGTCTTAGGGGTTTTAACTCAGTCCCACATGTACTCCTATCTTTCTCTAGAGAGATCTGAGTTGCAGCCATAGTCAAGAGCCAGTCTGCTGCCATGTTTACTTGCCCTGGTAGACTGTAGGCTCAACTTCTATAACAAAATGGAATATTTCTTCTATTATTTTTCCTCTTTGGTGTATTTGGTCACAGTGAAAAGAAAATAAAGTAACATGAACATTATCAAGGTATTCCTTTAATTTCTAAAAACTTTATGAATGAGTGATGAAAACAATGAGAACAATGCCCAAGTAAATTACCTTAAACAATACAATGTTCAGTCTTGTATTATTTCTCAAACTTGGCAACTGTTGATTGGAAGACAGGCCTGATTTCGGGGAAAGGTACAATGAAACACTGAGATAGTTTCTAATCATGGGTTCTTCTATTTTGCTCATTGGCATCCTCAACCCATTACTAAGGCCACTGAGTTCCTGAGAACTGAGAAATAAGACATTTTGACTGAGAATACTTGTAATAAACATAGAAGATTTGAATATTGCACTGTGATAAGTATATTACTTTTAAACTATTTCCATTTGGATGAATATTGACAAACTTCTAGTCTCTGAGTGACTGAACAAACGAAATATTCTGTGTCTGTGTTCATGTATAAGACAAGAAACACTCTGAGATGAAGAAAAATGGCCAGCATGATTTCTGTTGTAGCAGCATCCAGCTTGTTTCTCAGAGTGATGAGCAAACTGCTCCACTGGTAATAGCCCAAGCCAAATTAATGATGGAGTCTGGGCAATCGATGTGAGTGCCCTTTCTAAAACATTGATTCCTGTGTACTTTCTTTTCTCTTCTTTTGGAAAATGGTTAGCTGAAATGTTTTTCAAAGTTTTTGACCAACATGAGAATTGTAGAGAGAGAAACAGGTAGAGAAAATAGAAACAATAAACAATAAACAAATGAATTCTAAGTCAAACTTGGAGGCACAGTGGATATTAGAATGCAGTTCTGCTTTAAGTGAAGCCAACTTACAGATTTTAGTCTCTTTACTGTGAAAATTCTTCTCAGAAAGCTATCCATATCTATATAATAGAATGCTGTTCAACTGTGGACAACAGCACATATTTCAGTATTTTTGCAAGGCTGCAGAAAATACATAAAGTATTGATGGGAACCCACAAGGTAAGGCACACCTGAGATACTGTCGTTAAGCATCCCCAAATCACATGTTCTTCACAGGCCTCTTAAGCACTCTAGCATAGATACACTATAGATATTTTTACTGATAAATTATAGATCTTAGAGGCACAGGGAATCAAAATTAATGACTGATATTTGCAGAGCATCCATCCTATGACTCCCAAATGCAAGTAAGTATGTGTCTATTTGCTTTGGGAGTTTATAATGTTAGAGAAAATACTAATGATCAGTTCAGAAATATGTAAGTGGTTTCTGAAATATGTAAGTTCAGAAATACGTAATATTGACCATGGTTTTCCAAGCTGAAATCTTAATTCCTAAAAAATATAGTTTCACAAATTCTGCCTCCTTTTTGACTCCTATGTAAATACAATTATTTTGTAGAAATAAAGCAAAATACGCAGAAATTATCTTAGTGTTAACAGAAGTTCTATTTTGAAATAGAACTTTTAAAAATATTCGGAGTTTTGTATTGGGTGTTTTAAACCAAATACTGTATACTCATTTTAAACTTTTCTATTTTTCCATTTGCTTTATATGGAAAACACAATCGTATTTTAAAAACTCTTGTTTATTTTTTCTTTACAAGTTCAGAGGTATTGAAACACAAGATAGAATTAAAAGAAAAATGTGAATTTTAGAACAAAATAGATAGAAAAATGTCACTTGATTCCATAGGATATACTGAAATCAATCACCTGGCCAGTTTACTTTCAAATTCAAAATCCTGAAAGACTGGAAATTAAGTCAAACTCAGACAGGTTAATCAGTGATTTTGTTTATTGTTGCTTTCTGTGTTGTTTTTTTTCTTGAACAAAATAGATCAAAATAAGAATTAATTACTTTCTCTCTACAATTACACTTTAATCAAATTTCATGGAATATCTACCATGTATCTCTAAAGAAACAATAACTCTAGCTCCCACTTTATTGATGTCTGATGTCAAAGAGTAGTCTGAAGAAATTAAGTACTTGAAAACTTTTAAAAATGTATGTTTGTATGTATGTATGTATGTATGTATGTATGTCTGCATGTATGAATGAATGAATTCCCTTTACATCCTGCTCACTTTGCCTCCCCTTCCAGGTCATCCCCTTCCACAATCCTGTTCCCTTCTCTCTTCTCCCCTTCCCTTCTCCTCTCAGCAGATAGGGACCCCTAAGTCTCCCTATCCTCCCATAATTAAAGTCTCTCCCAAACTAGGTGCTTCTCCCACTGAAGGCAGACAAGGCAGTCCAGCCAGTAGAATATACCCCATGTTCAGGCAACAGCTTTTAGGATAGCCCTCATTCTAGTTGTTTGGGAGCAACATGAAGGCCAGGCTTCATACCTGGTATATGTAAGCAGAGAGGCCTAGGTCCAGACAATGTTTGTTCCTTGGATGGTGGTTTAGACCCTGAGAGCCCCAAGGGTCCTATCCCTTTCAGGATCTGCAATCTTTCTGCTCTTCCATAAGAATCCCCAAGCTCCATCTACTGTTTGCCTAAAAGTGTCTGTATCTGTCTGAGTCAGCTGATAGTAAAGCCTCTCAGAGGACCACATACTCCTCTATGCAAGAGTAGCATAGTCTATCATTAATAGTGTTAAGTATTCATTCTTGCCTATGGGATGGGTGTGAAGTCTGGCAGGTTATTGGTTGGACATTACCTCAGGTTCTGCTCCATCCCCTCTGCCTGCCTTTCTTGTAGACGGAATAGATTTTAAGTTAAAAGAATTCTATATTTAAAAAATAATTTTACAGATAATTTAAACCACATTCAGTATATTATTAGGGAAGGAAATTTCAGCACAAAATGGAAAGTGACAAATGTAAAAATGTACACATTTAACAGCGTGATTAACTCAACCTTACTGCTCCAGGGGATATGTGCTCTTCAGGTGGTAGGACAGGAAGCAGCTAGGATTTTATGGAGAAGTAGACATGATGTGTCATGATCAGTCTCACTTCGAATACCCACAATATACTTTATCATAACTTTACTGATATCTATCAAAGACAGTTTAAAATAACACACACACACACACACACACACAGAATCATCTGTTCTGTTATCTTGTTTCATGTGGTTTTATAAATATATCTGAGTTAAAAGAAAGGCACATTAAGTATGTTTCTAAATTATTCTTTTTTTCCAAATTTTTGACTTACTGTGGGGTGATTCAATATAAGTATACAATATAAAATGATCAAATCAAGTCATAAGAATTTCATTGTCTGAAACATTGTTTAAATAGTTCTTGTATATCAAAGTAATTTGTACACATTGAATAACAAAATGTAACTTTTGTTTGTTTGGTTTTTGAGACAGAGCTTACCTGAGATAGAACTCAAACATATCCACTTACCTCTGCCTGCCAAGTACTAGTATTAGAGATATGTACCACCAGACCCAACTCAATATTACATCTTAATATTAACAAAAATATATATTAACCAAATCAAGATGTTTTTTCATTTTGTCTCATCACTTACACTTTGGTGTAGATACTTGTAAACCCTCTTTTCATTAAAGAAAACCATTTACTACATGAAAATATGTAATAGTTTTATAATTAGTATTAATAACACCCAAGTCTATATAATGATATGTGTATGAACATATCAGTTGCCATATCACCAAAGGAAAGGGACTCTTCCTCTCTTAGCAGCTATTAACTTCCAATAGCTCTTCTGAAATAAGGGCCACAAATATCCCTCTTTTATCCATGCTAGAAGTCTACTTGCTTGAGATTGTGTGGTTCACTTGTATGGTTCACTGTGGTAAGGTCTAGATTAAGGAACCCTGACAATATATATTATTGAGAACAGTTATGTGTTTAAATATATTCCTGACCAGGTTCCTGTCCTGGAACACTTGACCACTATACCTACCTCACTGAGAGAGCAGTGACAATCAGTCACATAGGGCAAACACCTGAAGTCTTTCCATGTTCAGATCAGACAGAGCAAATAGAAAGCATCTGCCTTTAGATACCTGCTTCATCCAAACGATTAAAGTTTTAAAGAACACTGGTTATTTCACCAAAGATTGTTTGGGAATGCCTACTTTACTGAACTTTAACAAGCTAGGGAAGAGTTTTCTCTCCAGAAGCTTTCCTCACTTGACCTCGACCAGGCCCAACCAGTTGAGTGTGTACACTTTTTTTTATATAATTTTTTATTCTATATTCTTTGTTTACATTCTGAAGATTCCAAAGGCTTTCCCCTTTCCCAGTTGCCCCCCTAAGTCCTCTCCCACCCCAATTATTCCCCAATTACTCCCCCCACCCATTTCCCTGTTCTGGTACTCTCCTACAAAACTGGATGCAATCTTTACAGCTCCAGGGTCTTCTCCTTTCTTCTTCTTGGGAATCATTTGACTTGCTAATTGTGCCTTGAGTATTCATGGCTTCTGGGCTCATTAATACCCACTTATCAGTGATAACATTTCATGTGTATTATTTTGTGATTAGGTTAACTCGCTTAGCATGATATTTTCCAGATCTAACTGTTTGCCTACAAATTGCATGAATTCATTATTTTTAATTGCTGAGTAGTATTCCATTGCATAAATATACCACATTTTCTGTATCCATTCCTCCTTGAGGGACATCTGGGTTCCTTCCAACTTCTGGCTATTATAAACAAGGCTTCTATGAACATAGTGGAGCATGTGTCTTTATTGTATGCAGGGGATTTCGCTGGGTATATGCCCAGGAGTGGTATGACAGGGTCCTCTGGAAGTGTCATGCCCAATTTTCTGAGGAAACCCCAGACTGATTTCTAGAGCGGTTGTACCATCTTGCAATCCCACCGACAGTGGAGGAGTGTTCCTCTTTCTCCACATCCTTGCCAGCACCTGTTGTTTCCTGAATTTTTAATCTTAGCCATTCTGACTGGTGTGAGGTGGAATCTCAGGGTTGTTTTGATTTGCATTTCCCTAATAACTAATGATGTTGAACATCTCTTGAGGTGTTTTTTCAGCCATCTGAATTTCTTCTGGTGACAATTCTTTGTTTAGCTCTGTACCCCATTTTTAATAGGGTTATTTGGTTCTTTGGAGTCTATCTTCTTGAGTTCTTTCTATATATTGGATATTAGCTTTCTGTCAGATGTGGGGTTGGTGAAGATTTTTTCCCAATTTGTCCTTCTGACAGTGTCCTTTGCCTTACAGAAACTTTGTAATTTTATGAGGTCCCATTTGTCAATTTTTGATCTTAGAGCATAAGCTATTGGTGTTCTGTTCAGGAAATTTCCCCCTGTGCCCATGTCCTCCAGGGTCTACCCAAGTTTCTTTTCTATTAGTTTCAGTGTATCTGGTTTTATGTGGAGGTCCTTGATTCACATGGAGTTGATCTTAGTACAAGGAGATAAGAGTGGGTCAATTTGAATTCTTCTGGATGTTGACCTCCAGTTGAAACAGCATCATTTGTTGAAAGGGCTATCTTTATCCACTGGCTGGTTGTAGCTCCTTTATCAAAGATCAAGTGACCATAACTCTGTGGGTTCATTTCTGGGTCTTCAATCCTATTCCATTGATCTACTTGCCTGTTGCTGTGCCAATACCATCCAGTTTTTAACACAGTTGCTCTTTAGTTCTGCTTGAGGTCAGGGATATTGATTCCCCCAAAAGTCCTTTTATTGTTGAGAATAGTTTTAGCTATCCTGGGTTTTTTGTTACTGCAGATGAAATTGAGAATTGCTCTTTCTAGATCTATGAAGAATTGAATTGGGATTTTGATGGGGATTGCATTGACTCTGTAGATTGCTTTTGGCAAGAAGGCCATTTTTACTATATTGATCCTGCCAATCCAAGAACATGAAATATTTTTCCATCTTCTGAGGTCTTCTTCGATTTCTTTCTTCAAGGACTTGAAGATCCTGTCATACAGATCTTTCACATGTTTGGTTAGAGTCACGCCAAGGTACTTTATGTTGTTTGTGGCTATTGTGAAGGGTGTTATTTCCCTAACTTCTTTCTCAGCCTGCTTGTCCTTTGAGTACAGGAAGGCTACTGATTTGCTTGGATTGATTTTATAACCAGCCACTTTCCTGAAGTTGTTTATTAGCTGTAGAAGTTCTCTGGTGGAGTTTTTTGGGTCACTTAAGTAAACTATCATATCATCTGCAAATAATGATAGTTTGACTTCTTCCTTTCCAATTTGTATCACTTTGACTTCTTTATGTTGTCTAATTGCTCTTGCTAGAACTTCAACTACTATATTGAAAAGATATGGAGAGAGAGGGCAGCCTTGTCTAGTCCCTGATTTTAGTGGAATTGCTTCAAACCTCTCTCCATTTAGTTTGATGTTGGCTACTGGTTTGCTCTAGATTGCTTTTACTATGTTTAGGTATAGGCCTTGAATTCCTGCTTTTTCCAAGATTTTTAGCATGAAAGAATGCTGAATTTTGTCGAATGCTTTTTCAGCATCTAATGAGACAACCATGTGGTTTTTTCCCTTTAGTTTGTTTATGTAGTGGATTACATTGATGGATTTCTGTATATTGAACCATCCGTGCATACCTGGGATGAAGCCTACTTGATCATGGTGAATGATGGTTTTGATGTGCTCTTGGATTTGGTTGGCAAGAATTTCATTTAGTGCTTTTACATTGATATTCATAAGGGAAATTGGCCTGTAGTTCTCTTTCTTTGTTGGATCTTTCTGTGGTTTTGGTATCAGCGTAATTGTGGCTTCGAAGAAAGAGTTTGGCAGTGTCCCTTCCGTTTCTATTTTGTGGAATAGTTTGAAGAGTATTGGTGTTAAGTCTTCTTTGAATGTCTGGTAAAATTCTGCACTAAAACCATCTGGTCCTGTATTTTTTTTCTGGTTGGGAGGCTTTCTATAACCCCTTCTATTTCTCTAGGGGTTATGGGACTGCTTACCTGATCTAATTGATCCTGATTTAATTTTGGTATTTGGTATCTGTCTAGGAAATTGTCCATTTCCTCCACATTCTCCAGTTGTGTTGAGTATAGACTTTTGTAGTAGCATCTGATGATCTTTTGAATTTCCTCACTTTCTGTTGTTATGACCCCCTTTTTATTTCTAATTTTGTTAATTTGGATACTGCCTCTGTGTCCTTTGGTTAGTCTTCCTAAGGGTTTATCTATCTTGTTGAATTTCTCAAAGAACCAGCTCCTGGTGTTGTTGATTCTTTATATGGTTCTCTTTGTTTCTACTTGATAGATTTCAGCCATGAGTTTGATGATTTCCTGTTTTCTACTCCTCCTGGGTGAATTAGCTTCTTTTTGTTCCAGGGCTTTAAGGTGTGCTGTTAAGCTGCTAGTGTATGCTCTCTCCAGTTTCTTTTTGGATGCACTTAAAGCTATGAAATTTACTCTTAGCCCTGCTTTCATTGTGTCCCATAGATTTCGGTAGGTTGTACCTTCATTTTCACTGAATTCTAAAAAGTCTTTGATTTCTTTTTTATTTCTTCTTTGTCTAAGGTGTCATTGAGTATTGTTTTGTTTCCATGTGTATGTAGGGTTTCTGTTGTTTTTGTTGCTATTGAAGACCACTCTTACTCCATGGTGATCTGATAGGAGGCATGGAATTAGTTCGATCTTCTTGCATTTCTACTCTCTAAACCATCCAACTCAACTGCTTGGGAAAAGGTATCTGCCCTTCTAATGCACTCCAGATTAAACACACAAAACAAAGACTTTTATCTAGAAAGAACATTTTTGGTCATTTGCTTGTTTTCTGTGTTTTCATGGTTGAATATCATTCTTTTCTCTGTGTGAGTGCATAGATAGCAAAATTTTGTGATGCTGGAGATCAGACACAAGACATTAAACCCAGCTACCCAGGAGCTATCCCTCTATCTCTGACATTTTCTTTAGCAAACAGGGGAATATTAATCAAAATCTCAATTATTTATCTTACTTATTTAGAGTAGATATTGAAAAGAATATGATAAGACTTTAGACAAGAATCCAGAATAAAAGTTTACTATGTTGTTGGGATTGTAAGAAGTCTCATCATTATGAGTATAGATACTCTTAAAAGTACTTTGCAATCATGTCTTCTGGCAGTTACATGTTGGGCATACATATCTGATAGCTTCCATGACTATTACAGATACAAGTCACAATCAACTAATAAGAGAAATGCTTATTATGAATCATAGGCATAGAAATTTTAGTTTATATGTGATTGGCCTAATACTTTTCAGCCTCTACCAAGGCAACCTATAAGGGCAGACGTGTTAAGCCAAGTAAAATTAGAGCCTTATGGTCAGTAGCTGGAAAGTTAAAGGAGTAAACAAGATTTCTACAGTGCACATGTAAGGTGAGTTTCAATAGGTATGTGATTCCTCTCCAGTGCCACCTCTTAAAGTTTATATTTAATATAAGTACTAAGGAACTAAACCTCTAATACTTCAACTTTGGGGAATATTGAAAACAAAAGTCAAACAACATAGAGCAACAACAGAATCTAACAAGAGTAAAAATTAACAGATTATTAGAGAAATGCCCACAATTTCATGTTTATAGAAGCATTAGTCATAATTTGTATTATATGAAACCAACTTATATCTTCAGTAGTCAGACTTTGTAGTTGCTCCTTCAGTGTTGCTAATTTATGATAAAAATGAACTATTTCACACTACATTTGAGTAGTGTATTTTAAAATGTAAGTTGTAGCTTTATTGGGTTTTACATCATTAGAATGTTTCAAGACAGTAAACCTCTGTAGTGAAGTGGTAAACTTATAGCCATATCTACTGGTTGAAAGTGAGCTTTGAATAGATGGAATACTTCAGTATTTTTCTTCAACAATTCAGAGATTTCACATTAGTAATTTTCTATGTCCTGCAGATGAATCAGCACATATGTGTTTAAATAAACAAGAAATGGGATGCATGATTACTGATTCTGATCCATGCTTACTGATAAGGTGTACAATCAATTATTAATCGCTCAACTCTTGGGTGAATTCTTAGGATGTCACACTGTCTTCTAGGTGTGTTACCGTTTTAACATATGTGGATCAGCTTAATGTTTCAAGACTTCTAGGAAGTGAAAAATCTTAAATTTCAAAAGAAGTCATTATTCAATCAAATAGAGGAAAGTTAACTCAGATAAGCAGTGTTGATTTTCAGTAGTTCAATTTGCATATTTCTTCACTTGCCAATGAACATAAGAAAAGTTTTACAGACATATAAAAGCATTGCCTTCTTTCAGTGACTAGTTGGAGATTGTCAGAGAAAGAGTTCTAGTTATTTTTGTTATTGCTTTCTTAGGTAATGGCTCAAATAAAACAAAGTATAAAAGCCATTTTACTCCTGAGACTTCCTAGAGTTAGAAACAACACCAATCATTGAGTTTGTTAGAAGGAAAATTTTCCAACCCTTCATGCAGACAATTTTCTTTTCACGTTGTTGCAGATGTCAGAAACTGGTAGCAGAAGAAAATAAGGGTTTTCATAGATCATCATCAAATTAAATAAACAAGATTGCTGTAACCAAAAGTAATTTAAGCCTACCTTGCAAGCAGGATGACAGCTTTATATTTCAAAATATGTCACCATTATATTTGAGCCTAATATAATATTTGCCTACCAGCAAGATATCATAAAACTAATGATTTTGAGATTATATCACATGAATCCAATCTCATATTTCTTTATGTCTTTTCCCTTTCATTGGTCCTCTCATACAAGCTGGAAATCTTATAACTCTGTACCAATTTTATAACTTCACAGCACATTTCATAAATTACCCTGCAGAATTATTTGCACAGTTCATAACTGTTTGTTGTAAATATGCAGTTCCTTGGACCCTGTGTATATTAGTGTGAATAGAAAAAGAATATCCTATAAAACATGGGAACCTAAAACAAAGACAAAATAATTCAAGGAATTTATTTCAAAATTCATAATACATATATAATTATTAATTATCAATGATGTTTTCTTATATATTTATTATTAAAAATAGCATGATGATCTATGATAAAAATAACATGAAGATCATGATAACATCAGAATACTAAAAAGCAGTAGTTTTTACATAAGAAACATAAACATGTGTCACATAGGATATAAATCAATCTAGTCATGATTACTTTTTTGTGTGCCTTATTAAAAAAAACTAGTAGGTAAACAATACTTTGCTAGCTTACGTAGTTAATCACAACACTCTTGTCAAAATATCTAATTAGTAAAATCATGCAAAAAATGATCATTATGTAGTTAGTCTTGGTCAGGGAAGAATCTATGTTCAGTTTGATTTTTATCAAGAATAATACTCAACACCTGTAGTATAAATGACAAAGATGCTTGATAGGCTTATTTTGTACAATTTAACAGAGAGTACCATAGAGAATTACTCTATGGTAATGTGTGGCTAATACAAAGATATATGAAACATTTGATGCTTCAGTCTTCCTTACTAGCATTCACCTGTAACCCCGTCTAACAAAGCAGGGTAAAGGAAGTTAACATTGATCTCCTTCACTAAAACTTTAATTAACTAATTTTTAGTTGGATAAACTACTTTCTGTGGGTAGCTTACTATATTAGTTTTCTCAACTTGACATTACAAAATGAGACAGATTGGGTAGCTTGAAGTTCCAAGATACAAATGTTAGTTGGACTGTTCTCTCCCTGATGTATGAGTCATCTCCTTGTATGTCCTCATATTGCACTGTCTTTCTCTACTACTGAGCAAACCCGGAATCTCTCCTTTACCCCTGTGGCAAATGTGTCACATCATTTAGTGCATAGTCCCTTGGGCCTGCTGATGCTCCGCTGAGGGACAATATCATCTTGTTTATTGTAGAAGAAACACTTATTTCATGGTGTTCAGATGGAAAAGAGATTGGAGGAACCTTAGTCTTAATATTCCCTCAAAGTCATGGCTTTAAAAACCTAACAGTTCTGCCAGGCACTACGTCCTACAAGTTCCACTACCTTCCAGAGTGTCACAGATTGTTGAGCAATGAGTCTTTTGAGGAGCAAGGGGCATTATTCCAAATTCAAGGGTGAATGATTTATCATCTTTCTAGGGTCCATTCTTTTTTTTTTTTTTAATTTTTTTTTATTTTCTATATTCTTTGTTTACATTCCAAAGGCTTTCCCCTTTCCCAGTTACCCCCCACCATATGTCCCATAATTCCTCCCCCCCCATGCTATTCCCCACTCTTCCCCCCCCCACGATTTCTCTGTTCTGGGTCTACAATACTGGATCCAATCTTTACAGGCCCAGGGTCCTCTCCTTTTTTTCTACTTGAGAGTCATTTGACTTGCTAATTGTGCCTTGAGTATTTAGGGCTTCTGGGCTCATTAATATCCACTTATCAGTGATTGCATTTCATGTGTATCCTTTTGTGATTGGGTTAGCTCACTTAGGATGATAGTTTCCAGATCTAACCATTTACCTACAAATTGCATGAATTCATTATTTTTAATTGCTGAGTAGTACTCCATTGTATAAATATACCACATTTTCTGTATCCATTCCTCCTTTGAGGGATATCTGGGCTCCTTCCAATTTCTGGCTATTATAAACAAGGCTGCTATAAACATAGAGGAGCATGTGTCTTTGTTGTATGCAGAGGAATCCTCTGGGTATATGCCCAGGAGTGGTATGCCAGGGTCCTCTGGGAGTGGCATGCCCAATTTTCTGAGGAACCGCCACACTGATTTCCAGAGCGGTTTTACCATTTTGCAATCCCACCAACAGTGGAGGAGTGTTCCTCTTTCTCCACATCCTCGCCAGCACTTGTTGTCTCTCGAGTTTTTAATCTTAGCCATTCTGACTGGAGTGAGGTGGAATCTCAGGGTTGTTTTGATTTGCATTTCCCTGATGACTAATGATGTTGAACATCTCTTAAGGTGTTTCTCGGCCATCCGAATTTCTTCTGGTGAAAATTCTTTGTTTAGCTCTGTACCCCATTTTTTGATAGGGTTATTTGGTTCTTTGGGGTCTAACTTCTTGAGTTCTTTGTATATATTGGATATTAGCCCTCTGTCGGATGTGGGGTTGGTAAAGATCATTTCCCACGTTGTTGGTTGCCGTTTTGTCCTTCTGACAGTGTCCTTTGCCTTACAGAAAGCATTATTTAGTCTTAAGTGTCTCTTCAATGGTTCCACTAGGGGTTAAAACTTAAATACAACTGATTTAGGGATTGTAACTGAATTCATAACATTCACTAGGTATGTTACAAAATATCTAGGTAAAAGATGAAGAAACTGTATAATATGTGCTGAAATACAAATATAGCCAATGGCCAAAATAAGAAAATCTAATGCCTTGAGGCAGGAGGAGTGGCTTTTGTAGCTTAACATTATTTCAAAATATTTCTAGACTGTCCTTTTTTGAGGGGGGATTTGAGACAGGGTTTCTTTGTATAGCACTGGTGGCCCTGAAAGTCACTCTGTAGACAAGGATGGCCTCAAACTCAGAAATCTGCCGTCCTCTGCCTCCCAGGTGCTAGGATTATAAGCAAGTACCCCCACTGCCCCTTTTCTCATTCCCCCTCCAAAACCTCCTATAACATTCCTCCTCCCCCTGATCACCAATCCACCAACTCTTTATTCCCTGAAATTCCCCTATACTGGGGCAATGGACCTTCATAGAACCAAGGGCCTCTCCTCTCATTAATATCCAACAAGGACATCATCTGCAACATATACAGTTAGGGCCATGATTCCCACATGTGTACTCTTTGCTTGGTGGTTTAGTCCCTCAGCTCATTGGGTTCTTTCTTTAGTTCCTCCATTGGGGACCCTGTGCTCAGTCCAATAGTTGGCTGAGAGCATTACCCTTTATATTTCTCCAGCACTGACAGAGCCTGCCAGGAGACAGCTGTATCAGGCTCCTGTCAGCAAGCAGTTGTTGCAATCCACAATAGTGTCTGGGTTTGGTAACTGTATATGGTATGGGTCTCCAGATGGGGCAGTCTCTGGATGGCCTTTCTGTCTGTCTCTGCTCAACAATTTGTCTCTGTATCTTATCCCACTGGTATTTTGCTCCCCCTTCAGAAAAGGACTGAAGTATCCACACTTTGGTGTTCCTTCTCCTTAGTTTCATGTGCTCTGTAATATTTCAAGCTTCCAGGCTAGTACCCACTCATCATGACTGCATACCATGTGTTTTCTTTTGTGATTGGGTTACCTCATTTTCATTAGATGCTGAGAAAGCATTTGACAAAATCCAGCACTCCTTCATGATAAAAGTCTTGGAAAAATCAAGAATTTAAGGCCTAAACCTAAATATTAAAAGCAACATGCCGCAAATATATAGCCAACATCAATCTAAATGGAGAGAATCTTTAAGCAATAACAGTAAAATCAGGAACTAGACAAGGCTGCCCACTCTCTGTTTATGTATTCAATATAGTACTCAAACTTCAAGACAGAGAAATTAGACAACAAAAGGATGTAAAAGGGATACAAATTGTAAATGAATCAGTCAAAATATCACTATTTGTAGATGATATGATAGTATACTTAAGCGATGACAAAAATTCCACTAGAGAACTCCTAAAGCTGATAAACAACTTCAGCAAAGTGGCCAGATACAAAATTAACTCAAACAAATCAGTAGCCCTCCTTTACTCAAAGGATAAACAGGCTGAGAAAGAAATTAGAGAAAGGACACTCTTCACAATAGCCACAAATAATATAAAATACCTTGGTGTGACTCTAACCAAGCAACTGAAAGACCTGTATGACAAGAACTTCAAATCTCTAAAGAAAGAAATAGAAGAAGATCTCAGAACATGGAAAGATCTCCCATGCTCATGGATTGGCAGGATTAATATAGTAATAATGGCCATCTTAAAGCAATCAACAGATTCAATGAAATCCCCATCAAAATTCCAACTCACTTCTTCATAGAGTTAGATCAATTTGCATGTTCATGTGGAATAACCAAAAACACAGGATAGCAAAAATTGCTCTCAATTATAAGAGAGTTTCTGGTGGAATCACCATCCCTGACCTCAAGTTGTATTACAGAGCAATAGTGATAAAAAGTGCTTGATATTGGTACAGTTTCAGGCATGTAGAATTGAAGACGCAGAAATGAATCCACAAAACTATGGGCACTTGATCTTTGACAAAGGAACTAAAATCATCCAGTGGAAAAATGTCAACATTTTCAATGATAGTACTGGTTCAACTATTGGTTAGCATATAGAATAATGCAAATCAGTTGGCTCTTATCTCCTTGCACAAAGCTCAAGTCCAAGTGGATCAAGGACATCCATATAAAACTAGATACACTGAAACAAATAAGAAAGAAAGTGGGGAAGAGCCTCAAGAACAGGGGTACAGGGAAAATTTTCCTGAACACATCAATAGCTTATGCTCTAATGTCAAGAGTTGACAAACGGGATCCTATAAAATTGCAAAGCTCCTGTAAGGCAAAGGACATTGTCAATAAGGCTAAACATCAACCTACAGATTGGGAAAAGATATTTACCAATCCTACATATGATAGAGGGCTAATATCCAATATATACAAAGAATTCAAGAAGTTAGATTCCAGAGAATCAAATCACTTTATTGAAAATGGGGTACAGAGCTAATCAAAGAATTCTCAACTGAGGAATACCAAATAGCTGAGAAGCACCTTAAGAAATATTCAAGATTCTTAATTATCAGGAAAATGCAAATCAAAATAACTCTGAGATTCCACTTAAACCCATCAGAAGGACTAAGATAAAAAAACTTAAAGGACAGCACATGCTCATGGGGATGGGAAGCAAGGGGGACTCTCATCTATTGCTGGTGGGAATGGAAACTTGTACAACCACTCTGGAAACCAACCTCCCAGTTCTCAAAAGTTTGGAATAGTTCTACCTCAAGACCCACGTATAAAATCCCTGCACATATATCCAAAAGATCTTCCACTATACTTCAAGAACACTTGGTTCCCCATGTTTATAGACGATTTATTCACAATTGTAAGAAACTGATTACAACTTAGATGTCCCTCATCCAAAGAATGTATAGAGAAAATATGGTTCATTTACACAATGGAATACTACTCAGCTATTTACAACAAGAACATCATGAATTTTGCAGGCAAATGTATGGAGTTAGAAACTATCATCCTGAGTGAGTATATTGATACCAAAGATATCAAGTATGGTATGTACTCACTTAATAGTGGAAATTACCCATAAAGTACTAAGTACATACCATACTTGATACCCACACTACAATCCACAGGTCCAAAGAAACTGAATAACAAGGAAGGGCCAAGGAAGAATGCTTAAATATCATTCAAAAGGAGAAATAATCTTTGTAGTTGGATAGACTGCGGGAAATGGGGTTAGAGGAGGGATGATGGGGGGGATGGGTAGTTGAGAGAGCAGGTGTGATAAAAGCTAGGAACAGAGAGCCAAGAGAGTGTATGATTATTGGCAGCTGAGCTGGCCTTTGTGGGAGGGGTGTATCTAATAATGACCTGAGTGTAGGGACTCTCCATGGAATGAATTAGGATCACTCTAAACAAGACTCCTATCAGTGGGGAATATGGAGACTGATGCATCTAACTCCTGTAGTTAAGCGTGGCTCACAGTGCAGATACGGACAACAAGCTACTCACAAAACCCATTTTCCAAAATGTGTCCTGTCTACAAGAAGTACAGGGACAAAAATGGAGCAGGGACTGAGGAAATAGCAAACAAATGATTGTCCCAACTTGAGACCCATCCCACTGTCTAGAGTCAACCCGCCACTATTAATGATACTTTGTTATGCTTACAGACAGTCTTGCATAGCTGACTTATGAGAGGCTCCACCCAGCATCTAACAGGAACAGATGGAGAGACCCACAGCCAAATATTAGGCAGAGCTGGGAGAGTCTTGTCGAAGAGTGGTGGGAAGGATTAAGGTACATGGAAAACAGGGGAACTCTATAGGCAGACCAAAGGAGTTAACTAACCTGAACCCTTGGGGGCTTCTAGATATTGAACCACCAATCAAAGAGCATACATAGCCTGGAGGTAGGTCACTCCCCCAGCTGCACACATATGTAACAGATGTGCAGCTTGGTCATCATGAAGGCTCCCCATAAACAGGAATGAGGCCTGTCACTCTGTTGCCTGGCAGTAGATCCTGTTCTATTAATTGGGCTACCTTTTCTGTCCTCAGTGTGAGATGTGTTCAGTCATTCAATGACTTGATGTATAAGTGTGGGATGGTACTCAGATGACCCACGTCTCAGAGTAGAAGGGAAGGGGAGATGGTGGTAGGGGCTATGTGAAAGGAGACTAGGATGGGAGATCTGATCAGGATATAAAATGAATAGATCACTCAGGATGACATTTTCAAGTTCCATCCATTTGCCTAAGAATTTCAGGAATTTATTGTTTTTAATAGCTGAGTAGTAATCCACTGTGTAAATGTACCACATTTTCTGTATCCATTCCTCTGTTGAGGGACATCAGTGTTTTTTCTAGCTCCTGGCTATTATAAGAAAGGATGCAATGAACATAGTGGAGCATTTGTCCTTATTACATGTTGGAACATCTTCTGGGTATATGCCCAGAAGTCATATAGCTGGGTCCTCAGGTAGTACTATGTCTAATTATCTGAGAAACTGCCAGACTATTTTCCAGAGTGGTTGTACCACCTTGCTTTCCTACCAGCAATGGAGGAGCATTCCCCTTTCTACACACTCTGGCTAGCATATGCTGTCACCTGAGTTTTTGATCTTAGCCATTGTGACTGGTATGAGGATGAATCTCAGTGTTGTTTTGATTTGCATTTCCTTGATGACTAAGGATGTTGAATGTTTCTTTAGGTGTTTCTCGGACATGATATGTACTGACTGATAAGTGGATATTAGCTTGGAAGCTCAGAATACTGAAAATATAATTCACAGACCACGTGAAGCTCAAGTAGAAGGAAGACCAAAGTGTGGATACTTCAGTCCTTCTTATAAGGGGGAGCAAAATGCCCATGGGAGGAGGTACAGAGACAAAGTATGAAGCAGAAACTGAAGGAAAGGCCATCTAGAGACTGTCTATCGTGGGGATCCATCCCATATACAGTTACCAAACCCAGACACTATTGTGTATGCCAAGTGCTTGCTGACAGGAACCTAAATATAGCTGTCTCCTGAGAGGCTCTGTTCATGCCTGACAAACACAGAGAGGGATGCTCTCAGGCAAACACTGGACTGAGCACAAGGCTCCCAATGGAGGAGCTAGAGTAAGGTCCCAAGGAGCTGAAGGATATTTGTATACCCATAGGAGGAACACCTATATGAACCAACCAGTACCCCCAGAGCTTCCAGGGACTAAACCATCAGCCAAAGGGTACACATGGAAGGAACGATGGCTCCAGCCACATATGTAGCAGAGGACAGCTTTGTTGGGCATGAATGAGAGGAGAGTTCCTTGGTTCTGTGATGGACCAAGGAACACTAGTTGCCCCAGTGTAGCAGAATGCCAGGGGCGGGAATCAATCAGGAGTGGGTGGGATGGTGAGCAGGGGGAGGGGAATGTGATAGAGTGTTTTTGGAGGGGAAATGAGGAAAAGGGAAATTTGAAATGTAAACAAAGAAAATATCTAATAAAATAAATGTAAAAATAAAGCAAATAAATAATTGAATAAATGGGAAAAATGAAACTAATAAACAAGCAAACAAACCCAATGTTATGGAATTACAGGCAAATAGATGGAACTGAAAGCCTGAGTGTGATAATCCAGACCCCCATAGACAAACTAGATAATTGAAGTAGATAATTGAAGATTACCTAGTAAGTTAATGATAATCAGGCTAAAATCCACAGATCTAGAAAGGTTAAGTAACAGGGTGGTTTCAGGGGGCAAAACATGGATTGTCCTGGGAATGGGATACGGAATAAATTTTACAGATTATATTGATGTGTGTAGGTATAGACACAGGAGAGATCGGGTAAGGCATGTAATGGATGGTTGGAAAGAGTACTAGGAAAGACAATTTGAATAGTGTGTCATTTGGGGGGGGGCTATGTGAAAACCCAGTGCAGGAGAAATTACCTGGAATCTGTGAGTGACCTAGTGATGCTTCCTAGTAATGGGGAATAGGGAGCTCAAACCACCCATTTTCTATTTCCAGGTAAGTATCCCAGCAGTGAGACTGGGACATCAACCCAGCCACAGAGCTTTCATCCTATATTTTGTCCTATGTACATTATATGCTGTGGTAATTGTGGTTCAGAATTTGTGGGAATGACCAACCCATTACTGGTCCAACTTAGGACCCGTGACACAGTGGAAGCCAATGCATGATACTGCCTGGAGGGCCAGAAACTGGAAGTTGTGCAGTCCCGAGACCTAGAATAAAACAACGCCAAACAAATAAACATTATTCCTAATACTCATAGGCCAGAGCCTGGCATAATTGTCACCAGAGAGGCTTTATCTAGCAACTGATAGAAACAGATAAAGAGACCCATACCCAAATATTAGGCAGAATTCAGGGGGGAGGGGAATCTATACCCTTAATATGTATATCAACTAAATCTCCTTGTTGAGTCAATGTTATTTCAGGAAACTTGAACATACAGTAATAAATTTACGATTTTTATATTTACTGAAGTGTACAATATTCTTCTAAATTCATGTGTAGGAGGCAATGGAACACATGGGACCTCATTTTATGATTTATTATTTGTATATTTATTTCTAAACAAAAATTATACTCACAAAATCTCAATATAGATAGGGATCAGTTTTGACCCATTTTTATTTATATTAGAGTAATTCAATTTTAATATGATTCTTTGTCTTAGGAACAGAAGAGCTAAGTGTTACATAAAGAAGGGGTATTAATAACATATTTCATAAAGTCAGCTCCATGGCAGCAAGGTTTATTTGCTTATTCTTTGATCATACTCCATTGCTAATTTTTTTAAGTTAGTTTTACTAATAACTAACTGATAACTTCCAATAAAAGCATATTTTACAGACATGCTAAGTGGTATATAAGCTGATGGCAGCTTCATGTTTTATTTGGTGGAGATTTCTGTGTGTTTATAAGTTCTACACGATTCTGACAGTAAAATACTGATATTAATCTTGAACAAAAATGCTTTGAAAAAGCTGTACACAACAGAGATACTTTAAATGAATTATTTGTATAAGCTTTTTATTGGTATTACTATTTCAAAATTAAATACATGGTTGCTAGTCATGAAATACACTGGTCTGAGGATGGTCTGGTACTGGGAAGTTTGAATGAAAAGGAAAGAACAAAATACAAAAACAAACATGCAATGCTTCAATAAAATTGACAGGTGCATTCTAAGCATTATAAGTATATATAATCCTTTCTTTCATACTGTCGGGATATACTTTTATTTGATGCTTCTTTACACACTTTAACTGAATCATAAAATATGCTGTTTTGGTCAGTTATATAATAAAAATATTTATTATCCTAACAGGAATTTATTTCCAAAGTCATTTTTATCAGCACATGTTGAATAAGAAAATGCTGTAGAGCATTTCAAAATGTAAATATTAAATTCCATTTTTCTACTTAGAATTTTGATGTGAAGCAAAGTCTAGCCACAGCAGGATATGCATGAGCCTTCCCAGCAATGTGCTTGCAGAGTGGGCAATGAGGAAAAACAGTTTCAGCCTCTTGGAATCCTAGAGAAGAATTCTGCTGTAAAACAGTTGGACTATTAATGTTCAACAATGTTTGAAGGTTTGTGTTTTTCAAGAAATACTCCTTTACTTATGATCACAATACTCTCCATACAACATGAATGTTTTGTCTGTGAGAGGAAATGAAGGCTGTATGAGTCTGGGTGCTCTAGAGGATCAGAATCTGTAGAATGAAGATATTTGTCTATATATTTTATAGACATATAAGCACATAGATACTCTCATATTTGTGTATTTGAGATATTTTTAGGATGGCTTACAGGCTCTAGATTATGCCAGTCTATCAATGGCTGTCTACCAACACAACGGACATGAATCTAGTCATTTTCAGTCCAAGAGGCTGCATTCTCAACTGGCTGTCAGGAATGCTGAATATACTCACCAGATAGACTGTGAGCCAAGAGGCAAAGTGGCAAAGAAAGCAAGCTTTCTTTTGCTAAATTCTTTTTATATATCCTTCCAGCAGTAAGGCTGGCCCAGATTAAAGGCATTCTTTCCACCTCTAAAGGTCTGGATTAAAGGTATATATTTCCACCTCGAAGGATTCCCATTCAAAGCAGGTCTTCCATCCCACTTAAAATGACTTAAATAATAATAATAATAATAATAATAATAATAATAATAATAATAATAATAAAATCCCTCACAGCTATACCCAGCTGCTTGGTTTTAGTTAATTACGTATGTCCTCTAGTTGACACTGAGAATAGCCATCATAAGGGTTTTTTTTTTTTGTAATGTAGTACCTTCAAATGTAGGAAACATATTGTGAACTGACAATATATATTCAATAGCTACAATTGACTAAATTTTAACAGGAAATTTTATAGGGAGATTCCAGAGTCTCATGATCTTTGGGAGGAATTTATCAGTAGGGTAGTGTGTGCTGGTCAGCTTTATATGTTTTTGACACTATTGTGTTGAAGTGAGGCCCAGTTCTACCTCCTAGTCCCATGATCCCAGAAATAAGACTCAAGAATAAAAATACATTTACAAATACCTTGTCCATATAACTAGGCTTTTCTCTAACTATATGAAACTTAGATAACCCAATTATTGTAAACTACAGATGGCTATTTACTTGTGCTTAGGTACCATACATCTATCTCCTCACATCCTTTTGGTAAATCTTCCTGCCTGGGGCTCTCCCAGAATCCTGTCTGCTCCTAGATATCCCTCTATTATCTGCCTAAGCCATAGGCCAAAGGCTTTTAAATTGACAGGTGATGCATCCATACAATATACAAGATTTTTTTTCTTCACTATTGCCTACAGATGAAATGTTGCTAAGAATTGCAGCTATAGCATGCATATGATATATGAGTGCATCAGAGAAGGGCCTCTAGTGTGTTACCCACTTGCAGGTGTAGCCATAACATGACATTGATTCTGACACTGGAGTTTTGTGAAAGCAGCTGATCTGAGCAAGGGACCTACAGAGATGACGACCTGTTGCAAGTAGAATTTCAACCTTGTCTAAAAAACCAATTTCCTATGGATTCAAATAGTGTTAGCATTTCCTGAAAGTAACTTTAAACTGTGCTAGAAAATTAAAATAATGTAGGATATTAATGAACTAATCAAACATTTCTAATTAAAGTAACACATTTCTTTGTTATTTTCCCTCTAAATTAAAAACATAAATTAGAGTTCTTAAATTTCACTTAATTTGTAAATACATATAATAATTAGAGCCATGCATTGCATAACATAATTATCTGTGTTTATCCGGAGTGAGTGAACTTCCTCCTGCAGCCCACCTGCATTCCTCATGGAATGTCTTCATATCTGCTCAGTAGCTGAAATCTAAATTTAAAGTTCGCATATTATTATGAAACACTATAAACAAAAATATCTATGAGCTTATTTGCTTAAGTTTTATCAATGCATTTCATTCATATAAATGTATTAAATACAAAAGACAGACTTCCCTAAGAAAGAAATGCTTTCCTTTCTAGGGAAGAAGAGGTAAGTTTTGTGGAGGACTTGCAGTTTTGATGGGAAGACTAATGGTAAAACTGGCTAGTTTTGTGAAACCAATAAACAATTTCATGTATTATTATGAAAAATTCAACTCTGAGATTAGTAATTGCATTTTCTGAAAAGATTTAAAAATATTGCATACAATTGGAAAAGACTTTATGCTTATCAGGTAATTTTATATATTATTAATTAGAATTCTACTTTAAGATTTGTAATATATTTGAAATTTCTAAAAATAATGTTTTTAAAAAGACAATATTAGATACCTGGAAGAGACTTTATTCCTATCAAGTATAATCTCTTAGCCAGTGAAGAAACACCAGCAACGACCCAAACATATTCTTTTCCAGAGAGGTAAAAATTTTCAAAATTCAATTATTTATTTGCATACAAAATAAAGGTTAAGTACCTAAAAGTGACTGAAAGTGTCCTAAAAACATTTGGATTTCTGATAAATGCATTTGATTTAAAGGTCCAATAACAACTATAAACATTGGTTTGAATCAAGGGATGATTTTGTTCTGTGAAGAATCCTTTACATAGATTGGTTGTTGCTATTCAGGTAAAATATGTAATAGTTTTCAAGTTTGACTTTTATAAATATAGTATAGGTAAAGTTTACTTGGAAGCTGTCTGAGAGCAAGTTGAAAGTTTTTATTCTAAACCACTATGAGGACAGGATTAGTGTTAATATAAAAGTACTTACTAAAATTAAGAGAGATGCAGATGCTAGGAAGTCATCAGTGTAATAAAAGGAAAATGAATGTGGCCAAAATTGCTGGCACTAGTTTATATATTGGTATCAGTATCTATGAGATTTCACTAAGTATTACATTGAAAGATGCATTTGCAGAAGTCAGTACTTTTGTTTTGATTCATTTTGTCTTCTTCCTCCATGGTAACTGATAATGACAGGATAATGGAATTGTGAACTTTAATCTACCTTTTCCCCAAAAGTGTAGAACATAGAAAACATGAGGTAGGGAGATTGAAATGGTCATCCAGTGATCAGGAATTATGTATAACCAATATAAAATTACTATAATGAGAGTAAAAGCAATTAGGATACAATATTAAGAATATGTTTACTAGCAGAAATCAATAACCAGGAATCACTGTGCAGATGAGATTTTAAGCAATAATTCTCCAGGAAATAATTCTTCAGTAAAAGTACTCTCTATCGTGGAGGTGAGATGCAGTAATATACTATTGCTTGGTGTACAGGATGAACACATAAAATAAGAGACAGGAAATCATATCATTGAGGATATTTACATTAAAAAAATCTCAAGAGCAATATGAACTATAAAGTAGTGCAAGGCTAAATAGACTCTTTGGCAAAGCATTGTAGAGTATAACTAAAGCAACAAATTTCATGAATAAGAAAGAAAACTTAAAAGTCACTAAACCTTAAACATAAAGCAATTTATTTTCAAATCTGTCTCTATGTGAAAAAACAAAAGTAAAAAAAATCGTGAATCCTCTCATAGTTGATGCTAGTTTTATGAAAAATGGAAGTGAAACAGTAGCAGCCAACCACCTTGTCTTCAAACATCACCAGGAAGAAAGAAGCTGGTCTCCAGTCCTTGGGAGATGCTTAGATGATTTAATACTGGCAATAATTAGACCTGTATAAAACTACTTCTTCTTATTCTTGCAAAATTCATTTTAAAAATTTGTATAATTGTTTCTTGTGCGAAACATCAAGTAGACATTCTTAAACTATATAGAGATATACTGGCATATAGATCTCTGCTTTGGTTGCAAATGTAATTATTTTGTATAGTTAAAAGGGGAGATGTGTGCAAGAATGGATGTCATTTCACTCAGAAAAAAAGTGGAAATTTATGCTTATATGCATAGATTGCATGTAGTACTTGCACACACACACACACACACACACACACACACACATATATATATATATATATATATATATATATACACATATACACATAAAATATCCAGACAAAATCTAAACAGGAAAATAATAAAACTTATATAGGCTATCAAACAGATTGATCTAACAGATTTATAGACCCTTTCATCTAAATATAAGGACATATGTTCTTAGGACCTCATGGAAATTCTTCCCAAATTGACCTCATAATTCATCACAAAGGAAGCCTCAACAGATACATGAAGTTTGAAATAACACTTTTCATCTCATGAGATTAACAGGAATTAAACCTGGACATGAACTAAAACAGAAAGAAAAAAAGCCTACAAGTTCATGGATACTGAACCACTGTCTACTCCACAACACTTGCGTCAAAGAAGAAATAATCAAAGACATTAAAGACTGTCTAGAAGTCAATGAAAATGAAGCCATAGCATATCCAAATTCATGGGACACAATGAAAAGCATTGTTATGAGGAAAATTGATAACATTAAGTGCTTTTGTCAAACTACTGGAGGCATCTCATACTAGCAAATTAATGACACACCTGAAAGCTCTAAAACAAAAAGAAGCAAACACATCCAAGAAGAGTAGGTGGTTGGAAATAATCAAACTCAGGGCTAAAATCAGTACATGAGAAACAAAGAGAGCAATAAAAAGAATCATTGAAACTAAAAGTTGGTTCTTTGAGAAAATAAACAATATAGATAGATCTTTAGCCAAACTAAAAGGCAAAGAAAAAGTAACCAAGTTAACAAAATCATTAATGAAAATGGGATATAACAACACACAATGAGGAAATATAAAATGTCATTAGCTCTTACTTCAAAAATCTAAATGAAATGGATAATTTTCTTGATAGATATCACTTAAAGTCAAATGAAGATCAGGTAAAGAATCCAAATATACATATAACAGCTATGGAAATAAAAGCAGTCATTAAAAGTCTCCCAACAAAGGAATATATAAATAAATAGATAAATAGCCAGTGCCAGGTGATTTTAACACACAATTCTAACAGATGTTCCTCTAAGGACTAATTCCCATACTCCTCAAATTATTCCACAAAATAGAAATAGAAGGAACACTGCCACATTCATTTTAGGAGGCTTTAGTCATCCTGATACTTCAACCACACAAATATTCATCAAAAAAATGAGAAGACCAGCCAAATCTAACTTCTGAATATTTATGTAAAAAATACTCAATATAATGCTTAAAATGAGTCCAAGAACACATCAAAAATATCATGATAAAATAGGCTTCATTCCAGAGACACAGGGATGGTTCACATCTGAAAATTTATCACTGTAATCCATATAAACAAACTGAGGTAAAAAGCCACATGATCATCTCATTAGAGGTTGAAAACCCTTTCATGTTCAAAGTCTTTGAGAAATCAGGGATACAAGGCATATACCTAAACACAATACAGGCAATATTCAGCAAGTCAGTAGCCAATATCAACTTCAATGAAGCAAAATTTAATGCATTTCTACTAAAACCACGAACATTACTAGGGTGTCCATTTTCCCCCTTATCTTTTCAATATATTTCTCAGAGTTATAGCTAGAATAATAAAACAGAAATGGAAATTCAAGGGAATACACACTGGAGAAGAAATCAAAGAATTGCTATTTACAGATGACATGATACTATGTATAAGTGACACCAAACATTGTGCCAGAGAATTCCTACATCTGATAAACAGTTAAATACTTCAAAAGAGAGGCTGGATTAAAAAATCAACTAAAAACAAAACAAACAAACAAATAAACAAAAACAACTGAAAACTCTAGCCTTCTTGTATACAATTGATAAATGGAGTGAGCAAGGATCAGGGAAAACATACCCTTCACAATAGTTTTTATGACACCAACCAAGCAAATGAAAGACATGTATGACAAGAAATTAAAGTCTCAGAAGAAAGAAATTGAGGAAGATATCAGAAGAAAGCATCTTAATTAAAGTGTTGATAAAATTAGATGTCTTCCTGTCAGAGAATACAAATAGATCCATATTTATCACCCTGCACAAAACTCAAGTCAAAATGGATCAAAGACTTCAACATAAAACCAGATACACTAAATTTATGAGAAAAAGAAAGTAGAAATATCTTTCAATGCATTGATATAGCATACAACTTCTTAATGAGAACACCAAAAACTTAGCCACTAAGGTTAGCAGTTGATAAATGCAACATCATAGAACTGAAAACCTTCTATAAGGCAAAAGGCAAATCAGGAGGAAAAAAAACACATCATACAGATTGGGAAAAAGATTTTTACCAGCCCTACATCTGCTAGAGGGCTAATATATAATATATATAAAGAACTCAAGAAGTTAAATACCAAAAAATCAAAAGCCCAATTTAAAAAGAAGATAAGGACCACATTCAATAGAGAGCTAATATCCAAAATATATAAGGAACAAAGAAGCTAAAAAAAAAAAAAAAAAACCAAACCAATCTAAAAATGGAGTATAGAACTAAAACTAGAATTCGCAACAGAGAAATCTCCAATAGCTGAGAAACAGCTAATGAAATGTTCACAGTCCTTAGTGATTAGAGAAATGAAAATCAAACTGACACTGAAACTCTCCTTACACCAATCAGAATGGCTAAGATCAAAACCCCATGTGACAACACATGCTGGAGTGGATATGGAGAAAGAGAAACATTCCTCCGTTGATGGTGGGATTTAAAACTGGTTGAACTTCTTTGCAAACCAATCTGGAGATTCCTCAGAAAATTGGAAATATATTTACCTGAAAACTGAGCAATACCACTCTTGGGAATATACCCCCCTAAAAAAATGCCCCGCCTTGACACAGGGGCACATGTTCCACTATGCACTTATTTGTGATAGCCAGGAGCCAGGATGTCCCAGGGCAGAAGAATGGGCACAGAAAATGTTGTTCATTTACACAATGGAAATACCACTCAGCTATTAAGAATGAGGACATCCTGAATTTTGCAGGCCAATGAATGGAACTAGAAAATATCCTGAGTGAGGTAACTCATATCCAAGAGGACATGCATGGTATATAATAAGTGGATATTAGCCAAAAAAAGTACAGAATACCCAAGATATAGTCCACAGAACTAAAAAAGAATCAACAAGCTGAAGGGCCCAATTGAGGAAACCTCGGTCCCTCTTGGAAGGGAGAAGAAAACAATCACAAGGGGAAAGGGGGGGCCTAAGAGGAAATGGGGACAGGGTGGGGAAAAGAGGGCAATGTGATCTAGTATTGGGTAGGGGTAAAGGACTGAATCCCTGAGAAACAATGGAAACAGGAAACATTGGAGGTAGGAGGTTGGGGGCACACTCTGGATTGCTCCAGAGACTTAGGAGGTAAGGGACTCTTAGGCTTCAAAAGGAGGGACCTTAGATGAAATATCCTACAGTGGTAACAGGGAACTTGTAGAGTCTACATCCAGCAGAAAGACAGGGCATCAAGTGAGGGATGAGGTTACTATTCCACAGTCAAAACTTTGATGTGTAATTGTTCTTGTCTGATAGAAATTCAGGGATGGATATGTAGAAGAGGTTGAGGAAAAGAAGGTCCAGCAACAGGCTCAAAGTGAAATCCAGTTCAAGGGGAGGCTCCAAGGCCTAATACTATTATTGAGGCTATGGAGTGTTCATAAAAAGGGACCTAGAATGACTGCCGTCTGGAAAACCCAACAAGCAGCTGAAAGAGTTGGATGCAGATATTTGTACCCAACCAATGTACAGAAGCTCCTGACCCCTGCTGTTGAATTAGGGAAAAGCTGTTGAATTAGGGAAGAAGCTGAAGAGGAGGGCGACCCTGTAGGAGGACCAGCAGTCTCAATTAACCTGGACTCCAAGATCTCTCAGACACTGGCCCACCAACCATGCATTATACACCAGCTGATATGAGGCCACCAACAAGTATTCAACAAAAGACTGCAGGGTCTGAGTTCAGTTAGAGAAGAAGTGTCTAACCCTCAAATTACTGGAGGTCCCAGGGAGGCCCCCAGAGGTCTGGTGGGGTAGTGGTGGTGGGTAGGGACATCCTCATGGAGGAGGTATGGGATGTGGAACAGTTGGAGGGTGGACCAGGTATGGAATAAAATCTGAAGTGTAAAAAAAGAATAAATATGTAAACAAACAAACAAACAAACCCGGCAGATGTCTTTCAACTAAAGAATGGATAAACTGGCTCATTTACAAAATGGAATACTATTCAGCTATTAAAAACAAGAACATCATGAGTTTTGCAATCAAATGAATGGAACCAGAAAATAACATTCTAAGTGAGATAATCAAGACCCTAAGGCTATGCATGGTATATACTCACTTATAAGTGGACATTATCCATGAACTTCAAGATAACAATGCCACAATCCAAAGATTGAAAGAAGCCAAATAACAGGGAGAGCCGGAGAGAGGATGCTTGAATCTCACATATAAGGGGAAAATATTGTCCTTGTTGGTGGATGTAGGAAGAGAACTGAGTGGAAGAGGGCATGGGGAAGAGAATGGGGCATGAATCAGATGTAGGAAGAGCCATGAAGACTTGGAGACTGAAAAACATTTGTGGTGGGTAAGGTGTGGAGCATCTCTAGGTATTGTCAGAGACCTGGGATGTGGGAGGCTCCAGGGAGTCTATGAAGGTGACTGTAGCTGAGACCCATAGCAATGGGGTATATGGGGCCTGAAGTGACTGCCCTATGTATCAAAACAGGACTACCAGTGGAGACATAAGACACCACCCAGGTACAAAAGCCTTGACCCAAAATTTGTCCTATCTTCAAGAAGTACAGAGATAAAAATAGAGCAGACATTGATCCATCCCATGAGTAAGAACCCATCCCTGACATTACTAATAATACTCTGTTATCCTTGCAGACTGGAGCCAAGCATAACTGTATTCTGAGAGACTCTACCCAGCAGTCAATGAAAACAAATGCAGAGGCCCACAACAAAACATTAGACACCATTCTGAAAGTCTTGTGGAAGAGTTGGGAAAAGAACTGAGGGACCCAAATAGGATAGGGATGCCAGAGAGTCAACTAATTTGCACAGTTGGGGTCCCCCATATACTGATCCACCAACCAATAAGTATTTGTGGGCTGGAACTTGGCAGCCTGCATACAGGTAGCAAAGGTGCAGCATGGTCTTCACATAGGTTCCCCAATATCCGGGGTCCCCCAACAACCTGAGTTGGGTTTCATGCTAACTCTGTTGCTTGCCTATGGATCTTGATCACCAAACTGGGCTGGGTTTTCTAACCTCAGTGGTTGTAGATATATACCTAGTTATGTAGTAGCTAAAGAAGTCAGGGTTAGGTAGTTCCCCTTTTCAGAAGTGAAGAGGACAGGTTTGGGGAGAAGGTCTGTGTGCGTTGGGGACTGGGTAGAGAGTGGACCTTCAATTTGGATGTAAATTGAATGAATAAATTAGTTGAAAAATATAAAATGTATAAAAAAAGAAATAAAATAGAAACATTTTCCTTCTCATATTCCACGTGTTATTTAGTTTTTCAAAACTGAGACAGGAAAATATTCCCACACATAACAAACATCAATATATCTTCACAATAAGAACTCGTGGCCTTTTGATATTGTGGTTTGATAATGAATACTTATATATCTTTAGTTTACATTAAACTTTCTCTCAATTTAAAATAATTCAAAGATTATTTTTTAAGTAATACCTATCTAGAAAACAGCAAAATATTTAAATGTGTGCATTTACAGCAATAAGTGATTTCACAAGACCAATTTTTATCTTCCTCAAGGCATTTCTATGTTTACAGAACCTTGAAAACCTATAGAACTGGTGTAAGAAGTTATGCATGCTGAAGGGCAGTGGAAAACTATATCAGAATTGCAGTTCTTCACATATTAATCAAATTCTTGACTTTGACATTTATTACCTGCTCAGGTGAGACAAAGCTCTTCAGTTCTTTATTTCTTTCTTTGATTTCTTTGATTTTTATATGAAATAGGTATTTTAGAAATATAACATAAATCATGAGCACAAAGAAGCCTAAAGTATGACACTCTATTGAAACAGAAGCCACCTGCTGGATTGTAATTTTCAGCTGTTTCCAAAAAATGGCTACACTCAGGAAAATCCACCCACCTCTCGTGAGAACACTCAGTCGCACTAAAGGCCTGTTGTACTGAGGATGTGGTTCTGTGCTTATAATCCACAGGAATGACTGGTATACAGTACCAACCCATGGAAGAGCACTCACAGGCAGGATTAACACCAGTGATTCCTTGAATCTTCTTCAAATCCAGTTTCCCAAACTCAGATATGACTACAGAGAGGTAAAGAAGGTTGATACATGGGTTGAAGGAAGAACCAGAGAACCTTACAGTATACCAAATTTAATATTTCATTTTTTCTTTTTTATTATTTTCTTTATTTACATTTCAAATATTATTCTCTTTCCACATTCCCCCTCTGAAAACTGCTATCCCATCTTGCCTTCCCTGTTCACTATCCCACCAACTCCTGCTTCCCATATTTGACATTCCCCTATTATCAGTTTTAACACTCAAAAAAATTCACCACTGTAGTCAATTCTGATTATAAATTTCAGTGCTAGAGCACAAGTGTATAAAAAGGGAATGAATAGAAAACTGAATCCATTACACCCTGATGAGAATTACTACCTAATTAGAAGATGCATGATCAAATTACCTTTAGTAAGAAGGATCAGATTCAGATGAGTTTAGCCACGTACCATTCTTGAAAAAATAAGGAGACAGTGTAAGAAAACTAGCTCATATCAAACTCTTTAAAGGCAATAGACAAAGCCTAACCTTTTTTTGATATTTTCTTTATTTACATTGCAAATGTTATCCCCTTTCTTGAAGCCTCCAATCCCATTCACTATCCCCCTGCTTCTATGAGGAAGTTCCCCCTCACACCTACCCACTCCCACCTCCCTGCCCTGGCATTTCCCTATACTGGGGTATGGAGCCTTCAGAAGACCAAGGGGTCCTCTTCTCCCATTGATGTCTGACAAGGCCATCCTCTACTCCATATAGAGTCATGTGTCCTTCTGTGTGTACTTTTTGGTTGGTGGATTAGCGTCTGGGAGCTCTGGGGTTTCTGGTTGGTTGATATCGTTCTTCCTATGGGGTTGCAAACCCCTTCAGCCGTTCTTGTTCTTCTTGTTGTTGTTTTGTTTTGTTTTGTTTTGTTTTGTTTTTTGTAGTGAAGATTTTGAAGAATAATGCTTTTGTTTGTGTAGAGGATGAGGATATTCAACTTACCCCAGGTATCAAGGATTTTCAATCTTGGAAGAATATATTCTCATCAGTGTTCAAATTGTTTAAACAATTGTCTTCATTAATTCATACTTCAGAGCAACTTAGTCACGATCTTTGAGGTCAGACAGTAACACTGAAAAAATTCTCTAGCTCATCATATTAAGAATTTGTGGAAAGACAAGGATAATAAATTGTGATTATAATATTTGTGATGCAAAATACTATGTATAGTATGTAATAAAATGTGTTTAATAAAATATAAAGGAAATAAAGTAAAATTGAGTATTTAATATATTCCTTGCCCAGCATTCTACTCTCCTTTTGTGTTGTGGATATTGATTCTTTTTTCCCATCTTGTCATTATTTCTATGGAAATATTAACATTTTCATATTTGTAAAGTGTGCTGTTAAAGAATTTAAATTATATAAAACCTGTAGAATACATCTAGCATAATAGATGCATACAACAAATTTTTATTATTTATTGAGAAAAACAGATTAAGATTTTCAGCCAAAGGGTTTTTATATTCCTTACAGGACTATGCAGTACAAAAGAAATTTATTTTGTAATTTATAATATTTAAATTAATTAATTAATCTTTTTACACTCCATATTTTATTCCCCCAACCCCATTCACTTTCTGACTGTTCCACATCTCATACCTCCTCCCCACTCCCCCACCCCCACCCCCACCCCGTCTCCATGTGGATGTCCCTACGCCCCCACCCCACCTGACCTCTAAACTCCCTGAGGTCACCAATCTCTTGAGGGTTAAGTGCATCATCTCTGAATGAACACAGACTTGGCAGTCTTCTACTATATGCGTGTTGGGGGCCTCATGTTGGCTGCCATATGCTGCTTGTTTGGTGGTCCAGTGTTTGAGAGATCTTGGGGGTCCAGTTTAATTGAGATTGCTGGTCCTCCTACAGGGTTGCCCTCATCCTCAGCTTCTTTCAACTTTCTCTAATTCAAGAACAAGAGTCAGCTGCTTTTGTCCATTGGGTGGGTGCAAATACCTTTATCTGACTCTTTCATCTGCTTGATGACTCTCCTGGAGTGAGGTCATGCTAGGTCCCCTTATGTGAGCACTCCATAGCCTCAGTAATAGTGTCAGGCCATAGGACCTCCCCTTGATCTGGATCCCACTTTGGGCCTGTCACTAGACCTTCTTTTCCTCTGGCTTCACTGCATTTCTATCCCTGTAATTCTTCCAGGCAGAAACGTTTATGGGTCAGAGTTGTGACAGTGGGATAGTCCCCCTCACCCTTTTTTGATGCCCTATCTATCTGATGGTGATGGGCTTTATAAGTTTACTCTCCCTACTGTCAGGCATTTCATCTAAAGTCCCTTCCTATGATTCCAGCGAGTCTCTTACCTGCCCGGTCTTTCCTGCATTCTGGAGGGTCCCCCCAACCTCCTATCTTCAGATGTTGTCTGATTCCATCCTTTCTCTTGGCCCTCTGTGCTTCAGTCTTTTCCCTCCCCCAATGACAGATCAGGTTCCCCTTTCCCCTGCACCCACCCCACTTTCCCTCCCATGTCTCCCTCCCTCCCTATTTGGGATTGCTTTGTTTTCCCTTCCAAGTGTGACTGAGGCATCTTACTTTGGCAATTTAGGTTGTTGACCATTTTGAATTCTGACGATTGTATCTTGCATACTCTGTACATTTTTTCCCTTAGCTAACATTCACTTATTAGTGAGTACATACCATTCATGTCCTTTTGGATCTGAAATTAATTTGATTTGCTAGAGTAAGGGATTGAAAACATTTATAGTGATTACTAGTTTCTACAAGCAAAATCCAAAATTAACATGAGAATGCATTTGTCTTTTTGAACAAAAAAGTCTGTGTTTTTCTATCCTCTTTGATTTCTAATTAATTATGAGAAATACAATGCAAAATTTGGAATCTATTTGATTACTGTCATCAGTGAGATATTAGGATACTTAGAATATGTGGTGGTTTGAATATACTTGCCGCAGGGGGTGGCATTATGAGGAGATGTGGCCTTCTTGTAGTAGGTGTGGCCTTGTTGCAGGAAGTATGTCACTGTGGGGGTGGGCATTGAGACTCTCCTTCTTACCACGTTGGAGAGCCAGTCTTCTCCTAGTGGCTTTCAGATGAAGATGTAGAACTCTGAACTCCTCCTGCACCATGCCTGCCTGGACTCTGCCATGCTCCCACCTTGATGATAATAGACTGATCCTCTGAACCTGTGAGCCAGCCCCAGTTAAATGTTATCCTTTAATGTGTTGCCTTGATCAATGTATCTGTTCACAGCAGTAAATCCCTAACTAAGAGAGAGAATTAGAATTTTAATGATTTTATTAACATTAAAATAAAAGTATTAATCGAGATACTACATATATCCCAGTTAAATTAATAATTTTGGTATAATATATGTATAATTATAGTATATAACAGTATATAATTGTAGTATGTATATATGCATATCACAAAATAATAATATACATGAGAGTGGGATAAATTGAATTTCCATTCAGTTCTCACAGACAGAGTAATAGCTTGTCCACAGAATAACAAATTTTGATATTTTGGATGCATTTTAGGTGATCCCATAATCACATTGAATCTATGCTTTAATATAAAATGGTGTGTAGATTCTAGTAAAATTTAGATATGTGTTCCAACAGACTACATTGAGAAAGCCTATTGTTATGTTGACATCAAGGAACTATGCAGTTGGATTTAATACTAAATTTCAGTGAAAACGTCACAATATTTGAAACAGCTTATACAACACATCACTTTACCTATCCCCTAAATGTCAGCATGCACACAATAACAAAATATTATTTCCTAAGCTCCCATGTTGTTATTGCCTTCTTTCAAAACAAATGCATTGACTTCATCAATTTATTCTGCCATGGTGTTTTAAAAATCTTTGATAACATAAATTCCTCTTGCATCTAGAGGAGAACAGGTTTTATTTATATTACTAACTTCATGAGTGATTCCAACACTTGTAATGGTGTTTCCTAGTTAATTCAGTGCCTGTTGGGCCTCAAAAAGTTTCTCTTCTCCCCTCTAGAAAACTTGTACACAGTGATTTCCTTCACATCTTATTCACAGTTTTTAGCAGACTATCATCTATCTATCTATCTATCTATCTATCTATCTATCTATCTATCTATCTATCTATCTACCTATCTATCTATCTTATTTATTTACTTATTTAATATATAAGCGCTCTGCTGCATATAAACCTGCCTGACAGAAGAGGACATCAGATCCGTTTTTTACACGGTAATGAGACATCATGTCTATATGGTTGCTGGGGTTTGAACTCAGGAATTCTGTAAGAGCAGCCATTGCTTTTAACTGTTTAGCCATCTCATCAGCCCCCACGTTTTTTTTTTTTAAACATGTCCACTGTTAACATATTTTTGTTTAACATGTCCATGAACTCAGGATAATAGAGTGGAAAAATGGTAAGTTGGCTTATTTCAATTGTCAAATTGATACACAGTAGAATCATCTAGGCAATGTATCTTAATGAGGAAAAATATAGATTTGATTTTTCAGTGCTTATGTCTGTGTGAATTTACAGTAATTGTTCATTAAACTTCTAGGACCAGCCCATTGTAACCAGTGGGACCAAGCTGGGTAACACAAGCGAGGAAAACACTGAGAACAAGCAAGCGAGTGAACAAAAAAGCAAGCAAATATCAAGGATGCCATTTATTTCTTTCTATGTCTTGGGGTGTGGAAATGGTATTGCTAGGTTGCACTTCCCTATGTGATGAACTACAACACGGAATTGTGAACCAAATAAAATATTTCCCTTCCTGCACTGCCTTTGTTAGGGAATTTATTAAAGCAACAGAAATAGAACTAGAGCAACTAGCCACCAGAAAAAGTTCTATTTCCTTAACATCAGTTTCTTCCAAAGGTTGTGGTGTCTTTTTCCTAAAATTTGGTGAATTTGTGGGAAAATAACATTATTCAAAAATAAACCTCATAAGGCCCCAGACAAGTCCCTTAGGAAGGCATTAACAGGAAATAAATAATTTCAGGCTTGTACTGTTAAACTTACTTTTAATGTTGCTTCCATGTTGATAGGTATCTGTCATAAACTTAATATTCTACAACACAGTATTTCATGTACTTTCTAATGGACTCTTTGTATCTTATAATCATATCCTACACCCTCTACTATTTACTCCATATAAGTACTACTGTTATTCTGTTGTTCAGTGTCAGCTATGAAATACTCTTCATCATTAAAGGTCCCATGAAAATTAACCCATAACAATCAGTGGATTGTTAGAATATCTTTCTCATAGCTTTAACTTTCAATTCAATCGTGCAAACTATAGAAGGCTCCAGTCCTCTCTCACCCTTCATATATCCTTAATGTTCTATTCAGCCATGAAGTTTGTGCTGTGTAGGAAACACAGTTAATCTTTGAAAAATACACAGTGAGTTTAAAGTGCTTTAATATGAGCTTGTAAATTTCTACATAAATATTTCTAGCAAGTAGAAATGTGTGAGATGATGAGGCTAAGCTAACACCATGATTTAGTGACTTCCTCCAGAAATACCTCTGATTCTAGCTGAAAAAAAAAAGAAAAACAAGTTTAAAAAATAGAAAAAGGGAGAGGAAAATTCTATGAACTCCTAAAAGGAATATTTAGCTCTACTTTTTACTCAAGCTCAGATGGATAAGACATTGAGTCAAGCAAATAATGATATGATTTAAAATATATATTTTTTTCAAAATAGTTATTAAACAAAACACCAACTTTTAAATTATAAAGCAAAAACTTTAAACACAATCATTTTACTTTTTGTTCACAAATTTATGCTCACAATTCAGAAAAGATTACCTATAAGTTTCTCTGAACTGATATATTTGAATTTTAAAATAGAAGAACTTGTGAAGGAATTGGTACCTTTTTTTTATTCTCATGGAAATAGACTGCACCAAAAGCAATGAGGAAGTACTTTATGAATCCAGATCAGTCTGAAGGAGTTTCAGAATATCTAACAAGAGTGCACTCTTTGCAGGCACTATGAAAAGAAAGCGGTAGTCCACTATAGTGTTATTAATGAACAAGGCTAGAATACACTGAGGATAATTTATTTTTACATCATAGCTCCTTAAGACAGAATGACAGAAATTAGATTCATAGCCCCTAATCATAGAAAGTTCTGATTTTGTGTTTGTTGTTAATTGTGCGCGTATGGGTGTTTGGCCTGCATGTATACCTGTGCAGCACATGTATGCTGTGACATTGGGGCCAGAAGAGGTGCCAGAGAACTTGGAACTGGCCTTAAAATGGTTGGTAGACAAAAATGTGGGTGTAAGAAATTGAACATGGGTCTTCTGGAAGACCCGAAAGTATTCTAAACCACTGTGTCATTTCTCCATCCTGTGGACTGTATTTTTTTTTTTTTTTTTTACTTTTTGTTGGTGAATTTATTTTTGTTTTTCATGGTATGACAAGGTACTTTCTAGAAGAAACTTGTTGCAGGTTAACTCTGGCTTGCTGGAAAAGAAACAGTTTGTGGCCGGGCATGGTGGCGCATGCCTTTAATCCCAGCACTTGGGAGGCAGAGGCAGGCGGATTTCTGAGTTCGAGGCCAGCCTGGTCTACCGAGTGAGTTCCAGGACAGCCGGAGCTACACAAGAAACCCTATCTCCAAAAACAAACAAACAAAACAAAACAAAACAAAACAAAAAAAGAAAAAGAAAGAAACACAGTTTGTTATGGTGGGAAAGGAATGGCAGAGGGTAGATGTTGTAGAAGTAACATGTAAAGGATAATTGTTTAAATTGGGAAGCTAGTGACTGCCCTAAACAGGCATTGTTATAACCCATAAGGCATTAACCCTGTGATCTACTTTCTCCATCTGGGGTTTAAACACTAAAATTTCCATTACCTATTAGACACACTGAAAACTAATTGAAAAGAAACTGGGGAAGATCCTGGAGGACATGGGCACAGGGGTAAAGTTCCTGAACAGAACGCCAATAGCTTATGTTCTAAGATCAAGAATTGACAAATGGGACCTCATAAAATTACAAAGTTTATGTAAGGCAAAGGACACTGTCAGAAGGACAAAACGGCAACCAACAAAGTGGGAAAAGATCTTCACCAACCCCACATCCGACAGAGGGCTAATATCCAATATATACAAAGAACTCAAGAAGTTAGACCCCAAAGAACCAAATAACCCTATCAAAAATTGGGGTACAGAGCTAACAAAGAATTTTCACCAGCCGAAATTCGGATGAGAAACACCTTAAGAGATGTTCAACATCATTAGTCATCAGGGAAATGCAAATCAAAACAACCCTAAGATTCCACCTCACACCAGTCAGAATGGCTAAGATTAAAAACTCAAGAGACAACAGGTGCTGGTGAGGATGTGGAGAAAGAGGAGCACGCCTCCACTGTTGGTGGGACTGCAGGATGGTACAAATGCTCTGGAAATCAGTTTGGCAGTTCCTCAGAAAATTGGGCATGTCACTTCCAGAGGACCCTGGCATACCACTCCTGGGCATATACCCAGAGGATCCCCCTGCATGCAATAAAGATACATGTTTCACTATTTTCATAGCAGCCTTATTTATAATAGCCAGAAGTTTGAAGGATTCCAGATGCCCCCCAAAGGAGGAATGGATACATAAAATGTAGTATATTTATACAATGGAATACTACTCAGCAATTTAAAATAATGAATTCATGCAATTTGTAGGCAAATGGATGGATCTGGAAAATATCATCCTAAGTGAGCTAACCCAATCACAAAAGAATACACATGAAATGCAATCACTGATTAGTGGATATTAATGAGCCCAGAAGCTCTGAATACTCAAGGCACAATTAGCAAATCAAAAGATTCCCAAGAAGAAGGAAGGAGAGGACCCTGGTCCTGAAAAGACTGGATTCAGTTTTGCAGGATAGTACCAGAACAGAGAAATGGTGGGGGTGTGATTTGGGAATGGGGCTAGGGAAGAGGACTTATGGGACATATGGTGAGAGGGGAACTGGGAAAGGGGAAAGCCTTTGGAATGTAAACAAAGGCTATAGAAAATAAATAAAAAATTAAAATATATACTTTTAATAAGTCATATAATTAAAAAAATTTCCATTACCTTCAATCACAATTCCATTATCTAGAGGCCAAGTTTGTTAACGCATGAGCATGATATAAATAATTCAGTTAATGTTTCCCAGGTATTTGAGTATTCTTTTCTCCTTATTTTGTGTGCTTGCTTGTGTGTGTGTGTGTGTGTGTGTGTGTGTGTGTACTTCTATAGCCAATAGATTGATGGGGAGATTATCTGCCATCACCTTTCCACATTAATAATTGAGCTAAGGCCTCTGAATCAAACCCAGAGCTCACTGAGATAAAAACTCTTGCCAGCTAATTTGCTCTAATGATCCCATTTTTTTTTTTCTGATTTCTGGAGCTGTAATTGCAGGCGAGATGCTTCACCTTCCCAACACTTGTGAGGATTCTGGATATTCTAACTCTTGTCATCACACTTGCATAGCAAACTTTTACTTAACCACTGAGCTATCTCTCCAGCATCAGCCACATAGATGGTAATTTATGGTACTCAGTGATGGTTTTCAGCTCAGCAGGAGTTCAGTGATGACATTAAAGGACATACTATTTAATGGTGTAAGTGTTCAAAACTTGTTTTCTGTGAATGCTCTGTATCAAAACCTTTTGCCATACACACACACACACACACACACACACACACACACACACACACACACACAGTAGAGGAAAAAAGAACACAACGCCTAATCATAGTTCAATATAACATAATCACTTCCTGGATCGTTTCCCAATCATAGGCTCTGGAAGTAATAGTTATATTTTGCTTCTATTACCGTAGATCAGTGTCAGCTCTATATGGTACCATACAGATACTCATCAGCACAACTGCTATATCCATGATTGCATCCATCAGTACTTACTCTTTATTGTTAGTGCACAATTGTCAATCAAATTAAAGTACCATAAAATAATGCATCTATCTATAGTTAGAATGCAATTGTGTTAACTTTAAATTTAGAGAATCAGTAGAAAAATTCTACACACTATAGAACTTTTTTATTTTAATATTTTTTATTTTTATTAGATGTTTTCTTACTCTACATTTCAAATTTTATCCCCTTTCCTGGTTTCCCGCCCCCAAAACACCTTATCTCATCCCTCCTCCCTCTACTCACCAGCCCAATCACTCCCTCTTACCTGTTCTGGCATCCCTTTATAAAAATTGGGGTACAGAGATAAACAAAGAATTCTTAACTGAGGAATATCAAGTGGCTGAGAAACGTCTAAAGAAATGTTCAACATCCTTAGTAATCAAGGAAATGCAAATCAAAACAACCCCGAGATTCCACCTCACACCAGTCAGAATGACTAAGATAAAGAACTCAGGTGACAGCAGGTGCTGGGAAGGATGTAGAGAAAGAACACTCCTCCACCTCTGATGGGATTGCAAGCTGGTACAACCACTCTGGAAATCAGTTTGGTAGTTCCTCAGAAAGTCAGACGTGGTACTGCTGGAGGACCCAGCTGTAGCACTCCTGGAACATGGTTTTTACTGACACACTCAGGACTCTTGAAAACATCTGTTGTATATTTGTTGAGTCAAACTGTATGTGTAGGTTTTTTTTAGGAGATATTGGTAAAAAGTCACAAGAAGAACTAATAGGTTTGTTTTATTGTTTAGTTCATTTGTTTATATATATATATACATAATATATACATATATACTATGTACAAATATATAACAAATATATATGATATACAATTTGTTATATATATACATATATATACATATATATATGTATGTGTGTGTATATATATATATATATATATATATATATAACAAATGAACAAAACTGAGGAACTACCCAAACTGATTTCCAGAGTGGTTGTACCAGCTTGCAATCCCACCAGCAGTGGAGGGATTATATATATATATATATATAATATATATAATATAATATTATATATATACTATGTTATAAATATACTATACATTATATATATATATGTATATATATATTAGACATTTCCTTTATGTACATTTCAAATGTTATCTCCTTTCCTGGTTTCCCCTCCAGAAACACCATATTTTATCACCCCTCTCCCTACTCACCAATCCCCCACTCCCTCTTTCCTGTCCTGGCATTCCCCTATATTGGTGCATCTAATCTTCTCAGGACCAAGGGCCTCTCTTCTGTTTGATGACCAACAAGGCCTTCCTCTGCTTGAGCCTTTATTTGGTTTGTGAAATGTATCTTGGGTATTCCAAGCTTCTGGGCTAATATCCACTTATCACTGAGTACATACCACGTGTGTTCTTCTGTGATTGGGTTACCTCACTCAGGATGATATTTAAGAGTGAGTACTGAAAGTTTGTCTCATACTGGATCATATTCTAATACCATATGCTAAAACTTGCCTAGATAGAGCAAAGTCACTGCACTGTGCCTTGTTTTTCCAATAGAAATTGAATTATAACCGCTATGTAAGAGGCAGATCCAAAATGTAAAGAGAAAATCATGTGATTAGTAGTTTGTCTCCCAGGATATTCTGACTCTCAAAGCAAGTAAATGACTAATGGCAAAGACCTGGTTTGAAGGGAAATAGTTTGCATCTTTCATTAGAGGAGGGGTGTAAGGCAGAGTAACAATAGACATCCATAATCCAGTGTGTTTTGGGGAGGAGGACGTATAGAGAGGAAAATATGGACACCCACAAAACTTTCACTGGATTTCAAAGTTAGCAATATCATCTCATAGAATATAAAAGACACCAGAATCTGTAATATCCTCAGAAAATCAGAGTAAGAGATAGACACATGAACATCTATCCAATTTTGTTGTTGTTGCTGCTGCTGTTGTTGTTGTTGTTGTTGCTGGTGTTACGGCAGTAAGCCAATTCGTTAAGGTATTGTTTGGTCATATTTAAGATATATTTGATGTACTATGATGAGACATCCTAAATTTGTTATGGATGATCTTTAGACAACTTCTGTTTTGGGTTTTACCATATTAAAACAACTTGCATGTAGTATAGTTGATTGGTACCATCATTTATCGATGTAACATTATCCTTTTCAACATTAGTAATTCTAAACCAATTTTCATTTTTCTAAGAAAACATGTAATTTTAGTACTTTTAGTTAAACACAGTCGAATTCACTTTTGTGAATGAATCCTTACTTTGATGTGATTTGTAACAAAATACAAATCTTCAACTATGTATTTTCCTTTGGCCTACAGACTGGGTGTTTAAAAATGTAGCTATCCATCTTACATATAAGTTAAGACAACACATTCCTATTGAATTACTTACATGTCTATGGAAAGCTTATGAACATAAATACACATGAGAAGTTTATTACATTATTTTTATGTTAGTGCTAATTATCACAAATGAATTTATAAATTTAATTCTCCTTTTCCTCTTAAATCTAGGAAGAAGGTGTCCTAGTCTCATTAATTTTATTTTTTTTGACAGAATGTTGTGTCTTCATGATATTCTATTAGATTTTTGCTATGTTATCTATAAATTAAATTTGCTTAATTCAATTTTGGATATACGTAATTTCAACCACCTTCTAAGTCTATTTTTTTTTAGATATTTGCTTTATTTACATTTTCAATTGTATTCCCCATTCTGCAATACCCCTCTGGAAATCCCCTTTCTCCACCCCCCACTTAAGCCCATCCCTAATTTTCTGACTTGCATTTCCCTATTCTGGGGAATCCAGGCTTCACAGAAGCCATGGTCTCTCCTCTCTTGTTGATCCTTATTGGAAAGTGGATAAAAATACCCCTGGCTCACAGTCAACCAATAGAATGAACAGAAGGATCCCAATGCAGCATCTAGAGAAAGGTCCAAAGGAGCTGAAGAAGTTTGCAGCCCTGCAGGAGGAACAATATATATCAACCAGTATGCCCAGATCTCCCACTGAAGAGTACACATGGAGGGAACTATGGCTCCAGCTACATAAGTAGCAGAAGATGACCATTTCAAATCTATTTCTTGATGAACTTCTTACTTGTTTTATAGGAGGAGGTATACTTTCACGAGTTTTCCACATATTTTACAGTTTTAAAGGTCCCTAATACTGTGTTAAAAAAAAAAACTGGTTAGGTGATACCATGAATCGAAGTTACTTTGCCATATTTGGTGAGGTTTTCTAAGTTGCATCTTTAAAATCTGTCTTAGTATACTGCATTGGAGAAAAGCACATGTCTTATAGTTTCAAGGAAGAAAAACAGAATAAAATAAATGATCCTATAGAATCTCTTCATGATAATGTATCCAATAATCTCAGACCTCTGACTTAATCATCTCGTAGTATCTACCACTTCCATTGGTACCAATCTGAGGAAGGGCACAGTCTTTAACAGATAGGATTTTAGATGTCCTTCCGCATATAAACTCTTGCAAAGACAGATTGATAACAAAACATAGGTATGACAAAGGTGATATATGTACAGTAATTTACATCTCCTGTTATTAATATACATGATATCCATTGCATGCAAATTTCTTTAAATTCATATGATAAACATTTTATATTATGTGATAGGTAGAAAAATGTCTCTCAAGAGTTCCCTGCCCTTATTAAAAAACCTGTGAATATATTGCTCATTAGGGATAAAAAAAGAATTAAGGTCATCAATATAATTGACATTTTTACTAATTACCTTATCTTCATATATGACATAATAATGAGTTCCCTGGACTTTTAAAAATGGAAGTGTCATGAGATTGTACAAGTAGAAATTGTCTTTATGTCACTGAACTTAAAGAGCAACGAATGGAGACATGAGTCACCAAAAAGTAAGATCCCAGGAATGAGAAGAAAATGGATTTACTATAGCAAGCTGAAGAAGAAATGCAGTTCTGTTGAATATGATTTCATTTCTTTTCTGCACAGAATTAAATAAGCATTTAATACAAGTCTAATTTTGAATTTCTGGGACATCAGTACACTGAATAATACACTATGATCCTGGGAATTATATGATCTACTATATGGATATGAAGTATTACCATACCTTAGTAATCCTTACATATTCTTTACTATTTTCCTTCGGTGGTTGTTTTCTTTTGAAAGTTTTCTTCTGCACATGGCTATATATAGCATCTCTCATCCAAATGCACAGGAGGGCCATTATAGGTTTCTGAGGCTGTCTTTGCCTAAACACATCTTTCTTTCCTCTCTTTCTAGGCCCTATGAGAAATTGAAGTTCAAGTAAGCCACATATTCCAGTTCTTTCTCTTCAGTTAAAATGACTGATTCAGTGCTAGATTTGTTATATCTTGGCTATACTCTGGAAACTTTTCACAGGTAGATATTGAAGATAGAGAATACCCACTTTGTTTCTACTTGGCTGGTTTTAATAAGGACTCTGCTTATTTATGTTTAATATATAAAATTACATAGATATATACATCAAAACATGTACTCACACTATATCTGGAAGCAGGCACATACCAATAATCAAATTAATCACTAACAGTCTTAATTATTGCCCTTATCCGGCTATTTGATTATATTTTTCTAGGTACCAAACAAAAATCACAATTTATTTCTTAAATAAAATTGTTTGAAAGGGTAAATTGTCTATTTATTGTTTTGCCTAAATACAAATACCAGAAACTCACTCTAAACATTCATCTCATTAACTGATTTGAAATAGACAAGAAATCCAAACAGCATAAAAATCCACTAATAGGTACGTTTATAAAGAAAATCTGTTAATATGCATATTTCAGAACTATAATTCATAAAAGCAAAGAAATTGTGTATGTTGTAAAAACATGAGTGGAACTGGAGCTGGGAAACATTCAAGCAACAAAGTTAATCATAACATGTTCTCCTTTACCTGGGAAATCCAAAACCAAACAAGGGGAAACTAGAAAGTTCATTTACCCGATCAGATCCTACTGGAGGTAATGTGGCAGGATATGAAAAGAGTAGGTCATTCCTAAAGACCTCTCTTTTTGCTCCTATAGGCAAGGCAGCTCTGTCTGTGGAAGGATGAATAAACTCCGAGGTTTAGCTGAGGTGTGTGTTGTGGCAAAGTGACAGCACTTTAACTGACTGGCAATGTAAGTTCATTATAATAGGAAGCAGGAGCACATCAGAAATCATAGTGTACATCATCAAGAATAATTCGATGATGATTTTAGAAGGTTAACAAATGCATGTTCTATTAAGAAAGATTTCATTCACTTAAAGTAAACAAACCTTAAGAATTTGTTCCTCATGCCAGGCAGTGGTGGCTCACGCCTTTAATCCCAGCACTTGGGAGGCAGAGGCAGGTGGATTTCTGAGTTCAAGGCCAGCCTGGTCTAAAAAGTGAGTTCCAGGACAGCCAGAGCTACACAGAGAAACCCTGTCTCAAAAAAAAACAAAAACCAAAAACAACAAAAAAAAATGTTACTCAAAAATCTGATGATTACCAGAACAGGTTGATTTCTTTCATGCAGTACTTATATCTTAATCACAAAAGCTATTTTTTTAAATTTTTTTATTTTTATTAGATATTTTCTTTATTTACATTTCAAATATTATTCCCTTTCCTTGTTTCCCTTCCAACGCCCCCCTTCTCACATGCCCCCTTGTCCTTCTCAACAACCCACAGACTCTCACTTCCCAGTCTTGGAATTCCCCTACAATGGGACATTGAGCCTTCACAGGACCAAGGCCCTCTCCTCTCATAGATGTCTGACAAGGTCATCCTCTGCTACATATGTGGCTGGTGCCATGGCATGAAAGCCAAATAAAATAAAGTCAAGGAAGAATTATTGTATTTTGGAGACATATTTATTATTCTTTTAATCCAAGACTCAAATAAGGTATATCCATTTAGTAAAATACAGAATCATGGGGTGGGGGATATTTGCATTGTCAGAGTGTTAAGAGATTAAAAAAAATAATAATTCTGACTTGAATTAATTTCCAGAAACACGAACATGTTTTTTAATTCAAAATTTTATTTGTTAACATTTCAAATGTTATCATCGTTCCAGGTTTCTGATATGCAAACCCCCTATTCCATCCTTCATTACCCTGCTTCTATGAGGGTGCTCCCCCACCCACCTACCCACTCCCACCTCACCTCTATACTGGGGCATCAAGCTTTCAAAGAAACAAGGGCCTCCCTTTCCATTGATGCCAGATAAGGCCCCTTCAGCTCCTTCAGTTTTTCCCCTAACTCCTCCATGGGGGTGCCTGTACTCAGTCCAACGGTTGGCTGCGAGCATCCACTTATGTATTGGTCAGGATCTGGCAGAGCCTCTCAAGAGACAGCTGTATCAAACTCCTGTCAGCAAGTACTTTTTGGCATCAGTAGTAGTGTCTGGGTTTGATGTCAGCATGAAGGATGGATCCCAATGTGGGGCAGTCTCTGGATGGCCTTTCCTTCAGTCTCTGCTCCACTATTTGTTCCTGTATTTCCTTTAGATAGGAGCAATTCTGGATTAGAATTTTGGAGATGGGTGGGTGGTCAACAGGGGGACCATGCCTAACCTTCCGATAGGATCTCGAAAGGTTCTCCTTCCCTTTTGTTGGCTATTACTGATAATGTCATCTATTTGGGGTCCTGGGAGGCTCTTGCTTTCCTGGCATCTGAGCCTTTCTGGTTACTACCCCCAGTTCCGCATCCCACATTGCTACACACCTCTGTTCAATTTCCAGGAAGGAGAGAGGAGGGGGAGGGAAAAAGAGGGGAAAATCAGGTATGGGAAGAGATGGAGGAGATGTACGGAGGGTCAGGGAATTCAACAAACATGTTTTTTCAGCATAAATTAAAACGCTGGCTTTAGTTGGTGAGGTGAGACTTAGTATTAAATCCTTAAGGTAATTCCACCATAGAACAAGATTACTAGAATCCTGTAGATTTCCTTGTTTATTTTCCTGATGTGGATCCTATCTAAGAATATTGAATAATAAATCCTTTGAGTTATATTGATGTCTTCAAATATACATTAGGTATAAACACCAATATATAGCTCTTAGTTTGTAAGCATATGGTAACATTTCTAGTAGAGGGTAAAAATATAGAAACTAAAGAGAAAGCTTAATTGTATTTTCTGTTACTAATATACACAGCATTTTCATCAATAAGACTCAGGAAATAAAAACATAAATTTGTTGGGAGACTATCAGTCACAAATGAGAAGGACAAAAAATAAATGGTAAATATGCCTACAAGATTGTACCCAACTGAGAGTCACTGTGTAGCTTTCCATTCTTAGCTAAACCTTCCAAACATGAAAGTGAGTTCAAATAATTCTCTATATAGACATAACTGCTTAAAAATAAATGTTAAAGGGCTGTTTTTTAAAGAGCTTGCCAACACAGAGAATGAAATTATGCAAATTTGGTCATTCATTATGAAACTGCAGATGCTAATAAGTGAGTGTTCATTAAGCTTCAGAGAAACACACAGGGAAATAGACTGACATGCCATTCCTGAGTGAACATTGATGCTAAAAGCCTCATACCTAAAAGGCAGCCAGCTTCTCTTTTCTCATTAACCTAATGCCCAAAACACACACACACACACACACACACACACACACACACACACACACACACACACAAATGTACACATGTACACAAGCACATGCTCACACACACACAACACACACACACACAGAGAGAGAGAGAGAGAGAGAGAGAGAGAGAGAGAGAGACAATGACAGAGACAGAGACAGAGACACAGAGACAGAGACTGTGATTCGCAGAGATACAGAGAGAGACAGAGAGAGAGAGAGAGAGAGAGAGAGAGAGAGAGTCTAAATTGAATTCTGTTGACATTCAATTACTTAGACAGTTGTATATGTTAATGAGGGATGAGATATAGTTTATTTCCAGAATAGGAAGTGGCATTCTTTGGCTATGTTTCAATACTAAAATTATTATATAGAAATACTTTCATCATGTGATAGCTTGAGACAGGAATGAGTGTTATAGATTCATGTTTTTGAACATATACTTGGTCTTTAGTTGGTGGTGCTGTAGGGGGTTATGGAACTTTAGGATGTGGAGCCTTGTTAGATAAAGTCTACCACTGATGAAAGTTTTAGATATTTTGTGCAGTTAGTAGGATTTCAAGGGGATAATGGAGATATATAAGATCATATAACAATTTTCTACATGTATGAAACTCTTAAATTTCTTTTTAAAGTTTTAAAATGAAAACACAGTAGAAAATATTGTCATTTGAGAAGATTTTCATTCTAATTCATTAGTTTTTGTTTTAATAAATGAGAGCCTTTTTTTTTAATTAAAAAGACACTGGCCAGGACAGGACGAAGAGAGTTCTATGGGAAGCCCCTAGCTATTGTCAACTTAAGGATTATAAAGACAAGAGTCACAAAGTTATAATTTTGGGGGGCAAAATTAATTCATATCTTTTCTTGTGCAGGAAAATCTTCATTTTATAACATATGGCCATCTGGTACCTCAGCCATCCAATCAATTGTTTTTATACAAAAACAAAATTTAGCAGTTAATCTGTTTAATCATGTGACCTACTAACTTGTTGGAGTAGCTGAGGCAGTGAAATACTTTGTAACAATTAGCAATATTTGAAGACTAATCCAAAAGTATAAGGAACTGTGCTACATAAGCAAAAAGAAGTTTGAATCCCCATACCCCTGTAAAAGTTGGGTGGTTATGGAGGTCTGTTTCTAATCCCAACCAATGGGAAGCAGATTATGGAAGCAGCAAAAAAGCTAAACAGTGATTTCTGGGTTCAGTCATTTCTCCTGAACCCAGAAAGTAGATTGTGATTGAGGAAACAGCCAACAATAAACTTGTGTACACTGCCACTCACACACATATGAATGTTGAAGTTTGCTCTTTTGCTTGTATTGTAATGCTAAATACTGGCCCCCAAAGTCTGGCTGCTCACAAGGATGAGTGAATCTGCACATATGATGTGACTTTGCTCCTTAATTCAAAATTATTGGTTAAAGATGCTGTCAGCCATTAGCTGGGCAGACAAGACATGAGAGGGGTTTGGAGTTTCCAGCCATGGGTTGGAGAAGAAATATGGGGAGAGAGGAGATGGAGAGAGAGAAGGAAGTTGCCACTGGATAAGTAAATTATGAATACATGGCCATGAGGGCTGGCCAATTACAGTTAAGAGCAGGCCAGCTCTAGTGCTGATTAAGGATCATCATGAAAAATCAAAGTTGTCTTTGTCTGGGAACTGAATGATCAAAGGCAGGGTAGAAACCCAGAGGATATTAAATAATTATGACAATATCTGAAAGTGTATATAAGCCTGAAAACCACATAGATATTCACATGGAGCTGATTTTTCTTCTGTGTTCAAACTAATCTTACAAGGAAACATTTTAAAAGAAATTTGACGATGAAGCAATATTTCCCTGTGTTCATGAGATTAAATAGGGACTGGTTTGTAGAAGTACAGAGGTAATTAGACTCATGCAGGGGACGTTGATCAATAGTTCCTTTGTATTTTAGTTGAGAAAATTTCCTTAGAAAATATATCTGTACACATTAAGACAGAAAAGACAGATAGAGTGGGAAGAAAATATGAGCTAACTGGGATGCATCTTTATTACTTGTACCATTAACTTCTACATCATAGCTGTAATCTGGCAAACTGATCAGTAATGCCCCAGATCCATACTGCAGGAGTAAACAGAACTTGTAAATCTGTTGCTATGGAACAATAATTAGTATGAGAAAATAAACTTTAGGACAGGTGATTGATGTATCACTGGCTTCAGGCAACGTTATAGATCGGTGGTCTGTCTTTGCTCTCTCTCGCTCTTTCTCTCTCTCTCTCTCCTTTCTTCTTTCTTCCTTTCCTTCCTTCCTTCTTTCTTTTCTTTCTTTCCTTTTTCTGAGACAGGGCTTCTCTGTGTAGCCCTAGTTCTTCTGCATCTTCCCTGTAGACCAAGCTGCCCTCAAACTCTGGGATCCTCTGGGACAACCCTGCAGCATCCCTCTCTGCCCTGTCCTCTCTGTACACCATTTCCAGTGTACAGCTCGACCTACATCCCTGGAGGCCTGCTGACCCCAGAAATAACCAGATCTACCCGAAATTCCAGAGGTCTCCTGACATCAGGGACAACCAACTCTACCAGTAGTCCCAGAGGCCTGCTTCCAACAGGGACTACAAGGTCTGCCAACACTAGGGTCTACCAGATGGCAATAGGCCAGTGTAAGAACACAATCAATAAAAGCTAGAGCAATATGGGACCACAGAACCCAGGTATCCTACTATTGCAAGACCTAAAAAATTATAACACACCTGAATCATATAAAATGACCTTAAATCTAATTTTCTGAAAATGATAGACCTTTAAAGAAGAAACAAATAAATATAAAAATGTACATGAAGGGTCTTCCCCAGTTTCTTTTCTATTAATTTTAGTGTGTCTGGTTTTATGTGGAGGAAAGTTCCTGAACAGAACACCAATAGCTTATGCTCTAAGATCAAGAATAGACAAATGGAACCTCTTAAAATTACAAAGTTTCTGTAAGGCAAAAGACACTGGCAAAAGGAAAAATCGGCAAACAACAAATTGGGAAAAGATCTCCACTAACCCTACATCTGATAGAGGGCTAGTATCCAATGTGCACAAAGAACTCAAGAAGTTAGACACAGAAAACCAAATAACCCTATCAAAAAATGGGGTAGAGAGCTAAACAAAGTCTTTTCATCTGAAGAACTTCAGATGGCTGAGAAACACCTTAAAAAATGTTCAACATGCCGGGTGTGGTGGCACATGCCTTTAATCCCAGCACTTGGGAGGCAGAGGCAGGCGGATTTCTGAGATCGAGGCCAGCCTGGTCTACAGAGTGAGTTCCAGGACAGCTCGAGCTACACAGAGAAACCCTGTCTCGGAAAACCAAAAAAAAAAAAAAAAAAAGTTCAACATCATTAGTCATTAGAGAAATGCAAATCAAAACAACCCTGAGATTTCACATCACACCGGTCAGAATGGCTAAGATTAAAAACTCAGGAAACAGCAGGTGTTGGCGAGGATGTGGGGAAAGAGGAACACTCCTCCACTGCTGGTGGAACTGCAACGTGGTACAACCACTCTGGAAATCAGTCTGGTGGTTCCTCAGAAAACTGGACATGATACTTCCGGAGGACTCAGCCATACCACTCCTGGGCATATACCCAGAAGATTCCGCAGCATGCAATAAGGATACATGCTCCACTATGTTCATGGTAGCCTTATTTATAATAGATAGAAGCTGGAAACCCAGATGTCCCTCAACAGAATAATGGATACAAAAAATGTGGTATATATACACAATGGAGTACTATTCAGCCATTAGAAACAATGAATTCATGAAATTCTTAGAGAAATGGATGGAGCTGGAGAACATCATACTAAGTGAGGTGACCCAGTCTCAAAAGAATACCCATGGTATGCAGTCACTGATAAGTGGATATTAGCCTAGAATCTTGGAACACCAAAGACAATCCACATAACAAATGATGTCTGAGAAGAAGGAATGAGTGGAACCTGGTTCTATAAAGGCTCAAAACATCAGTGTAGGGGAATACCAGAACAGGGAAGTGGGAAGGGGTGGATGGGGGAACACAGGGAGGGAAAATGGCATGTGGGACCTTTGGGGGGCAGGGAACAAGAAAAAGGGAAATGAAATGTAAATATAGAATATATCCAATAAAAATTTAAAAAATGTGCATGAAAATTCAATTACACGGGAGAAGGAAATGAATAAAAGTGTTGAAAACATGGAAATTGAAGAAACAGAAGAAAGCACAAGGAATAAATGATTTCATACCAGTAAAACCAAAAGAATCACACACACACACACACACACACACACACACACACACACCTTACACACAAACCTATACCACTACCTAAACCACACACCCTATACCACTACCAACCTTAAAATAACAGGATATTAAAGTATGACATAATGATTCTTTGGAATTCCTTAGTGTCTGTTATTATGCCCAGCTTTTCATTTCTGATTATTGATATGGTTGTTCTCTTTGTGTCTTTTAGTTAGTCTGCATAAGGGTTTGTTTGTCTTGTTGAGTTCAATAACCAAACCATTGTTTCTTTGTATTGTTTCCTTAGTTTCTACTTAATTCTTTTCAATCCTCAGTTTTATTAGTTACTGCAGTCTACTCTTTTTGGTTATATTTCATTTTGTTTCTTCTTTCTTTCCAGTATGCTGCTAAGTTGCTACTATGAAATCTCATCATGAATTTTTAGGTAGGCATGCGCTGCTATGCACTTTCCTCTGGAGTAATTTTGCTGAATCCCCTAAGTTTGTAACCCTAAGTTTGGGTATGCTGTTTATTCATTGTCATTGAGTTCTAGAAAACCTTTAATGTATTTCTACCTTCAGCCATAAGCCATTCAGCAGATACTTGTTCAGTTTTCATGACTTTTAGGCTTTCTGTTGTATTTGTTTTAAAAATCCATGTTTAATCCATGGTGGCCTGATACATATAGAGGTTATTTTACTCTTTTTTTTTATCTATTGAGATTTTCTTTGTGTCTTAGTACATGATCAATTTTGTAGAAAGTTCCATGAATCTTTTTGTGGTTTAGGTATCAGCGTAATTGTGGTTTCGAAGAATGAGTTGGGCAGTGTCCCTTCTGTCTCTATTTTGTGGAATAGTTTGAAGAGTGTTGGTGTTAAGTCTTCTTTGAAGGTCTGGTAGAATTCTGCACCAAAACCATCTGGTCCCGTACTTTTTTTGGTTGGGAGGCTTTCTATAACCCCTTCTATTTCTTTAGGGGTTTTGGGACTGTTTAGCTGATCTACTTGATGCTGATTTAATTTTGGTATTTGGTATCTGTCTAGGAAATTGTCCATTTCCTCCAGATTCTCCAGTTGTTTTGAGTATAGACCTTTGTAGTAGGATCTGATGATCTTTTGAATTTCCTCAGTTTCTGTTGTTATATCCCCCTTTTCATTTCTAATTTTGTTAATTTGGATACTGTCTCTGTGCCTTTTGGTTAGTCTAGCTAAGGGTTTATCTATCTTGTTGATTTTCTTGAAGAACCAGCTCTTGGTTTTGTTGATTCTTTGTATGGTTCTCTTTGTTTCTACTTGATTGATTTCAGCCCTTAGTTTGATGATTTCCTCTCTTCTACTCCTCCTGGGTGAGTTAGCTTCTTTTTGTTCCAGGGCCTTCAGTTGTGTTGTTAAGTTGCTAGTGTATGCTCTCTCCAGTTTCCTTTTGGAGGCACTCAGGGCTATGAGTTTTCCTCTTGGCACTGCTTTCATTGTGTCCCAAAGATTTGGGTAGGTCGTACCTTCATTTTCATTGAAGTCTAAAAAGTCTTTGATTTCTTTCTTTATTTCTTCCTTGACCAAGGTGTCATTGAGTAGAGTATTGTTCAGTTTCCATGTGTATGTGGGCTTTCTGTTGTTCTTCTTGCTATTGAAGACCACTTTTACTCCATAGTGATCTGATAGGAGACATGGGATTAGTTCGGTCTTCTTGTATTTGTTGAGGTCTGTCTTGTGACCAAATATATGATCAGTTTTTGAGAAGGTACCGTGCGGTGCTGAGAAAAAGGTATACTCTTTTGCTTTAGGATGGAATGTTCTATATATATCTGTTAAATCCAATTGGTCCAAAGCTTCAATTAGTTTCACTGTGTCCCTGTTTAGTTTCTGCTTTCCTGATTGGTCCATTGAGGAGAGTGGAGTGTTGAAGTCACCTACAATTATTGTGCTAGGTGCAATGTGTGTTTTAAGCTTTAGTAAAGTTTCTTTTACTAATGAGGGTGCCCTTACATTTGGCGCATAAATGTTCAGTATTGAGAATTCTTCTTGGTGGATTTTCCCTTTGACAAGCAAGAAGTGACCTTCTGAGTCTCTTTTGATGATCACTTAGGATGATATTTTCCAGATCCAACCATTTGCCTACAAATTGCATGAATTCATCATTTTTAATTGCTGAGTAGTATTCCATTGTATAAATGTACCACATTTTGTGTATCCATTTCTCCTTTGAGGGACATCTGGGCTCCTTCCAGCTTCTGGCTATTATAAAGAAGGCTGCTATGAACATTGTGGAGCATGTGTCTTTATTGTATGCAGGGGAATCCTCTGGGTATATGCCCAGGAGTGGTATGACAGGGTCCTTTGGAATTTTCATTTTAAAGATTTTTCTGTTTGAAAAATAATTTGCTAGTTCTAGATCTATGAAGAATTGATTTGGGATTTTGATGGGGATTGCATTGAATCTGTAGATTGCTTTTGGCAAGATGGCCATTTTTACTATATTGATCCTGCCAATCCAAGAGCATGGAATATTTTTCCATCTTCTGAGGTCTTCTTCAATTTCTTTCTTCAAAGACCTGAAGTTTCTGTCATACAGTTCTTTCACTTGTTTGGTTAATGTCACTCCAAGTTACTTTATATTGTTTGTGGCTATTGTGAAGGGTGTAATTTCCCTAATTTCTTTCTCAACCTCCTTGTCCTTTTGAGTACAGGAAGGCTACTGATTTGCTTGAGTTGATTTTATAACCAGCCACTTTGCTGAAGTTGTTTATAAGCTGTAGGAGTTCTCTGGTGGAATTTTTTTTGGTCACTTACATATATACTATCATATCATTTGCAAATAGTGATAGTTTAACTTCTTCCTTTCCAATTTGTATCCCTTTGAGTTCCTTATGTTGTCTAATTGCTCTCGCTAGAACTTCAAGTACTATATTGAAACGATATGGAGAGAGAGGGCAGCCTTATCTAGTCCCTGATTTTAGTGGGATTGCTTCAAGTTTCTCTCCATTCATTTTGATGTTGGCTACTGATTTGCTGTATATTGCTTTTATTATATTTAGGTATGGGCCTTGAATTCCTTTTCTTTTCAGGACTTTTAGCATGAAAGGATGCTGAATTTTGTCAAATGCTTTTTCAGCATCAAATGAGATGACCATGAGGTTTTTCTCTTTTAGTTTGTTTATGTAGTGAATTACATTGATGGATTTTTGTATATTGAAACATCCCTGCATTTCTGGAATAAGCCTACTTGATCATGGTGAATGATTGTTAGAAGTTGGAAGGAGCCCAGATGTCCCTCAAAGGAGGAATGGATACAGAAAATGTGGTATATTTATACAAAGGAATACTACTCAGCAATTAAAAATAATGAATTCATGCAATTTGTAGGCAAATGGTTGGATCTGGAAAATATCATCCTAAGTGAGTTAACCCAATCACAAAAGAATACTCATGAAATGCAATCACTGATAAGTGGATATTAATGAGCCCCAATGCTCTGAATACTAAAGGCACAATTAGCAAATGAAAAGATTCCCAAGAAAAAGAAAGGAGAGGACCCTTGTCCTCAAAACACTAGATCCAACTTTGTAGGAGAGTATCAGAACAGAGAAATGGTGGGGGGGGGGTGATTGGGGAATGGGCAGAGGGAAGAGGACTTATGGGACACATTGTGAGGGGGGAACTGGGAAAGAGGAAAGACTTTGGAATGTAAACAAAGAATATAGAAAAGAAAAAAAAAGGAAAAAAAAGGAAAAGAAAAATAATTTGCTCCAAGCCCATACAGTCAGCTTGACAGTTTTTCTTCTATTTTCTACTTTCTGTTTCTTTTTTGTTTGTTTGTTTGTTTTACTTTTTTCAAGACAGGGTTTCTCTGTGTAGCTCTGGCTGTCCTAGAACTCACTTTGTAGACCAGGCTGGCCTCGAACTCAGAGATCCACCTGCCTCTGCCTCCCAAGTGCTGGGATTAAAGGCATGTGCCACCACCGCCCGGCTTTCTGTTTCTTCTTTACACAGGAGATCATTAATAACTTTCTTTCAGCATTGATAGAATTGTCTGCAAATTTTTATGCCTCTGAGATATTGCATAAAAATGCGACTTCATCAATATCTTAATGTCTTCCAGTCATCAATTACCATTCTTACTTTATACAAAGTAGTTTATGTCACATCTCTGTTGTCTTGCATGTTTAGTAGCATAGACAGAAGGGAAATATTTTCCGCTCAGCCTCACATTATGAGAATATACACTCTTTTCTTATGTAGGTACTCACAAAGTTGGACAGAAATGACAAGACAAGCAGTATTTATTTGGTATGATTTTTATGTTGGTAAACCTTTGATTTATCAACTCATAATCAAATGTTTAGTTTTTTCAATATTCAATTTATCAAATATATAGGTTCTGAAATATGGCAATGATTTGTACATCATATATATATACACACACATATGTGTACATATATGTATATATGTAAATGGAAACTATATTTTGTAATACAAAAGAGAAAATGCCATAACATAAATATTATTTTTATTTTAGTTTGTAGTAACTTAACATGTAAATATGGACTGTATTTACAGCTATTTTGATTCATACGTTATTTTCTGATTCAATTCAAATGATCCACTTATATCTTTCATTGGGTTACAGACTTTAGATACTCTTCATCTATATGTTAGTACAACCAGTATTTACTATAGGTTTAGTTTCTGGGAGTGTACATTAATGATATCAAATGTATTTACAGGGAGAAAAGTAAAAAGGGCACAGAAACAGGACAGAATGTAGGAATGTAAATACAATTTAAATAATAAATCCCACATTAAAATTATTTTAATAATGGTCTGTGATTCATTGCTTTTAGAACTTTGGGAAAATACAACCTTACAAGATTTTATACATTGATGAAATTTCTCTCAGAGGAGGAAATCAAAAAATTTCCAAGACAATAACAGAAACAATTCAATTTCATAATATCTTCATATATTGGTGAATTTTATTAAAATTGATTTTGTAGATGTATTCCTATAATCTATCATCACAAGTCATCATTACTTGATTGCTCTATACGCTAAATGATTAAATACAACTTCTGCAATGTTCTTGCAGAATGTTATTGATGTAAATCTCTAATTAAAAAAAAATTCAATCCTACATTGTGTTAACATCATGAAGATGCATTGTTTTTGTTTTTTAAATGAAATTCAGTTTGTTTTGCAGTTTTCAGGTTTTTTGAGTTTTTGTATTTTTATCATTTTTATGAAGAATATCTAGCTGTTATACAGGAAAGAGGTCTTGAGTCTAATAAGTGCATAGCAATTCCCTAGGCTATGTCAGTAATAAACCAATGAAGCATACATGATTAAAATAATCTGTTCCACTCAATTTTCTTACTACACTGAAGCCTTTTTCCCCAAAGTGAATAGTTTGCCACCCATAACTAGAGAATGACTTTATTTTACCCTACTCACTTCCTGTCTTTAGAGTACTATGATTATATATGACCTCTGAAGAAATTTGAAATATTTAAAATTGAAGAAAATGAAATATTGGAGTCACCTACTTTGTTGGAAACTGGTTTATTGCAACACATCAAGCTTCATTTTATGTATCATAACTGAGCCATCTAATCGGACAGAGTTTTGATTATTTTTTGGCAAATGATAAATCATAAATTGCGACTATTATAGAAGATCTCCTGAACTATAAGAGACATAAATAAGAATAAGACACAAGCTAGAAATAGATATTATATTCAGTAAATCTAATAGAATTATTTTAAAATGTGAATACAAAGTATTTGAAAATTTCAGGCCTCAAATATGTTATTTTAGGAACAACGATAAAGACTTTACTAAAAGGAAATATATGTCCTTTGGAGATGTTAATTCTCCCTAAATTTATTTTCATATCCATGTACTCATGAAATTTTGTAGTGGATATTGTATGATTCCAAATATTATACAATAATGTCATCATCAAGAGGACAGCTTCTACTTTTAAAGAATAATATTAAAAGACAGAAATGAACACAGACTTTAGGATTCAGTCTTAATTCTTTATAAAGACACAGCTTAAAGTTTGATTCATATTTACTCATGTAGCTATATCTCCTAGATGGAGTTATCCTATTTTATTCCCCAAATGCCCATTCTGATTACTTGTGAGACAAACCTTTTCAGTTAATTCTCTCTCAAGGGTGATCATGACTTTAATTCTATCTCAAGGGTGATCATGACGTTCATCTTTATTATTATAGGGAAACTTTTGGCAAATGGAGTCATGCAATATATTGTTTCTTGCCTCACAATTTTAGACATCAAAATTCTGACTATGAGACTCATCCATACTGATGTCCGCAGCAGAGGATCATATATGCTCTTTACTACTGTAAATTATATTCCTTTGAATATTTCATCATTCTAAAACTACCATCTAATGTTGGTGAACATCTGGCCTGTTTTAAATTAGTATCACTACAAAATAGTGTTGTAATAGACATGAGCATTTTAAGCATAAATCAAGTTTTCATTTTCTTTATAGTCAGAATGGACTTACTATGTTATGGGTTTCAAATACTATCAAATTTTGTATATATAACTAAAAAGGATAGCAAATAGTTTTGCAATTTACAATAGCATAAGGGATATATGTGAGTTTTATTCATTCTATGTAGTTGACTAAAATTTGGGAGTCTTTTTTTTATCCTATCTACTTTGGTAGATATATGATAAATGCTTTAACATTTATTTTTAGTATTCTAACAGTAATTAGTCCTACATTTGAGGCTCTTGAGGTATATTATGGTTAACAATAAAACTCATACCCCATTCAACAAATAATATGTAGTATATTAGCTTTTCTCTCAAATATAGTAGGTTTTATTTTATTTTATTTTATTTTATTTTATTTTATTTTATTTTATTTTATTTTATTTTATTTTATTTTTGTTTTTTGTTTGTTTGTTTGCTTTTTTTCTGAGACAGGGTTTCTCTTTGTAGCCCTGGCTGGCCTGGAACTCACTCTGTAGACCAGGCTGGCCTTGAACTCAGAAATTCACCTCCCTCTGCCTCCCAAGTGCTGGGATTAAAGGCATGCGCCACCACTGCTCAGCTTGTAGGTTTGATTTTAAACAGTAGTTTATCTTACTTATCTTCTTCTTATATTTGTTGCTGTAAGTTACTATAAATATAGATAAACAGGTTTGTAAAAAAAATTGGCAGCATAGAAAACTATGACACTGGTTAATAGTACACAATTTTTTCTGTCCTTTACATGAGCCACATGTGCGAATATGTACTTATGCATGAATATATCATATATATACACATACTCAATGAAATATACATATATACATTTACATATATACATATATAGCACTATGCTATTATATTGAATGATTCAAGTAATAACTTGATTGCCACAAAATATAAAAGGATTTTAAGATATGCTTTAAAAGATTGACAACTGAGTAGTGTATCATATCATTATGAGATTGTTTTTTAGTTAGTTTGGTCTCATCAAGAATTCTGAAATAAACATAGATACACAGACAGTGCCCAATACAGACACAGATATAGACACACATGCACACACACACACACACACACACACACGCAAACACAAAGGGAAGGTGTGAATTGTAACAAGAATGAAACCTCTTACTTAAATGCAAATGGTCATATTATCCCTATGCAGGAGAAGACTATTCCAAAGAGAAAGCATTGGTACACTTGATACTCAGAATCTTAGAATTTTACAACTTATTAGTTTTAGGTACATTGAGAGTGCATTATCTGTACTCTGATTATCAGGCTTTAAAATACATCTACATTCTCTAAATGTGTTTGTTCAGAATTGGTATGGATTACAACATTTTTATTTACTTTTTAATGTTTCTTCAGGATCTTATGTTTAATCTCATAATCATTAGTTTGTTAGAGTATCATATTACCTCTAGGAACAAAAGAGTTCATATTTGAGAGTGATGATTATAGATTTATGGGTTAGAATCTTTTATCAGAGTGGATATATATATATATATATATATATATATATATTAATAGATATCAAGCTTTGTACCCCATTTTTAGTAGGGTTGCTTGACACTCTGGAGCCTTAAGTTCTTGAGTTCTTTGTGTACATTGGATATTAGCCCTCTATCGTATGTAGGATTGGTAAAGATCTTTTCCTAATCTGTTGGTTGCGATTTTGTCTTATTGACAGTGTCCTCTGCCTTACAGAAGCTTTGCAGTTTGATAAGGTCCCATTTGTCAATTCTTTTTCTTAGATCATAAGCCATTGATATTCTATTCAGGAAAATTTCTCCTGTGTCCATGTGTTCAAAGTTCTTCCCCACTTTCTCTTCTATAAGCTTCAGTATATCTGTTTTTATTTGGAGTTCCTTGATCCACTTGGACCTGAGCTCTACACATGTAGTACAGAGCTAAAAAGGGAATTTTCAACTGAGGAAATTCAAATGGCTCTGAAACACCTAAAGAAATGTTCAGCATCCGTAGTTATCAGGGAAATGTAAATCAAAACAACCCCGAGGTTCCACCTCACACCAGTCAGAATGACTAAGATGAAAAACTCAGGAGACAGTAGATATTGGAGAGGATGTAGAGAAAGAGGAACATTTCTCCATTGCTTGTGGGATTGCAAGCTGGTAAAACCACTCTGGAAATCAGTTTGGCAGTTCCTCAAAAAATTGGACATAGTACTACTTGAGGACCCAGCTATACCATTCCTGGGCATATACCCAGAAGTTACTCCAACATGTAACAAGGACACATGCACCACTCTGTTCATAGCAACCTTATTTATAATAGTGAGAAGCTGAAAAGAACCCAGATGTCCTTCAACAGACAATGGATACAGAAATGTATAAATACACATTGGAGTACTATTCAGCTATTAAGAACAATCATGACATTCTCAGGCAAATGGGTGGAACTAGAAAGTGTCATCCTGAGTAAGGTAACTCAATCACAAAAGAACAAAATAAACAAGTTACAATTCCCAGACCACAGCAAGCTTAAGAAGAAAGAAGACCAAAGTGGGTGTGATTTGGTTCCTCTGAGAAAGAGAACAAAATATTCATATGAATAACTATGGAGACAAATTGTGGAGCAGAGAGTGAAGAGAAGGCCACCCAGAGACTGCCCTACCAGGGGATTCATCCTATAAACAGTCACCAAACACTGAAACTACTAAGGATGACAAGAAGTGCATACCAAAAGGAGCCTGTTAAGGTTGTCTTTTGGAGGGGCTCTGCCAGACCCTTACAGTTACAGAGGTGGATACTAGCAGTCAACCAATGGGCTGAGCGAGGGGTTCCCATTGGAGGAGTTGGAGGACAATCTGGAAGAGCTTGGGTGTTTTGCAGCCCCATGGGAAGAATGATGATATTGGCCAACCAGGAACCCCAGGTCTCCCAGGGACTAAGCCATCAACCAAGGGGTACACATGGTTACAGCCAAAAAAGTGGAAGAGGAATGCCTTGTTGGGCACCAGTGGGAGGAGAGGTTCCTTGGTCCTGTGAAGGCTCAATAAATGCCCCAGGGGAAATCCAGGGGGCATTGAGAGAGTTGGATGTGTGGAGGAGCATATTCTTGGAGGTAGGGATTGGGAGGATGGGTAGGTATTTTTGGGGAGAGGGAAACCAGGAAGGGATATAACATTTGAAATGACTGAGAAGCACCTAAACAAGTGTTCAACATCATTGGTCATCAAGGAAATGCAAATCAAAATGACTCTGAGATTACACCTCACACTGTCATAATGGCTAAGATCAAAAACTCATATGACAGGAGATGCTGGCAAGGATGTGGAAAAAGAGGAACACTCCTCCATTGATGGTAGAACCACTCTGGAAAAAATCTGGCGGTAGCTCAGAAAATTGGAAATAGTTTCTCCTAAAGAGCCAACTATATCACTAGTGGGCATAGACCCAAAAGATGCTCCAGTATATAAAAAGGGCAAATGATCCACTATGTCCATAGCAGCCGTATTTATAATAGCCAGAAGCTAGAAAAAACCCAGATGTCCCTTGCCAGAAGAATAGATACAGAAATGATGTTACATTTACACAAAGGAGTACTACTCAGCTATTAAAATCAATGACTTCACGAAATTCTTAGGCAAATGGATGGAATTTGAAAATATCATCCTGAGTGAGTACACCTAGACACAAAGGACACACATCGTATGTACTCACTGATAAGCAGATATTAACTCAAAACCTCAGAATACGTATTATGCAACTCACAGACCATGTGAAGCTTAATAAGAAGGAAGACCAAAGTGTAGATAATTCAATACTACTTAGAAGGGAAACAAAATAACCATAGAATGTAGAGGTATGGAGAAACCTTGGAGGAAAAGAGGAAGGGGGTAAGAGGGACAGGATCAGATATGGGAAGACACAGGAGAGAAGTCCAGAGGTCAGGAAAATGAATAGAAATATGTAGCAGTGGGGACTGTGGAATGAGAGGTAAAACCATTAGAAAGTTCCAGCTATCATGGAAGAGGTTTTCAGGACACAAAGGAGGTGATGTTAGGCAAAAATACCCAACAGAGAGGAGCTAGAACCTGTAGAGATCACTTCTAGTAAATGGGCACAGCTCCCAGTGGAGGCAAGGGGCCACCTACTCATCTCAAAACTTTTAGGGCAGAATTATTCTTGTCTAAAGGAAATACAGGGACAAAATTGGAGCAGAAAATGAAGTAAAGTCCATCCAGAAACTGCTCCAACTTAGGTCCAACCCATATGCAGATACCAAATCCCCACACTATTGCTGATATCAAGAAGCACTTACTTACAGAAGCCTTGTATATCTGTCCTCTGAGAGGCTCTGCAAACACTTCACTAGTACAGACGCAGATACTCACCACCAACCAAAGGTCTGAGACCAGGGACCCCAATGGAAGAGTTAATGGAAGGACTGAAAGAGCTGAAGTAGATTGCATCCCCATAGGAAGAACAACAATATCAACCTACCAAAACCCTTTAGTTCCCAGGGGCTAAATCACCAAACAAAGAGTAAACATGGAGGGATCCATGGCTACAGCTACATAAGTAGCAGAGGATGGCCTTGCATAACATCAATGCTAGATGAGGCCCTTGGTCCTGTGGAAGGTTGATGTTCCAGTGTAGTGGGATGGTAGAGTAGTGAAGCAGGAGTGGATGGGCGGGTGGGAAAGCACCATCTTAGAGGCAAACTGGAGGAGGGATGGTATGCGGGGTTATTGAGGGGAGACCAGTAAGGAGGCAAGATTTGAAATGTAAATGAATAAAATAGCCAATTAAGAATAAAGGGAATAGAAGAACATAATGAAGAGTGTTATAGATTCTCTTCTCCTCTCTTGTATCTAACTTGATTAATGTACTCCCTTGAATGCAAATCATGGCTTTTGTATCTTATTTTGTCATAAGACTTGCCTACAAATGAAAAAGAAGCAGAGCTACACAAGTTACCCAAGTTTTAACATGTCATATAAATTAACAGGCACTATCTAGAATAAAAAATGTTCACTTCTTTGGGGGTTATTTTATTAAATTTGTGCCAAAGTATTGATAGTTATAGATGATACTGCAAAATTCTGAATATACAATGATATAAACAGAATACAATGAGAAAAAAAAGGAAAAATGATCAAATTTGAGAAAATCTGGAGTAATTAAAATGTGTATGTCATTGGAAATAGTCCCATCCCAGAATTAAATATGTAAATCAAAAGAATGTTATGAATAACTTAATGAACCCCAATACAAAGGTAAGCTCAGTGTGGCTAGAACACCAAATGCATGGCCACTTTTAGTAAATTCATTGATAGGATAGTTAAGTAAGACCAGGAAAAGCCTCATCCATATATAAATACATTAAAGTCTCTAAGTATTCCAAGACAGCAAAGAGTATCCGAGGCAGCATGTCTCTAATCAGTCTGTCATTACTGAACACCTGCTGAGTAGTAGTAAGATTTTCATGTTTCTTCACGATCAAGGCTGTCTTAACAAGAATGACTGACATCTTGACTTAAAGCATGAATGAATGAAAAATATACTTGAAAGTGAAAGATAATGCAACATCCTAGGATGATTTACCCTCTTGGATCCATCCAGCTGCCTTTCGGTGGATAATAATAATTAACCTGAGTCTAATGCTTACATTACAAAATTTGGTCACTGCATAAAGTCATTTCCCCAGAAACTTTGTTATGAGATTAGAAAACAAATGCTTGTTCTCATGGGGAGAATAAAGAAATTTATACTAGTATTCCTCAGCAAATCTATGAAATTGCCAATTCCAGTGTTTCTTTAACTTTTGAATGCACTCTGAAAATGAGAGGTATCTATATTGATATGTCACCTGATACAAAACAAATACTAATACATTTGTGAGTGAATAGTTACTTTGCCTCATCCTCAAAGATCTTTTATTTGTCAGAATTTTCTTTTTATATATATATATATATATATATTTTTTATTTTCTATATTCTTTGTTTACATTCCAAAGGCTTTCCCCTTTCCCAGGATCCAGAATTTTCTAAAGACAATTCTAATCCCATATTTTACATCATCAGGAAATTCCCAACCTTTGCAGGATGTTTGCCAAATTTAAATAATAACTTTTAATTATTACCTTAAATTCATTCTCTAGAATATATTTAAAAAGCTTAACATGAATGTTTTTTCACATGTTGTCTCATTTATTTCCAATAATAATGTTCAAACTGTAACTTCCAGATGTGGTATAGAAATAGATTAAAAACATTCATGAAGCAGAGGATGTTGGAATACTATTCTTGGGCTTTCTTTGTATATTTAACTAACCTTCTCTTTGAATGTATTTGAATAAAATGAAGACTAGAAATTATTTTCTTTTGTGCATCTTGATTGGACTAAAACATACTTGTAAATAGACAACTAAATGAAAAATTGCAGCACGTTTATATATATTCAAAGAATTTCTATTTTAAAATTAATATTCACTTTTACTAAACAAAACAATTATGATTCAAAAACCAGCTGTCCCATTCTAACTACTTGGTGATACAATTAATATTATTTCAATGAGCAATAACAATTATCACTATCATTGTCTTTGCCACCATACTATGACCACCATTTCCACCACCATTATTGACACAAGCATTATTATCCTATTCATCATGATAACAACTATTATCATTTTCACCATCTTCATGACAGCTTAAATCATGTCACATTGTCAGTACTGTAATCAAATTTTGATGTTGATGATGTAAATATCCTTATTTGACAAATAAAGACACAAAAGCACAAAAAGTTTACCACCTTTCCATTGACACTGAGCAAGTGATAAAAATCTGATACTGTTTTGTCCAGATGACTCCAGGATGCCAACTCACAGTCTTTCTAGCTTTTGGCCTCCAAAAGGTGGACATTCTTTAAAATATTCCCATTATCTATGAACAGTGTTAGTACTGATAAATGTACATTGATATGTCATAACAACTATTCATCATCTATAGAAAAATTGTTATCTATAGTTTTAGTATACAAATTTAGAATGCTAATACATACAATATCAATACTAGCTACCCTTACCATATTATGTTTCAAAATTGTTTTTAGTAATGAAAGTGGAAGTAAAACCAAGTTTTTCTTAATAGGAGCACATGCCTATGGCATGGCAGGTGCACTTTCCAAAATCCTGCTCCATGAAATAGACATCTGACTGACTCATTTATGTTTTTAAGCCTCAGCTGTTGCAGAGAAGTTGCAAATTTCACAGATTTAAAAATGAAAAGGTCGTCCTCCTCAATTGGACCCTCTTCATAATTCCAACTCTATAAAGAGAGTATTCATCTGTGCAGATGTTTAAATTAAGGCCAAAGGCACTAAAATCATTGCCATTCTACTCAGAATGCATTGAGTACAATGTTTTTTAGAAAAGACATTGATTGAAATAGTTTAGTGAAGAGATAGCATGATATATAAGTCATTGCTGTCCACTTTAAAAACCAGAAGAAAAGTTCTAGAAGGTTAATATCACTAGTAAAAAAGAAAGAACACCTACCTCTAAAGTTTTAGGCAATTTTTTTTACAGCATTAATGAAAGCCCAAGCAAGGCCGGGCAGTGGTGGTGCACGCCTGTAATCCCAGCACTTGGGAGGCAGAGGCAGGCAGATTTCTGAGTTCAAGGCCAGCCTGGTCTACAGAGTGAGTTCCAGGACAGCCAGGGCTACACAGAGGAACCCTGTCTCAAAAAAAAAAAACAAATATATATATGAAAGCCCAAGCAAAGGTACATAAGATACAACTTTATTTTAATGATTATAAACTCTAATACTTTAATTTTGTAGGTAATTCTGTGTCTCAAATAAATTGAACTTTTAGAAAACTTATAGAGTATGTACTACAGATGAGATACATTTGAAAAAGTGAATATTGGAAACATTGGTGAGTAGCTTACGTTTTACTCATATGAAAACAAATCCATTTTCTGCCATTAAGCAAAACTTTCCAAAGGAAGAGCATGTTTTATTGAGGCTACAATCTTTGAAATGATCTACTCTGTCTTCTAATTTGTAGCAGGAACATGGACAGCAAAACCACTAAAGGGTGGGGAAAAGCAGGAATAAAGTGTGAGGAAATTATCAGTATCCATTGTTTGAGAAGTGGCTCTATTTTAAAAAACAAATGAAAAAAGAATTTTCACTTTTCAAAATAGCAGTATCTACAGATAGGCTTCAGGGCACTGGCCTTCATTATGGAACTATTTGCTACTGCTAGGTTTGGAGAGAGGAGAAGTCATTCATTCAGTTGAGGAACCAGTGATCCAGATCGATTGTATAGTTTCAATCTGATGGTCACAGAGTTGATTATGATAAAACTCAATGGATAATCAAACTAAACCCAAGGTCATGTATCTGAGGAAGGAAATAGTAGCATTGGAGAATGAAGGGCATGGACTTGGGGACTATAACAGGTAGTAGAAGTATTATAAATTGTATAGGTTTATCAACTTGTCAAATAAAATAAATCAACAAAGCCCGCATTTTAGTAATGAATTCTTCAAAGTGAAATTACTCAGAAGGGTGGAGAATCTTTGTTTAAATAGTATATATTTAAAGTTTCCCTGAACATCACTATACTTAAAAATGTATTCTCATAGATCATTTATTGTTTGTACTATTCTTCTTCCTTTCAAGGTCAGCCTGAGGATTGTGGAACACAACTTTAAAGCCAGCAGGTAAGCAGAGGTAGGATAATCAGAAGTTCAAGGCCATTCATGTTTACAAATCTTATTTCTTATTAGTTTTAAACAACATATGATAGATGTAACAATCTACTTAGGCTTTAATTGTTGAAAACATCTACCTTTTCACAATGTTTGAGGACAGCTCATGTGTGGATTGCAAAGTGTTTCTGAGAAAGCTTTCATGTGAGCTAAAAAATTAATCACATTTGTATAAATATCAAAGTATAATACTACTAGTTCATATGGTAGGGATGAGTTCATTTTCTAAGATCGTTTTTATTTTTATTTTTTGAGACAGGGTTTCTCCATTTAGCCCTGGCTGTCCTGGCACTCACTCTGTAGACCAGGCTGGCCTTGAATTCAGAAATTCACCTGCCTCTGCCTCCCAAGTGCTGAGATTAAAGGCATGCACCACCACTGCCTTAACATATTTTATAGATTGACTAAACCATCATTTGTCTCCATATTTGGGAGCCAGACAACAGCTGCTCCAAATTCTTGGCAGCTGGTAGCATTCTCACTGGTTTGAATTTTAGTCATCCCAGTGAGCATAAAGGAATTTTGTTGTTGTTGTTATTGTTTCATTGTTATAAGTTAAATATCCCTAATGAAGTACATCTTGCTCTATTTAGATTTCTACAATACACTGAATGGTTTTGCAACAAATATGTTTTTTGCATTTCTGGATGTAATCTGCTGGTTTATATAAATTGATTTTAGATGTCAAACAAGAATTGAAAACTTGGAATAAACCATCCCTAGCTGGTCACAATCCTATGTTTACATAATTCAAAAACATTTGACATTTGTGTTGAATTTTTTCAACTATATGACAAATACTGGTCTTTAATTTTTTCTTCTGTACAACATGTCTCTCCTGGTTCAGTATTAGAGTCATGTTCACTCCCTATAATGAAATCCATTGTTAAGTAATGGAATTTTTCCTAAAATCCTTAGTAGACTTCTCCAGTATGCACACTTGTCCAAAATCACTATTTTCTTGTTATATAATGTAATGTCTCTTTCTGTAGATTCCCACTTCAGCTCACAAAGCTGTATCAATTTCTTCAAAGCAGTCATTATTACATAAATTTAGGTTGTTCATGCATGTCAACCCCTAATCAGAAAATATGTTAAAAGTATATTTACAACATAGGGATATATTGAAATATCCTGATAAAGGATTAGTCCAATGGTTAAAAAAATCATTATATTCCATTATGTGAGAAATCTCCATAGTTATAAGGGACAGGAGATAAATCAGCTTTTTGCAAGCGATTCTGTCATTAAAAGAACATTTTATTAATGCAGCAAGATATTTAACCAGAAATATTTTTCCCATAACACTATCAACTTTACTACTATAAATCATGCATTGTATAGTAAAATTTCAAGATGAATGAAATATATATGTATAATATAAATAGTTTGTTCATACATATATACATATACAATTAATAAGAAAATTTGCATTTAACAAATTGTCTATAATTTTCTCAATGAAAATAATTGCACTTTTAAAAGTAGATATATGCAACAATATCAGAAGGCTTTAGATGATACAAGTCATCCATCTCCTCTCAAATACATACTGAATTTTACAGTCAAAGGAGATTAATGAAAACATGCCTATTTTCTATTGTTCAGAATTGATAAACACAGCCAAATGGAAACATGGAATGACAAAATTTCTACAGGGGTTGAACTATAGCTAGGGGCAATAATATTTGTGCAAAACCTCCAAAATTTTCTATGATATAAAAGAAAGACATTATGTTTTTTTAAACAATATTTGTTTTAAGAAATTAAAATTTGTAACACAAATTATTTAAAAGGATGAAATTTGTTTTATATTTATTGCCATAACAGACTATTAATATGCCTTTGTCAACACAGAATTTTTTTCAATATAAATGAATATAGATAAATACAAAGACACAGATACAGATATGCAAAATCTAAGGAGGTCAAAAAGCAAAGTTCGGTTGGTCAAGACTTGGATTCATCCATCCTAGTGAATCAAAAATATGTTAGAAAACATTCTTTGAATGTTTTACTAGTAATGATTAAGAAGGAGAAAAACATTTTATTTGTGCAATGGAAATTTTAATTCCATTAGCATGTGCATTAAGATGAAAATTCATTCACAGAAAAATGTATACTTTATGTATCTCTGATTACAAAGCCTTTACCTATTTCTCATAATACATAAAACAATTAAATTGGCTAAGGATTTATCTGTCTTTTTGGTTTTCTCAAAGAACCAGCTCCTGGTTTGGTTGATTCTTTGCATGGTTCTTTTTGTTTCTACATGGTTGATTTCAGTCCTGAGTTTCATTATTTCCTGCCTTCTACACCTTTTGGGTACATTTCCTTCTTTTTGTTCCAGAACTTTCAGGTGTGCTGTTAAGCTTCTAATATGTGCTCCCTCCAGTTTCTTTTTTGGAGGCACTCAGAGCTGTGAGTTTTCCTCTTAGCACTACTTTCATTGTGTCCTAAAATTTTGTGTATGTTGTGACTTCATTTTCATTAAAGTCTTAAAAGTCTTTAATTTCTTTCCTTATTTCTTTCCTGACCAAGTTATCATTGAGTAGAGTGCTGTCCAGTTTCCAGATATGTGTGGGCTTTCTATTATTGTTGTTATTGAAGACCAGCTTTAACCTGTGGTGATAAGATAGGATATATGGGATTATTTCAATCTTTTGAGACCTGTTTTGTGACTGACTATATGATCACTTTTGGTGAAGGTACCATGAGGTGCTAAGAAGAAGGTATATTCTGTTGTTTTAGGATAAAATATTCTATAGATATCTCTTAAATCGATTTGGTTCATAACTTCTGTTAGTTTCATTGTATCTCTGTTTAGATTCTATTTTCATGATCTGTCCATTGATGAGAGTGGGCTGGTAAAGTCTCCCACTACTATTGCAAGAGATGCAATGTGTGCTTTGAGCTTTAATAAATTATATTTTATGAATGTGGGTGTCCTTGCATTTGAAGCATAGATGTTCAGAATTGAGCACACTTTTCTGTAGATATTTCCTTTGATGAGTATGAACTGTCCTTCCTTATATTTTTTGGTAACTTTAGGTTGAAAATCAAGCACAGACACAGTATCCAAATCAACAAAATAAGATATGAAAAGGGAGACATAACAGAAATTTAGGAAATCCAAAATATCATCATATCCTACTACAAAAGCTTATACTCAACAGAACTCGAAAATCTGGATGAAATGTACAATATTCTAGAAAGACACAAGATACCAAATTTAAATCAGGTTCAGATAGACCATATAAAGAGTCCCATAACCCCTAAAGAAATAGAAGCAGTCATTAATAATCTCCCAACCAACAAAATCCCGGGACCAGATGGGTTTAGTGCAGAGTTCTAGTAGATCTTCAAAGAAGACCTAATATTAATACTCTTCAAATTATTCGACAAATTAGAAATGGAAGGAACACTTCCTAATTAATTCTATGAATCCGCAATTACTCTGATACCTAAACCACCACACAGACACCCAACAAAGTAAAAAAAAAATGGAACAATTTTCCTTATGAATATTGATGCAAAAAATACTCAACAAAATTCTCACAAACTGAGTCCAAGAAGCCATTAAAAAGTTACCATGATCAAATACACTTCATCCCAGGGATGCAGGGATGGTTTCATGTATGGAAATCCATCAATGTCATCCAATGTAACAAAATGAACAAACTCAAAGAAAAAAATCATCATTTCATTAGATGCCAAGAAAGCATTTCACAAATTCCAACACCCCTTCATGATAAAAGTCTTGTAAAGATCAGGAATTCAAAGCCCATGCCTAAACATAGTAAAAGCAATATACAGCAAATCAATAGCCAAAATCAACCAAATGGAGAGAAAATTGAAGCAATCCCACTCAAAAAAGGGACTAGAAAAGGCTGTCCACTCTCTCCTTACCTTTTCAATATAGTGTTCGAAGTCCTAGCCAGAAAAATTAGAAAACAACAGGAGGTCAAAGGGATACAAATTGGAAAGGAAGAAGTCAAAATATCACTATTTGCAGATGATATAGTATACTAAAGTGACCTCAAAAACTCCACCAGAGAACTCCTACAGCTCATAAACAACTTATATCCACCATAGTGGTCTGATATAAAATTAACTTAAACAAATAGGTAGCCTTCCTCAACTCAAAGGGTAAACAGACTGAAATAGAAATTAGGGAAACAACACACTTCACATTAGTCACAAATTATATAAAATACCTTGGTGTGACTCTAACTAAGCAACTGAAAGATCTGTATGACAAGAACTTCAAGCCTCTGAAGAAAAAAATCGAAGATCTCAGAAGATGGAATGATTTCCTATGCTCTTGGATTGTCAGGATTAATATTGTAAAAATGGCAATCTTGGAAAAAGCAATCTACAGATTTAATGCAATCCTCATCAAATTCCAACTCTTATTTTTCATAGAATTAGAAAGATAATTCCTCAAATTTATCTGGAATAACCAAAGATCCAGGATAGTGAAAACTATTCTCAATAATTAAAGAACTTCTGGTGGAATCACCATCCCTGATCTTAAGCTACACTACAGAGAAATTGTGATGAAAACTGGATGGTATTGGTACAGTCACAGGCACGTATATCAATGGAATAGAATTGAAGACCCATAAAGGACCCCCTACACCTATGGTCACTTCATCTTAGAAAAAGGAGGTAAAATCACCCAGTGGAAAAGACTGCATTTTCAACAAATGGGTACTGGTTCTACTGGAAGTTAGCATGTAGAAAATGAAAATCAATCCATTCTTATCTCCTTGTACAAAGCTCAAGTCCAAGTGGATGAAGGACCTCCATATAAAACCAGATACACTAAAAACTAATAGAAAAGAAATTCTGAAAGTGCATTGAGCACATTGTCACTGGAGAAAATTTTCTGAACAGAAAACCAATAGCTTATGCTTTAAGATCAAGAATTGACAAATGGGACCTCATAAAGTTGCAAAGCTTCTGTAAGGCAAAGGCACTGTCAATAGGACAAAATGGCCACCAACAGATCAGGAAAAGATCTTTACCAATCCTACCTTCAATAGCGGACTAATATCCAATATATCCAGAGAACTCAAAAAGTTTGACTCCAGAGAAACAAATAATCTTATTTAAAAATTGGGTACAGAGCCAAACAAAGAATTCTCAACTGAGGAATATCAAATGTCTGAGGAGCACCTAAAGAAAAAATGTTCAACGTTCAACATCTTTAACCTTCAGGGAAATGAAAATCAAAACAAGCCTGAGATTTCACCTCACACCAGTCAGAATGACTAAGAAAAAAAACTCAGGTGATAGCTGGTGCTGAAGAGAATGTGGAGAAAGAGGAACACTCCTCCACTGCTGTTGGGATTACAAGCTGGTACAGCCACTCTGGAAATCAATTTGGTGGTTCCTCAGAAAATTCTATACCCAGCTATACAATTCCTGAGCATATACCCAAAAGATGCTCCAACTTGTAATAAGGACATGAGGCGAAGCGAGGAAAGAGGATAACATTTGAAAGGTAAAGCAAGAAAATTTCTAAAAACAAACAAACAAACAAACAAACAAACAAACAAAAAAACTCTAGCAAAATTAAAAAAATAATTTGTTTATATATGAAAGTCCTAACATTCAAAACATACTAACATTCAAAACATACAGTAGAGGAGGATTTGGGGGCTTGGGGGGAGGGGGGAAACCAGGAAAGGTTTTGGCATTTGAAATGTATGTGAAGATTATATTCAATTAAAGAAAAAAGAAAAAAACTATGTTTATTTTTAATTCTATAGCATAATATAATTAAAAGTAGAGTAAAAATAATAAAGTTATAATACTAATTTCAGTTCTTTTAATATTACATTTTACAGATTTGCCTAGGTCACTCAGTATTTCCTAGCAAGGTGATGTATCTATTGCATATTAAATGAAATCAACTCGTTTGAAGATTTTCTTTAGTCTATCAATTCTATGCAATGGTTACAAACTTATTTGCTATAATCTGAATCATTCTCAAATTTAAAATTACTATTTTATGCTTTTTTTTTTTCAAGACAGGGTTTCTCTGTGTAGCCCTGGCTGTCCTGGAACATACTTTGTAGACCAGGCTGGCCTCAAACTCAGAAATCTGCCTGCCTCTGCCTTCCAAGTGCTGGGATTAAAGACATGTCTCAACACCACCTGGCTTCTGTTTTTCATATTTCATTTATTTGTTACATCTTTTTCAACACTGTCTCAAATGACCAGTGACTACCGAGTAATAAACACACACACACACACACACACACACACACACACACACACACACCAAGAATAATGAGTACAATGGGAAGAATACCCTACTTCCTTGCAGCCCAGTGAAAGAGAAGCTACAGAGTCTAACTCAGCTCCAAAACCATGGCTTACCAAGAGAAGGGTTATAAAAAGAATCTCTTCCAAAAGCTGTTGTCAGTTTGTTTTGTCCTAAGTGATTAGGGGGATTGAAACTTCAAGATTCTAAAGGGAAATAGAAAGAATGTTCAAAACACATTATGCAGGAAGTGCAACCCCAATACACACACACACACACACACACACACACACACACGCATGCACATACACGCACACACATGCACATACACACACACACACACATGCACACACACATACACACAAACCAAACCAAACAAACAAAAATCAGGAAAGCATGAAAATATAATAACTATTGAAATCAAAGACAGATTTGGGTAATATGATTGTTAAATAGATATAAACATTTGTTTGTGGATGTGTGTGTGTGTGTGTGTGTGTGTGTGTGTATAGTTACACATGTTTTTGCATGTGTGTAGAATTTGAACGACACTTTTATGGGTCACTATTTTCTCCTATGTTGATGTAGGATCTGTTTTGTCTCTGCTGCTTCACAGAATGAACCAACTAGCCTGCATACTTATGAACTTCTGATTGATTCTCTTGTGTTTGCTTCACATCTTGCTACAGAAATTCTGTGACCACAAATATTTGCCATGAAATCTGGCTTTTCACATCGTTTTCAGGATTTAAACTCAAGTTATCAGAATTGAATAACAGTTTGAGAGCCATCTTCCTGGAGTCACCAGATATGGATATAAGAAATAAAAATGATCAATGATTTCAAATAGAAACAGGAAGACTTATGGAATCCAGAACTGAGAAATGAACGTGACACACAGAGAAAAGCCGAAAGAATTAAAGAGAAAGTCAATAATGACGATGAACAAATCTGCAACATGTGAGAAAAGTTCAGCAAGAATTTAAAAGTTAAGAATATTTAAAATATTCAAAGTAGACATTCATAAATCAAATAAAAATACAATGGAAAGAATTCATAGATTTTATCATGCAAAAAAATAAAATAGGTAAGGAAAAATGTTGATGAAATATTACTTTAAAATATTGAACAAAACATATAAACAAGAACACAATATACAAGAACTCAGTGACATTACCAACTGAAAAAAAGTTAAGAATCCTTGGAATAGAGGGAACTAGGATTAAAAACCAAAGGAATAGAATATTTATTCAATGATATTATACCACTAAAATTTCAGAACGTAGAGAAAGATTAAAATATCTGAATTTTAAAGACTCAGAGCCTTAAACTTGACCTGGACAGAGGAAAACTTCTCCATTCATATTTTTCAACAAACAGAAAAAGTATAGAAGCAACAAAAAATATAAAGACTGAAGGTAGAAATATCAACCTACCTTCAGAGAAACATCTGATCCCACAGCATCCACAAAGCCACGAAAACATATAATGAGGTACTTCAAGATATGAAAGTAAATAATCGTGAATGTTAACCATATTTAGAAATATGATATTGCAAAATTGATGGGACACAGCTGTCCTTTTACCTCCAAATCCACACCTCACTGATAAGGAATCCAGAAACCAGGTTGGCATAATTATTCTCAGATCTCAAATGTAATCCTTAAGCAAAATTAGTCAGATGATATGATGAGGTAATTACATATTAGAGAAGGGTATAATTATGAAAATATAGGAATGATGTTCAGAAGGTAATTAAATAGATATTGCTAACATTTATATTGAAAACCAGAAAATATGAAAAAAATATCCTAGGCATATAAAACATACCTAAATTTACCTACAAGGATGTAAACTATAAATCTATTAATTACATCTTCATGAACCAAGCACATTGAAGCAATCATAGTCATTCTCCTAACAGAGAGGCTCAGAACTTGAATTCACTGCCAATTCTACGAAAACATGTAAAGAGCAAAAACTAATGTTACTCAAACTGTACTATGAAACAGAAAGTGAATGAACACTAGCAAACTCATCACACAAAAGCAAACATAGATACAAAGACACAGAATCTTTAGACCAATAATGTTGCATTATTCACATCGATGTAAAATTCTTAAAGAAACTGTTGCAAAAACAAGTTTTAAAACATGATGAAAAAATTCATAAGTCAAACCTACACTGATTGTCCTCCAGGTATTTTCCACACATGAAAATCAAAAGTAACTTTTCCCCTGTGCCCATGTGTTCAAGATTCATCCCCACTTTCTCCTCTATAAGCTTTAGTATGTCTGGTTTTATGTGTAGATTTCTGATCCACTTGGACTTGAACTTTGTACAAGGAGAGAAGAATGAGTCTATTTGCATTTTTCTGCATGCAGATCTCCAGTTGATCCAGCACCATTTGTTAAAAATGCTGTCTTTTTTCCACTGGATGTTTTTGGCTCCTTTGTCAAATATCAGGTGACTGTACCTGTGTGGGTTCTTTTCTGGGTCTTCAATTCTATTCCATTGATCTTTCTGCCTATCTGCAGACCAATGCCAAACAGTTCACTTTTGGTAAAATAATAAGACAAGAATGAAGTACAAGTAATTCAAATAGGAAAGAAAGAAAGCAAATTGTCTCTATTTTCAGAAGACATGACCCTTTATGTCACATATCATAAAGACTAAAATCAGATAAGTTTCAGAAAAGTAAAAGGATACAAAATTAACAAATAAAATGAGTCGGGTTTTTTTTTTTTTTTGATACAGTGGTAATGAACTCATCAAAAGCCAAACAGTAAGTATTCTTTCTCAGCTATTTCATAGAATTAAAAAGGAGGAAAACTAATCAAGAAGATGAAAGCTGACTGTAGTAAGAAATTGAACAGATATTGAGGAAATCAAACTTGGAAACATCTAGTGTGCTCATAGATGGACAGAATTATTGTTAAGGAAACATAAACATAATAAACTATGTTAATGTTAAGAAAATGACTAAAACACGTAATTTACAGGTCAATTTTTCTCCACTCAAAATCTCATGGCATTCTTCAGAGAAGCAGAAAACACTAACATACCTATGAAATATCTCAGTAGGCAAAGCAACCTTAGGCAAGGAAGCAATGACAGAGGCATCTTTGTCCTCTGCCCCAAACAATACTGTGGGGCTATTATAAGAATGGGACTATGGTATTGGTAGGCAGGCAACCCAGTGAAACAGATGACTCAGAAATAAACCTACACACCAACAGTTACCTAAATTCTGACTAAGGTTTCATACATACCCTGGCAAAATCCCCCTTCACTGAATGCTGCTGGAAAAACTCAGTTCACAGGTAGACAAATTAAACACCTCTGTCAAATGGCACAAATATCAGTCAATAATAAATTGAATACCTTGAAGACCTGAAACTTTGAAACTTCAACATCTAAAGATAAGGAAAACAATTTCCTAGGTAAAAGCATAGGAAAGGACTTTAGGACAAAGACTTCAATAACAGTAAGTAAGGCATTAGAACAATAAGATGCATCTTGATTTTCAGCACCATTACTTTCCATTTTTCTAGAATTTTGGGCAAAAACATTATGAAGTCATAGATTATTAGAAATACTGTCAATTCAATATGATTCATAAAATGATATATGATTAATAAATTCAGAAATAAAGTATAGCATATATTGATATGGCAGTACTTTAATACATTATAATATAATTATTTTAAATTAGTTTTAAATAATTGTCTTACCATGGTAAAGCAGTGCTGACACAACAAGAAAGATGTCACTGTGTATTTATATTGCTTTTGCAATTATTTCTTACATATAAAAGTGATCTACCAATGTATTGACAAAATTTCACATGAATACAATATAATTAGACTAGTATATGAACAGACCCAAATGAAATGAAGAAAAAAACATTCACTAATGAAAATATATTAAAAGAAGTACATATTAAAGTAACACTGAAATATTGGTCAAAATGTGTGCTTAGTGTAATGTGTTTGGTGTAATGTTCTTACGCATGGCAATTTCATATTAGCTGATATAATTAGGAATGTTTTTCTTTTTTTACTTTTATTAATTTTTTATTTTCTATATGTCCCCTCACCATATGTCCCATAAGTCCTCTTCCCTCTGCCCATTCCCCAATCATGCCCTCCAATTTCTATGTTCTGTTACCCCCTTACAATATTGGATCAAGTCTTCTCAGGACCAGGGCCCCTTTCTCCCTTCTTCTTGGGATTCATATGATTTGCTAATTTTGTCTTGAATATTCAGAGCTTCTGGGATAATTAATATCCACTTATCAGTGATTGCATTTCATGTGTATTCTTTTGTGATTGGTTTAGCTCATTTAGGATGATATTTTCCAGTTCCAACCATTTGCCTACAAATTTCCTGAATTCATTGTTTTTAATTGCTGAGTAGTATACCATTGTATAAATATACCACATTTTCTGTATCCATTCTTCCATTGAGGGGCATCTGGGTTCTTTCCTGCTTCTGGCTATTATAAATAAGGCTACTTGAACACAGTGGAGCAGGTGTCTTTGTTGCCTGTGGGGGAATCCTCTGGGTATATGCCCAGGATTGGTATGACAGGTTACTCTCAAAGTGTCATGCCCAATTTTCTGAGGAACTGCCAGACTGATTTCCATAGTGGTTGCACCATCTTGCAATCCCACAAGCAGTGGAGGAGTGTTCCTTTCTCCCCATCCTCACCAACACCTGCTGTCTCCTGAGTGATTAAACTTAACCATTCTGACTGGTGTGATGTGAATTCTCAGGGTTGTTTTGATTTGAATTTCCCTAATGAATAATACTGTTGAACATTTCTTTTTTTTTAATTTTATTTTCTATATTCTTTGTTTACATTCCAAAGACTTTCCCCTTTCCCAGTTCCCCCCACCATACATCCCATAAGTCTTCTCCCCCCACCCCCCGCCAACTATTCCCCAATCATCCCCCCCCAACATTTCTCTGTTCTGGATCTACAAAACTGGATCCAATCTTTTCAGGCCCAGGGACCCCTCCTTTCTTCTTCTTGGGAATCATTGGACTTGCTAATTGTGCCTTGAGTATTTAGGGCTGCTGGGCTCATTAATATCCACTTAACAGTGATTGCATTTCATATGTATTCTTTTGTGATTGGGTTTACTCGCTTAGGATGATATTTTCCAGATCTAACAATTTGCCTACAAATTGCATGAATTCATTATTTTTAATTGCTGAGTAGTATTCCATTGTATAAATATACCACATTTTTCTGTATCCATTCCTCCTTTGAGGGATATCTGGGCTCCTTCCAACTTCTGGCTATTATAAACAAGGCTGCTATGAACATAGTGGAGCATGTGTCTTTATTGTATGCAGGGGAATCCTCTGCGTATATACACAGGAGTGGTATGCCAGGGTCCTCTGGAAGTGACATGCACAATTCTCTGAGGAAACTCCAAACTGATTTCCAGAGCAGTTTTACCATTTTGCAATCCTACCAACAGTGGAGGAATGTTCCTCTTTCTCCACATCCTCGCCAGCACCTGTTGTCTCTTGACTTTTTAATTTAGCCATTCTGATTGGTTTGAGGTAGAATCTCAGGGTTGTTTTGATTTGCATTTCCCTGATGACTAATGATGTTGAACATCTCTTAAGGTGTTTCTTGGCCATCCGAATTTCTTCTGGTTTAAATTCTTTGTTTAGCTCTGTAACCCATTTTTTGATAGGGTTATTTGGTTCTTTGGGGGTCTAACTTCTTGACTTATTTGTATATATTGGATATTAGCCCTCTGTAAGATGTGGGGTTGGTGAAGATTTTTTCCCACTTTGTTGGTTGCTGTTTTGTCCTTCTGGCAGTGTGCTTTGCCTTACACAAACTTTGGAATTTTATGAGGTCCCATTTGTCAATTCAATTCTTGATCTTAGAGCATAAGCTATTGGTGTTCTGTTCAGGATCTTTACCCCCGTGCCCATGTCCTCCAGGGTCTTCCCCAGTTTCTTTTCTATTAGTTTCAGTGTGTCTGGTTTTATGTGGAGGTCCTTGATCCACTTGGAGTTGATCTTAGTACAAGGAGATAAGAGTGGGTCAATTTGCATTCTTCTACATGGTGACCTCCAGTTGAACCAGCACCATTTGTTGAAAAGGCTATCTTTATTCCACCGGATGGTTGTGGCTCCTTTATCAAAGATCAAGTGACCATAAGCCTGTGGGTTCATTTCTGGGTCTTCAATCCTATTCCATTGATCCACTTGCCTGTTGCTGTACCAATTCCATGCAGTTTTTAACACAATTGCTCTGTAGTACTGCTTGATGTCAGGGATATTGATTCTGCCAGAAGTCCTTTTATTGCTGAAAATAGTTTTAGCTATCCTGGGTTTTTTTGTTATTTCAGATGAATTTGAGAATTGCTCTTTCTAGATCTATGAAGAATTGATTTGGGATTTTGATGGGGATTGCATTGAATCTGTAGATTGCTTTTGGCAAGATGGCCATTTTTACTACATTGATCCTGCCAATCCAGGAACGAGAAATAATTTTCCATCTTCTGATGGCTTCTTCAATTTCTTTCTTCAAGGATTTGAAGTTCCTGTCATACAGATCTTTCGCTTGTTTGGTTAGAGTTATGCCAAGGTACTTTATGCTGTTTGTGGCTATTGTGAAAGGTGTTATTTCCCTAACTTCTTTCTCAGCCTGCTTGTCCTTTGAGTACAGGAAGGCTACCGATTTGCTTGAGTTGATTTTATAAACAGCCACTTTGCTGAAGTTGTTTATCAGCTGTAGAAGATCTCTGGTGGAGTTTTTGGGTCGCTTAAGTAAACCATCATATCGTCTGCAAATAATGATAGTTTGACTTCTCCCTTTCCAATTTGTATCCCTTTGACTTCCTTATGTTGTCTAATTGCTCTCCCTAGAACTTCAAGTACTATATTGAAAAGATATGGAGAGAGAGGGCAGCCTTGTCTAGTCCCTGATTTTAGTGGGATTGCTTCAAGTTTCTCTCCATTTAGTTTGATGTTAGCTACTAGTTGGCTGTAGATTGCTTTAACTATGTTTAGGTATGGGCCTTGAATTCCTGCTCTTTCCAAGACTTTTAGCATGAAAGGATGCTGAATTTTGTCAAATGCTTTTTCAGTATCTAGTGAGATGACCATGTGGTTTTATTCCTTTGGTTTGTTTATGTAGTGGATTACATTGATGGATTTCATTATATTGAACCATCCCTGCATCCCTGGGATGAAGTCTACTTGATCATAGTGAATGATCGTTTTGATGTGCTCTTGGATTCGGTTGGCAAGAATCGTATTTACTATTTTTGCATCGATATTCATAAGGGAAATTGGCCTGTAGTTCTCTTTCTTAGTTGGATCTTTGTGTGGTTTTGTTATCAGCGTAATTGTGGCTTCAAAGAACGAGCTGGGCAGTTTCCCTTCTGTTTCTATTTTGTGGAATAGTTTGAAGAGTATTGGTGTTAAGTCTTCTTTGAATGTATGGTAGAATTCTGCACTAAAATCATCTGGTCCTATATGTTTTTTGGTTGGGAGGCTTTCTATAACCCCATTCTATTTCTTTAGGCATTATGGGACTATTTAGATGATGTAATTGATCCTGATTTCATTTTGGTGTTTGGTATCTGTCTAGGAAATTGTCCATTTCCTCCAGATTCTCCAGTTGTGTTGAGTATAGACCTTTGTAGTAGGATCTGATGATCTTTGGAATTTTCAGTTTCTGTTGTTATGTCCCCCTTTTATTTCTAATTTTGTTAATCTGGATACTGTCTCTGTGTCCTTTGGTTAGTCTGGCTACGGGTTTATCTATCTTGTTGATTTTCTCAAAGAACCAGCTCCTGGTCTTGTTGATTCTTTGTATGGTTTCTTTGTTTCTACTTGATTGATTTCTGCCCTGTGTTTGATGATTTCCTGTCTTCTACTCCTCCTGGGTGAATTAAGTTTTTTTTTTTTCTTCAAGGGCTTTAAGGTGTGCTGTTAAGCTGCTCATGCATACTCTCTCCAGTTTCTTTTTTGATGCACTTAGACCTATGAGTTTTCCTCTTAGCATTGCTTTCATTGTGTCCCATAGATTTGGGTAGGTTGTTCCTTCATTATCATTGAATTCTAAAAAGTCTTTGATTTCTTTTTTTATTTCTTCCTTGACCAAGGTGTCTTTGAGTAAAGTATTGTTCAGTTTCCATGTGTATGTGGGCTTTTTGTTGATTTGTTGCTATTGAAGACCATTCTTACTCCATGGTGATCTGATAGAAGGCATGGAATTAGCTCGATCTTATTGTATTTGTTGACATCTGTCTTGTGACCAATTATATGAACAATTTTGGAGAAGGTACCATGTGGTGCTGAGAAAAAGGTATACTCTTTTGTTTTAGGATGGAATGTTCTATATATATCTGTTAAATCCAATTGGTCCAAAGTTTCAATTAGTTTCACTGTGTCCCTGTTTAGTTTCTGCTTTCCTGATCTTTCCATTGAGGAGAGTGGTGTGTTGAAGTCACCCGCAATTATTGTGTTAGGTGCAATGTGTGCTTTAAGCTTAGTTAAGGTTTCTTTTACGAATGAGGGTGCCCTTGCATTTGGAGCATAGATGTTCAATATTGAGAGCTCTTTGTGGTGGATTTTCCCTTTGACCAGCAAGAAATGACCTTCTGAGTCTCTTTTGATGACTTTAGGTTGAAAGTCAATTATATCTGATATTAGAATGGCTACTCCAGCTTGTTTCCTGAGACCATTTGCTTGTAAAATTGTCTTCCAGCCTTTTACTCTAAGACAGTGTTTGTCTTTAACACGGAGATGTGTTTCCTGTATGCAGCAAAATGTAGGGTCCTGTTTCCAGTCTGTTATTCTGTCTTTTTATTGGAGGAATTGATTCCATTGATGTTAAGAGATATTAAGGAATAGCAATCCTTACCTCCTGACATTTTTGAAATTATTTTTTTATATTTGAGAAGTTATCTTCTTTTGGCTTTGATGAGAGGAGGTTTCTTTCTTGATTCATCTGGGGTGTGGTTTCGCTCCCTGTGTTGGTGTTTTTCCCCTATTATCCTTTGTAGAGCTGGGTTTGAGGAAAGATATCGTGCAAATTGGGTTTTGTCATGGAATATCTTGGTTTCCCCATCTATGGCGATTGAGAGTTTTGCTGGGTATAGTAGTTTTGGCTGAAGTTTGTGTTCTCTTAGAGTCTGCATGATATCTGCTCAGGTTCTTCTAGCTTTCATGGTCTCTGGTGAGAATTCTGGTGTGATTCTGATAGGTCTTCCTTTATATCGTACTTGGCCTTTTTCACTTATTGCCTTTAATATTCTTTGTTTAGTACATTTGGGGTTTTGATTATTATGTGATGGGAGGTATTTCTGTTCTGGTTCAGTGTGTTTGGAGTTCTATAGGCTTCTTGTATATTCATGGACATCTCTTTCTTCAGTTTAGGGAAGTTTTCTTCCATAAATTTGTTGAAGATATTTGCTGGCCCTTTAAGTTGTAAATCTTAACTCTCATCTATACCTATAATCCTGAGGTTTGGTCTTCTCATTGTTTTCTGGATTTACTGGATGTTTTGGGTTGCAAGGTTTTGCATTTTCTTTGACTGTTGAGTCCATGGTTTCTCTGATATCTTCGGCATCTCAGATTATTTGTTCTATCTCTTATAGTCTGTTGTTGATATTTCCATCAATGGCCCCTGATTACTTCCCAAGGTTTTCTATCTCCAAAGTTGTCTGCCTTTGTGATTTTTTAGTTGCTTCTACTTCTGTTTTTATATCCTGAATGGTTTTGCTCAGATCTTTCACTTGATTGTGTGTGTTTTCATGTAATTTTTAAAGATATTTTTGTGTTTCCTCTTTCATGACTTCTGCCAGTTGATCCATGTTCTCCTGTATTTCTTTAAGTGATTTTTACCCTACTCCTTATTGGATTCTATCTTTTGACCCATATCCTGCTGAATTTCTTTAAATGATTTTTGTGTTTGCCTTGTAAGGGCTTCTAACTTTTGATCCATTTCCTCCTGTATTTCTTTAAGAGGTTTAATTATGTCCTTCTTGTGTTCCTCTAACAGCATCATGACGAGTGATTTTAGATCTAAATCTTGGTTTTCTGGTGTGTTGTGGTATCTGGGACTTACTGCTGTTGGAGAATGCTTTCAGATATGGCCTTATTGCCTTGATTTCTGTTAGTAATGTTCCTAAGTTTGCCTTTTGCTATTTAGTTATCTCTGGTGTTAGTTGGTCCTCTAGTCACTGGCTTTTGCTTGAACCCCCTGTGAGCCCATAAGGCTATTTCCCCACCACTGGATGACTGGGTTTCCCCTGGCACAGATTGCTGATGTGCTGTCCTCCGCTTGAGTGTTGTTGGAATTCTGGTGTATCTTGCTCCAATCAATGTTATACTCTGTTGTCTCTGTGGACATGATGCTGTTTGTCTGCTCTGTTGGGGAGTCAAGATGGAGGCTAGGAGCACCTTCAAAAGCTGACCACCCCACAAGGCACAAGACCCATGCCTGACTGCCTGGCTGGCAAACAGACAAACCACCTCTCTGTCCAGATCCTGTGTGCAGGTCACTGCATGGTTGCCTAAGTCACCAGAGATCTTAAACTTGGGATATCTCAGGTACCTGGGTCTGCTCATCCAGTCCAAGCAGCAGAAAAGATGGAGGCAGGGCATGAATGTTTTACTATGATGCAATTTCATTTTACTAAAGTTGTTACTCATCTGTACAATGTCTTAAAAGTTCATTTGTTTTCTGTGCTGGAAATATTTTAGAACCAGCTTAATATCTACTGTACATTATTATTAATATACCACTCATTTGGCAGAACTCTATACAATTGTAAAAGCATAGGTGGAAGAATTTACCTAGAAACAGAGTTGGGGATATCCTTAAAATATTATATTTCCAAAAAGTCATGTGTTTAAATATTCTAATTTGTGTATGCCTCTTGTAATTACCTTAAAATCTCAAATTAGTTTTTAATTTTCATTTCAAATTAATTAATTTTTATCATACATATAGGATATGATATTGTACATTTTAAAGAATTAATATTCAAATTATTGCCTAAAAATTAAACAGTTTAAGCATTTCTGTCCCATAAGCATCTATTCTTTCTTTTTTTTATTTTTTTATTCTTTCTTTTAAAAGCTGCTGATCTTCTCATCTTGACTTTGGAAAACTGTATTGGACAAATTCATTTATACTAATTATACTAATAAACATTCTAGAAGTTGCTCCTCTGTAACTTGTATCCTTTGCTCAATTAGGTCCCATTCCTTTTTTTCTGCCAAATAGATTCTTTTTTCACAAATCTTTTTTTTTTTGTTTTAATTTCTGGTAGTTTACTAATACTGACTTTCAGGTTGAATAGAAGTCAAACGATCACTATTTGCAGATGATATGATAGAATACTTAAGTGACCCAAAAACCTTCACCAGAGAACTCCTACAGCTTAAAAACAACTTCAGCAAAGAGGCTGGTTATAAAATAAACTCAGGCAAATCAGTAGCCTTCCTAAACCCAAAGGATAAGCAGGCTGAGAAAGAAGTTAGGGAAATAACATCTTTCACAATAGCCACAAGCAATATAAAGTATCTTGGTGTGACTCTAACCAAACAAGTGAAAGATCTGTATGACAGGAACTTCAAGTCTTTGAAGAAAGAAATCGAAGAAGACCTCAGAAGATGGAAAAATCTTCCATGCTCTTGGATTGGCAGGATTAATGTAGTAAAAATGGCTATCTTGCCAAAAGCAATCTACCGATTCAATGCAATCCCCATCAAAAACCCAAATCAATTCTTCATAGATTTAGAAAGAGTAATTCTCAAATTCATCTGCAATAACAAAAAACCCAGGAGAGCTAAAACTATTCTCAACAATAAAAGAACTTCTGGGGGAATTAATATTCCAGACCTCAAGTAGTAATACAGAGCAATTGTGTTAAAAACTGCATGGTATTGGTACATTCACATGCAAGTAGATCAATGGAATAGAATTGAACATCCGGAAATGAACCCACAGAAGTATGGTGTATTAGTCTGGGTTCTCTAGAGTCACAGATCGTATAGGCAGTCTCTATGTAGTTAGGGAATTTGTCGATGACTTACAGTCTGTAGTCCAACTCCCCAACAGTAGTCAGCAGCAGCTGTGGATGGAAGTCCAAGGATCTTGCAGTTGCTCAGTCCCACGAAGCAAGCCGGCAAGGAAGAATCAGTCTTCCTTCTTTCAATGTCCTTATATATGTCTCCAGTAGAAGGTGTAGCCCAGATTAAAGGTGTACACCTTTAATCCCAGATGAACTTGAAGTCTGGGATTTAAGGTGTATGTCTCCACACCTTTAATCCCAGATGACCTTGACTGGAATCCATGCTTCAAGATCTCCATGCTAAGTCCAGGTCAGAAACTTATATCTCTGAGCCTCCAAATTAGGATCATAGGTGAGCCTTCCAATTCTAGATTGTAGTTCATTCCACATATAGTCAAGTTGACAACCAGGAATAGCCACTACAATCCACCCCTTGTCAACTTGACACAGATAATATCTCATGTCCACATGAAACAATAACAAGGTCGTGAATACGCCTAACATGATATAACTATTCCTCGTACAATCGCAAACGCATTTGTAAATTTACAATGGGGAAAATGTCCCTTGGGAACATTCTTTTAGTGTCTCAATACCAATTGATGTTAAAGGAATTGGAAGACAAATGTATCCTTAACAAAATAAGATAGAAGCATTCATATTACTTATAATCCTCGTTTCTGCAACTGGTTACGTGGCCTTAGCTGGTATTTATAACTACCATCCTCTGCTACCCATTCTGTATTTCCTTCACCTTCAGCAAGCACCTCAGCAGGTCTTGGCTCTTTTCCTGGAGGATTGACCCATACCTTCATTCCTGATGGGTCATCCTTCCTCATCCTGCTTGGATTATGCTGTTGTAGTTTCCCATTGACTTTAATCACAGGACAGGGTAGTACTAAGAGACGTCCTAGGGGATCTCCTGCTTTCCAGACATAATCCTGCTTACCTCCATTGTGGAGAGGCAATCCAATTTCCCCACTGTAATCTGGATCTATCACCCCTCCTAACACAGTTATTCCTTTCTTAGCCTGATGGTTTAAGGGCATTAGAAGCCCAAAATGGCCAGGGGGAAATCTGAGCTTCCAGTTCAATGGAATGTTTGTTGTGGCTCCAGGTAGGAGCACTCCCCCCTCTGGAACCAAAACTTCTAGGCCAGCAGAACCTAAAGTTGTGGGGACAGGAAGCAAAAATTTTCCTAGCGGGTCACTAGGAGTGATAGTGAGTGGAACTATTCCCTTTTCCACCCCTTGATTCCTGGACCCATGAATCCTGGCTATGGGAGAAACTGTACCATATATTGAACGCTGATTCAAAGCATATACTGCCTTCTGAAGAACTCTGCCCCAGCCCTCCATGCTGTTGCCACCTAATTGGCGCTGTAACTGTGTCTTCAAAAGGCCATTCCATCTTTCTATCAGACCAGCTGCTTCAGGATGATGTGTTCAGGGGAACATGGTAAGACCAGTAAATTCCATAATCATGGGCCCACTGCCGCACTTCTCTGGCTGTGAAATGAGTTCCTTGGTCAGAAGCAATACTGTGTGGAATACCATGACGATAGATGAGGCATTCTGTGCGTCCACGGATGGTGGTTTTGGCAGAAGCATTACGCGCAGGAAAGGCAAATCCATAACCGGAATAAGTATCTACTCCAGTAAGAACAAAACGTTGTCCTTTCCATGGGGGAAGTGGTCCAATGTAATCAACCTGCCACCAGGTTGCAGGCTGGTCACCTCGAGGAATGGTGCCGTATCTGGGGCTCAGTGTTGGTTTCTGCTGTTGGCAGATCTGGCATTCAGCAGCAGCTGTAGCCAGGTCAGCCTTGGTGAGTGGAAGTCCATGTTGCTGAGCCCAAGCATAACCTCCGTCTCGGCCACCATGGCCACTTTGCTCATGTGCCCACTGGGCAATAACTGGGGTGGCTGGGGAAAGAGGCTGACTGTCCACAGAACGCGTCATCTTATCCACTTGATTGTTGAACTCCTCCTCAGCTGAAGTCACCTTTTGGTGAGCATTTACATGGGACACAAATATCTTCACATCCTTTGCCCACTTGGAAAGATCTATCCGCATACTTCTTCCCCAAATGTCTTTCTCACCAATTTTCCAATCGTGATCTTTCCACGTCCCTGACCATCCAGCCAATCCATTGGCTACAGCCCATGAGTCAGTGAACAATCGTACATCTGGCCATTTCTTCTTCCAAACAAACTGTAATACCATGTGCACTGCCCGAAGTTCTGCCCACTGTGAAGATTTTCCTTCACCTGTATCTTTCAGGGTTGTCCCAGAAAGGGGTTGTAATGCTGCAGCTGTCCACTTCTGGGTGGCGCCTGCATAACGTGCAGAGCCGTCAGTAAACCAGGCCCTAGTCTTCTCTTCTTCAGTCAGCTGGTCATAGGGAACACCCCATGAGGCTATAGGTGCATGCTTGGCAGCAGATGGCATTGTAACAGGAGTAGAAACCATAGGCATCTGAGCAACTTCTTCATGTAACTTGCTTGTGCCTTCAGGACCTGCTCTGGCCCGATCACGTATATACCACTTCCATTTGACAATAGACTGCTGTTGTGCACGCCCTACTTTATGATTTGGAGGGTCTGATAACACCCAACTCATGATGGGGAGTTCAGGTCGCATAGTAACTTGGTGTCCTATTGTCAAACGTTCAGTTTCCACTAAGGCCCAATAGCAGGCCAAGAGTTGTTTTTCAAAGGGAGAGTAGTTGTCTGCGGATGACGGTAAAGCTTTGCTCCAAAATCCCAAAGGTCTCTTCTGTGATTCACCTACAGGGGCCTGCCAGAGGCTCCAAACAGCATCTCTATCTGCCACCGACACCTCAAGTACCATTGGGTCTGCTGGATCATATGGTCCAAGTGGTAATGCAGCCTGCACAGCAGCCTGGACCTGTTGAAGAGCCTTCTCCTGTTCTGGGCCCCACACAAAGCTAGCAGCTTTCCTTGTCACTTGGTAAATAGGCCTGAGTAACACACCCAAATGAGGAATGTGCTGTCTCCAAAATCCAAATAGACCCACTAAACGTTGTGCTTCTTTCTTGGTGGTGGGAGGGGCCAGGTGCAATAACTTATCTTTCACCTTAGAAGGAATATCTCTGCATGCCCCACACCATTGTACTCCTAAGAATTTCACTGAGGTAGATGGTCCTTGAATTTTGGTTGGATTTATTTCCCATCCTCTGATACGCATATGTGTTACCAATGAATTCAAAGTGGTTGCTACTTCCTGCTCACTTGTTCCAATCAGCATAATGTCATCTATATAGTGCACCAATGTGATATTTTGTGGAAGAGACAAACGATCAAGATCCCTTCTAACTAAGTTATGACACAGGGCAGGAGAGTTAATATATCCTTGAGGCAAAACTGTAAAGGTATACTGCTGGCCTTGCCAACTGAAAGCAAATTGCTTCTGGTGGTCCTTATGGACCGGTACTGAGAAGAAGGCATTTGCCAGGTCAATAGCTGCATACCAGGTTCCAGGAGATGTGTTAATTTGCTCAAGTAACGAAACTACATCTGGTACAGCAGCTGCAATTGGAGTTACTACCTGATTTAATTTCCTATAGTCAACTGTCATCCTCCATGATCCATCTGTCTTCTGCACTGGCCAGATGGGAGAGTTAAAGGGAGATGTGGTGGGAACCACCACCCCTGCATCTTTCAAGTCCTTGATCGTGGCAGTAATTTCTGCAATTCCTCCAGGAATACGATACTGTTTTTGATTCACTATTTTCTTTGGCAGAGGCAACTCTAAAGGCTTCCATTTTGCCTTTCCAACCATAATAGCCCTCACTCTACAGGTCAGGGAACCAATGTGAGAATTCTGCCAATTTCTGAGTATATCTATCCCAATTATACATTCTGGAACTGGGGAAATGACAACAGGATGTGTTCGGGGACCCACTGGACCTACTGTGAGTCGGACATCCGTCAAAACTCCATTAATCACCTGTCCCCCTACTCTAACTGGAGGGCCACAATGTTTCTTGGGATCTCCTGGGATCAGTGTCAATTCAGAACCAGTATCCAATAGGCCCTTGAAAGTCTGATTATTTCCTTTCCCCCAGTGTACAGTTACCCTTGTAAAAGGCCTTAGGTCCCTCTGGGGAAGAATTGGAGAAAGTGTAACAGCAAAACTTTTAGGTGTCTTATCAAAATCCTTCCTCAGGGGAACCTGGCCACCCCTTCATTCAAGGGGCTCTGGATCTGCAAACTGGCTCAAGTCTGGAAATTGATTCACTGGCCGAGATTGCCTTTTGCCATGATTCACTGCAGCCTTTTTATCATTTGTTTGAGGATTTTTCTGCTTATACAGCTCAAACAGATATGCAGTAGGTTTCCTATGCATTTCATCCCTGGAAACATCATGATTGATTAGCCAGTACCAAAGGTCCAAACGAGTCATACCATTATAAATTCCACCTCTCTGCCCATTACCGGGTACGTCATTATAAACATTGTTTTGTCTACGCTGTCCATTATAAAAACTACGATCACCTTGTCTCTGGCGATTCAATGCTGCCACCTGGCCCTTGTTAACTCGGGGCCCGATTAAACCCATTGAATTTAATTCATCTAATTGAGCAGCAGCATCTCCAACCCTAAGGTCTGGCACAAGGAAAAGGGCAAGAACAAAACTCTTTAAATGTGCCGGTGCCCCTCTCACCAGTTTGCGTCTTATAGGACTGGTGAAAGGCATGTCTTCTGGACCTTCCCATTGTGGGGGATTAGGTTTTATACAACGTATCCACTCTAGCATTGCAATTTCCCTAAGCCTTAAAATCCCTTCATCAACACTAAGCCAAGGGATATCAGGCATCTCCAACTCCTTTTCAGTAGGCCATCTTTTAATAAATACTTCAGCCAACCAATCAAACAAACTTTTGACACCTTTTTTAACTGTGCGAGCTTCTATATTAAACCTAGAATCTCCACTCAGAGGACCCATGCCGATAAACTCAGCCTGCTCTAATTTTATGTTCCTTCCACCATTATCCCACACCCTTAAAATCCATTCCCATGCATATTCCCCAGACTTCTGCTTGAATGAGTTAGCAAACTCATTAAGCTCCTTAGTAGTATAGTGTATTTCCTCATGGACTACACTTTCTACCTCCCCTTTAGGGGCCTGTTTTGCCTTGAGTCTGGTTATAGGTCTAGAAGAAACTATTGGTGGGCCCGAAGAAACATCAATATTGTCAGTAAAAGTCACTGCTGGTCTATCAGGCTCTGAGGGATTACTTTCCCCAAGTGGAGAAGGCATTAATTCAAGGGGTGGGGCTGTTCGATTTTATCACACAACTCCTTCCTTTCCTTCATTGCTTTCTCCCGAGATGCTAAGAGTAACAAGCCAGCAAAATCATTTTCCGGTTTTTTCCCCAACTTGTAGAACGTATTGTATACCACCGAATCACCTAATTCATCAAGATAATCAAAGGCTTTAGCTTCTTTAAGCTTGGAATATAGTTTCATCCATGGGTTTTCAATATCCCCCGAGCTCCCAGGAGGGAGAGAATTTGGAGAGGTTTCAGTAATTGAGAGTGCTGGTGGGTCCACCAACCAACTCCAAAATTTTGAAACATTCATCCTTATACTTCTGCTCCTCTAGAACCACTTCTGGTACCACTTCTGTATTAGTCTGGGTTCTCTAGAGTCACAGATCGTATAGGCAGTCTCTATGTAGTTAGGGAATTTGTCGATGACTTACAGTCTGTAGTCCAACTCCCCAACAGTAGTCAGCAGCAGCTGTGGATGGAAGTCCAAGGATCTTGCAGTTGCTCAGTCCCACGAAGCAAGCCGGCAAGGAAGAATCAGTCTTCCTTCTTTCAATGTCCTTATATATGTCTCCAGTAGAAGGTGTAGCCCAGATTAAAGGTGTACACCTTTAATCCCAGATGAACTTGAAGTCTGGGATTTAAGGTGTATGTCTCCACACCTTTAATCCCAGATGACCTTGACTGGAATCCATGCTTCAAGATCTCCATGCTAAGTCCAGGTCAGAAACTTATATCTCTGAGCCTCCAAATTAGGATCATAGGTGAGCCTTCCAATTCTAGATTGTAGTTCATTCCACATATAGTCAAGTTGACAACCAGGAATAGCCACTACATATGGTCACCTAGTCTTTGATAAAGGAGCTATAACCATCTAGTGTAAAACAGATAGTCTTTTCAACATATGGGGCTGGTTCAACTGGAGGTCAGCATGCAGGAGAATGCTAATTGATCCAGTCTTATCTCCTCATACTAAGCCAACTCCAAGTGGATTAAGGACCTCCACATAAAACCAGACACACTGAAACTAATAGAAAAGAAACTGGGAAAGACCCTTGAGGACATGGGCACAGGGGTAAAGTTCCTGAACACAACACCAATAGCTTATGCTTTAAGATCAAGAATTGACTAATGGAACCTCATAAAATTACAAATAGTAAAGGACACTGTTAGAAGGATGAAACAGCAACCATCATATTGGGAAAAGATCTGCCATAGATATTCTTTTTTTATTGGATATAGTCTATATTTACAATTCATTTCCCTTTTTTCTGGTTCACTACCCCCAAAGGTCCCACATGCCCTTTTTCCTCCCCCTGCTCTCTCTTCCATCCCTTCCCTCTTCCCTGTTCTTGTATTCCCCTACACTGATGCTTTGATCCTTTCCAGCACCAGTGTCCACTCCTTTCTTCTTGTCAGACATTATTTGGTACGTGAATTGTGTCTTTGGTGTTCCAAGATTCTAGGCTAATATCCACTTATCAGTGAGTGCATACCATGGGTATTCTTTTGAGACTGGGTTACCTCACTTAGTATGATGTTCTCGAGCTCCATCCATTTCTCTAAGAATTTCATGAATTCATTGTTTCTAATGGCTGAATAGTACTCCATTGTGTATATATACCACATTTTTTTTGTATCCATTCCTCTGTTGGGGGACATCTGGGTTCTGTCCAGCTTCTGGCTATTATAAATAAGGCTGCTATGAACATAGTGGAGTATGTGTCCTTATTGCATCTGGGGAATCTTCTGGGTATATGCCCAGAAGTGGTATGGCTGGGTCCTCCAGAAGTATCATGTCCAGTTTTCTGAGGAACCGCCCAACAGAATGATAAATTTCAGTGTAGACACTGATTATCCAAGGGAGAAGACAGAATTTAACGAGTAAATTTTACAATCTATAATTATGTATACACTTATATTTATATGCCAAATAATATGTGTTATTCATGAAGAAAAATATCATGGTTGAAGATAGTAAATACATTAGAATTGAGAACCAAAAAGGCTATACCTGTAATTTATTTAGTTATTGAATGATTACTCAAATATTATACATCATTTCCCAAATACAACAATGTCTTATGTGATGAATTTTAGAAAATACTCTTTTATGACATTGACATCTTTATGTATAATACAGTTTGCACTTAGTTACATGTTTAAAATTGAAAAATTATTCATGTTGGTGGACCATTGTCTCACTGACAGACAAAGCATAACTTTTTAACAATTTAATACATATAAGTTCAAGACACTAGCAAATGTAATTATAAGGACACAAAAATAAATATTTGCTGTAGAAAGATACAAAAACATAATGTTGATATGAGCAAGGTTGAAATTTCTTCAAACTAAATTAGCAACCTTAACCTTCTGAAAAAACTGTATTTTAACTTTGGCATGAAACCATTTCAAGATGTTTAACAAAGCATATGATGCTGTTACCATGGCACAAGTCATATTCATTTAGTTTTTGGTTAGAGTTTGTATTAAGCCCATCATAGTTTGAGATAAGCAGTCTTTTTGTTTCGGAGAAAAGGGTGTCATGTATTCATATTACTTCTCTCTAAACAAAGTTAGCATTTAAAATATGCACATTGCCTGGAAAGAGTACAAAATAGTTATTTTCAAACAGATGTAGAAAATCACTCAATGCAGTGATATAAAAGAAAAAACATCTCCTCTCTGCCTTCTGAATGGAAATGAACACACATATTTACATTAAGCATATATCTGCAGCCAAACAGATTCCTTTCACTAAAATAGCAGGTCTATGCCAAAGCAATTATGATCCATGACAGTACATAGACTATCTGGCAGCATATTATGTCTGGAGGCTGAAAATAACTTTAGATGTTTCCAAATGATGCTCACTGTCAGAAAAACTGATGATTCTTATATGGAAGAATTGTAGTGCCTTTCCCCACAATATATAAGTTAAAGCAAAATTTCTTCAAATGGTACAGGGGTATGTTTCAGATAGAATAAAAAAACTGCTTAAAATGGCACTGTACACACTGGTAGGGGGTGTAAATAGTCAATGCACAGTTATTTTGTACTTACTAATCAATAAAACAAGACATCTGTAACTCTTGTGTAGAGATTTCTTGAGGGGTTTGTGAGTGTGTGTGTGTGTGTGTGGGGGAAACTGAGATGTAGAATAACATTTGAAATGTCAATAAATAAAATAACCAGGTGGACCCCGAGCTCCCTGCAGGCAGCTGCCATATTGCCTGCAGCTTCCCATCCAGCTGGTGGTGGGGAAGCCGGAGTCAGCCAGCGTGCCAGGTGCCCAGACCCAGCCTGAGGCAGAACCAGCCTCCCAACCAGCCGGTGGCGGGGAAGCCAGAAGCCGGACCCAGCCAGCTTCCCAGCAGCTTGGGACCAGCAGGCAGAACCAGATAACTGAGATATCCCAACTTTAAGACCCCTGGGGAAACAGGATAACAGACAGCAAACCCTGAGCAGGAGCAGTGCAGAGCAGCCGCCCAACAGGCAGAACCAAGTATCTGGGATATCCTGAGTTTAAGACCTTGGGGGACTCAGGCCACCTGTCAGCAATCTGTGAGCAAAAGCCCTGCAGGACAGTGATTCAGGTATCCCAGTCACAGGGAAATAGCCTTACAACCCCACAGGAGGGTCAAGCACCAGCTAGTATCTACAGGACCAACAAACACCAGAGTTAACCAGATGGCAAAAGGCAAACATAAGATCACTACTAACTAAAATCAAGGCAGTATGGCAGCATCCGAACCCAGTTCCCCGACAGCAATAAATCTTGGATACCCCGAAACACCAGAAAAACAAGACTCAGATCTAAAATCACTGGTCAGGATGCTGATAGAAGAACACTTAGATAAATCTCTTAAAGTAATACATGAGAAAATAGATCAAAAGCTAGAAGCCATTACAAGGCAAACACAATTAAATCCCAGATATCTCAACACACCAGAAAAACAAGACTCAGATCTAAAATCACTGGTAAAGATGCAGATTGAGGATCACTTAGATAAATTTCTTAAAGTAATAGAGGAGAAAATAGATCAAAAACTAGAAGCCCATACAAGGCAGACACAAAAATCACTTAAAGAAATCCAGGAGAATATAGAGCAAAAAATGAATCCCAATAAGGGGGAGAAACAAAAATCACTTAAAGAAATACAAGAGAACATGGGTCAACAAGTAGAAGTCATAAAAGAGGAAACGCAAAAATCCCTTAAAGAATTACAGGAAAACAAAACAAGCAACTGAAAGATCTGAGCAAAACCATACAAAATCTAAAAACAGAAGTAGAAACAACTAAGCAATCACAAAGGGAGACAATGTTGGAGATAGACAACCTTGGGAAGAAATCAGGAGTCATAGATGCAAATATCAACAATAGAATACAAGAGATAGAAGACAGAATCTCAGATGCTGAAGATACCATAGGAACCATGGATTCAACAATTAAAGAAAATGCAAAATGCAAAAAGCTGGTAACCCAAAACATTCAGGAAATCCAGGACACAATGAGAAGACCAAACCTAAGGATTATAGGGATAGATGAGAATGAAGATCTACAACTTAAAGGGCCAGCAAATATCTTCTACAAAATTATGGAAGAAAGCTTCCCCAACCTAAAGAGAGAGATGCCCATGAATATACAAAAAGCCTATAGAACCCCAAATAGACTGGACCAGAACAGAAATACTTCCCGTCACATAATAATCAAAACCCCAAATGTACTAAACAAAGAAAGAATATTAAAGGCAGTAAGAGAAAAAGGACAAGTAACATATAAAGGAAGACCTATCAGAATTACACCAGACTTCTCACCTGAGACCATGAAAGCTAGAAGATCCTGGGCATACCTCATGCAGACCCAAAGAGGACACAAACTTCAGCCAAGACTACTATACCCAGCAAAACTCTCAATTGCCATAGATGGGGAAACCAAGATATTCCACGGCAAAACCAAATTTGCAAGATACTTATCTACAAACCGAGCCCTACAAAGGATAATAGGGGAAAAATACCAACACAAGGGGGGAAACAACACCCCAGAAGAAACAAGATAGAAACCCCATCTCATCCAACCCAAAAGAAGAGAACCACTCAAATACAAATAATAATAATAATAATGCCCAAAATGTCAGGAAGTAATAATTACTATTCCTTAATATCTTTTAATATCAATGGACTCAATTCCCCAATCAAAAGACAGAGACTAACAGACTGGATACGGAAACAGGATCCTACATTTTGCTGCATACAGGAAACACATCTCAGTGTCAAATACAAACACCACCTTAGAGTAAAAGGCTGGAAGACAGTTTTACAAGCAAATGGTCCCAGGAAACAAGCTGGAGTGGCCATTCTAATATCAGATAAAATTGACTTTCAACCTAAAGTCATCAAAAGAGACACAGAAGGTCACTTCCTGCTTGTCAAAGGGAAAATCCACCAAGAAGAATTCTCAATACTGAACATCTATGCACCAAATGTAAGGGCACCCTCATTCGTAAAAGAAACTTTACTAAAGCTTAAAGCACACATTGCACCTAACACAATGATTGTAGGTGACTTCAACACTCCACTCTCCTCAATGGACCGATCAGGAAAGCAGAAACTATACAGGGACACAGTGAAACTAATTGAAGCTTTGGACCAATTGGATTTAACAGATATATATATAGAACATTCCATCCTAAAACAAAAGAGTATACCTTTTTCTCAGCATCGCACGGTACCTTCTGAAAATTGATCATATAATTGGTCACAAGACAGACCTCAACAAATACAAGAAGACCGAACTAATCCCATGTCTCCTATCGGATCATTATGGAGTAAAAGTGGTCTTCAATAGCAAGAATAACAACAGAAAGCCCACATACACATGGAAACTGAACAATACTCTACTCAATAACACCCTGGTCAGGAAGAAATAAAGAAAGAAATCAAAGACTTTTTAGACTTCAATGAAAATGAAGGTACGACCTACCCAAATCTCTGGGACACAATGAAAGCAGTGCTAAGAGGAAAACTCATAGCCCTGAGTGCCTCCAAAAACAAACTGGAGAGAGCATACACTAGCAACTTAACAGCACACCTGAAGGCCCTGGAACAAAAAGAAGCTAACTCACCCAGGAGGAGTAGAAGAGAGGAAATCATCAAACTAAGGGCTGAAATCAATCAAGCAGAAACAAAGAGAACCATACAAAGAATCAACAAAACCAAGAGCTGGTTCCTCAAGATAGATAAACCCTTAGCTAGACTAACCAAAGGGCACAGAGATAGTATCCAAATTAACAAAATTAAAAATGAAAAGGGGGATATAACAACAGAAACAGAGGAAATTCAAAAGATCATCAGATCCTACTACAAAGGCCTATACTCAAAACAACTGGAGAATCTGGAGGAAATGGACAATTTCCTAGATAGATACCAAATACCAAAATTGAATCAGCATCAAGTAGATCAGCTAAACAGTCCCATAACCCTTAAAGAAATAGAAGGGGTTATAGAAAGCCTCCCAACCAAAAAAAGTACGGGACCAGATGGTTTTAGTGCAGAATTCTACCAGACCTTCAAAGAAGAATTAACACCAATACTCTTCAAACTATTCCACAAAATAGAGACAGAAGGGACACTGCCCAACTTGTTCTTCAAAACCGCAATTACCCTGGTACCTAAACCACAAAATGATCCAACAAAGAAAGAGAACTACAGGCCAATTTCTCTTATGAATATTGATGCAACAATACTAAATAAAATTCTTGCCAACCGAATCCAAGAGCATATCAAAACGATCATTCACCATGATCAAGTAGGCTTCATTCCAGGGATGCAGGGATGGTTCAATATATGGAAATCCATCAATGTAATCCACTAAATAAACAAACTAAAAGAAAAAAACCACATGGTCATCTCATTAGATGCTGAAAAAGCATTCGACAAAATTCAGCACCCTTTCATGCTAAAAGTCTTGGAAAGAGGAGGAATTCAAGGCCCATACCTAAATATAGTAAAAGCAATCTACAGCAAACCAGTAGCCAACATCAAAATAAATGGAGAGAAACTTGAAGCAATCCCTCTAAAATCAGGGACTAGACAAGGCTGCCCTCTCTCTCGATATCTTTTCAATATAGTACTTGAAGTTCTAGCGAGAGCAATTAGACAACATAAGGAAGTCAAAGGGATACAAATTGGAAAGGAAGAAGTCAAACTATCACTATTTGCAGACGATATGATAGTCTACTTAAGCGATCCAAAAAACTCCACCAGAGAACTTCTACAGCTGATAAACAACTTCAGAAAAGTGGCTGGTTATAAAATTAACTCAAGCAAATCAGTAGCCTTCTTGTACTCAAAGGACAAGCAGGCTGAGAAAGAAGTTAGGGAAATAACATCCTTCACAATAGCCACAAACAACATAAAGTACCTTGGTGTAACTCTAACCAAACAAGTGAAAGATCTGTATGACAGGAACTTCAAGTCCCTGAAGAAAGAAATCGAAGAAGACCTCAGAAGATGGAAAAATATTTCTTGCTCCTGGATTGGCACGATCAATATTGTAAAAATGGCCATCTTGCTAAAAGCAATCTACAGATTCAATGCAATCCGCATCAAAATCCCAAATCAATTCTTCATAGATCTAGAAAGACCAATTCTCAAATTCATCTGGAGCAACAACAAACCCAGGATAGCTAAAACTATCCTCAACAATAAAAGGACTTCTGAGGGAATCAATATCCCTGACCTCAAGCAGTACTACAAAGCAATTGTGTTAAAAACTGCATGGTATTGGTACAGCAACAGGCAGGTAGATCAATGGAATAGGATTGAAGACCCAGAAATGAACCCACAGACTTATGATCACTTGATCTTTGATAAAGGAGCCACAACCATCCGGTGGAAAAAAAGATAGCCTTTTCAACAAATGGTGCTGGTTCAACTGGAGGTCAACATGCAGAAGAATGCGAATTGACCCACTCTTATCTCCTTGTACTAAGATCAACTCCAAGTGGATCAAGGACCCCCACATAAAACCAGACACACTGAAACTATTAGAAAAGAAACTTGGGAAGACCCTGGAGGACATGGGCACAGGGGTAAAGTTCCTGAACAGAACACCAATAGCTTATGCTCTAAGATCAAGAATTGACAAATGGGACCTCATAAAATTACAAAGTTTCTGTAAGGCAAAGGACACTGTCAGAAGGACAAAACGGCAACCAACAACGTGGTAAATGATCTTCACCAACCCCACATCCGACAGAGGGCTAATATCCAATATATACAAAGAACTCAAGAAGTTAGACCCCAAAGAACCAAATGGAGAAAGAGGAACACTCCTCCACTGTTAGTGGGATTGCAAAATGGTAAAACCACTCTGGAAATCAGTGTGGCGGTTCCTCAGAAAATTGGGCATGCCACTCCCAGAGGACCCTGGCATACCACTCCTGGGCATATACCCAGAGGATTCCTCTGCATACAACAAAGACACTTGCTCTACTATGTTTATAGCAGCCTTGTTTATAATAGCCAGAAATTGGAAGGAGCCCAGATATCCCTCAAAAGAGGAATGGATACAGAAAATGTGGTATATTTATACAAGGGAGTACTACTCAGCAATTAAAAATAATGAATTCATGCAATTTGTAGGTAAATGGTTAGATCTGGAAACTATCATCCTAAGTGAGCTAACCCAATCACAAAAGAGTACACACGAAATGCAATCACTGATAAGTGGATATTAATGAGCCCAGAAGCCCTAAATACTCAAGGCACAATTAGCAAGTCAAATGACTCTCAAGAAGAAAAAAAGGAGAGGACCCTGGGCCTGTAAAGATTGCATCCAGTATTGTAGACCCATAACAGAGAAATCGTGGGGGGGGGGAAATAGTGGGGAATAGCATGGGGGGAGAGGAATTATGGGACATATGGTGGGGGGTAACTGGGAAAGGGGAAAGCCTTTGGAATGTAAACAAAGAATATAGAAAATAAAAAAAAATAAAAATAACAAAAAAACATAAAAAAATAAAAAAATAAAATAAAATAACCAATGAAATGGGACACATAAAGCATAAAACAAAACAAAAATAAAGAGACCTTTTAATCTATACTGAAAAAATGTAAAAAAAAGTTTTTTCTCTTTTTTAGTATAATATGCTTGCAACAGTGAGCTTACATAAATAGCTAAACCACAATATGTGCTTTCAAGCAGCTCACAGTTTAGAGGAACAGTCTGAGGGAATTAACAATAGCATAGGTTCTTACCGTGATATGTATTATCAAGGTGAAAGGGTGACGTAGTTCACAACTGTCTAGTTCAGAAAAGACTATTGGCAGTTGTGTGATCTGATATGACTCTTGACTGAATTGTGGTTGCGATCCACATGAAACTACTCCTGGTCACAAGCACAGGCACAGAATGAGGATACAAGCACACATGAAGCAAAAATGTCAGTAAGCCTCTTTTTATTAAAATAGTGTGTGCTCTGACTAAGGTATGGAAGGGGTAGATTGAGGTGAATAAATCGTGTATGTAAACTTGAAGTGACAGAAATGATGATAAAAATTATGAAGGATTTTAAAATGAAAAAATATACCTATCTTCCTGCCTGTCTGTTTGTCTGTCTGTCTGAAAGTTATAATTGTAAATGGAAATGATTTATGTCTCAAAAACCAGAAAATATTCTCCCATTGGACACAATATTTTTTCATTATGTTCTAGTTGAGCCATCTTGTCTGGCCTCAGTGGGAAAGGAAGCCTCACAGAGACTTGATGGGTCAGGGTGGTGGGAACCCATGGAACTCCCATCTGCTCAGAGGAGAAGGGGATGTCAGGGCAAGGATTGTTAGAGGGTGTGGTGGGAAGGAGGGCAGTGAGTGGGATGTAAATAAGTAAAATAATGATGATGATGATGATGATGATGATGATGATAGTAGCAGTAGCAGTAGTAGTAGTAGTAGTAAAAAAGAAAAGAGCCTATTATATGTTTAGTACCAATATTCCTGTAGATTTGACACTCTTTTTAGGTCTGGGATTCAAATGGTCTTCAAAGACATGAGATAAACTCCCAATTTCAGAATTAAAGAATGGCTCATCTTATTCTCATTCTTTAAACTAAGCATCAAGTAAGTTATTAAATAATTGATGATCAAGAACAAATTAGTGTGAAAGTAAACTGCATTTGCTGATACATAAATGATTATAAATATGAATATATCTATATAATTAAACTATAAGCCATGTTGATATGTTGTTTCCTAAAAAATATCTATGTTTTATTTATATCAAATATAAAATTTTAAATCATACCATGATCTGATTTTCTCTGGATACATAAAATAATGTAGAAACTAAGCTTATTTTAAGTGTATATTACTTGTACTAATTAAATTCTTGAGCTGAAAAAAAAATCCAAGATAAAAGTACAAACTTAGAAACCTTGTGGGCAATCAACCCAAACTAATTTACTTAGAAAATTTGGACTTTATAAAAGTTTAAGTGAACCATAATGCATTTATATAGATTATAACATTTAATTGGTTATTATCCTCTAATATCTTTCATTTTAAGCAGTGAATCATCACAAATATCATAATGATTGGTGGTAGATTTTTAGGATTACAAGAATTGCCATCTTCTTTCTTCATTTCTTGTAAATAACTGCTTATTTATAAGGTATAATTTATTGCTGCATTCTTCCCATGCTGACTTCCTTCCTTAGACAACACTGTCCTCGTTTCAAGAAAAAGGCCAATCAGGTACTTACCCAGCTTTCAAACCTGTGCACTGGCTCCTCTGGGTGTGTATGTGCACTGTGCCAATGCCTAGGCTTCTACACAGGGCTCTTCCACCTTTTGTTTACTTGAGATTTTGACATGCCCAGCTTAAGGATTTGAAATACTGTTTCATTAAAAATTAAAATAAAATCAGATGCCTATAATTTTATGATAGAGGAGACTTAGGATTTGTGTTACCATTTTGTAATTAAAAACTTTTATTAATATTCTTTCCTATTACTTAAAAGAGGTGGTTGAATATATATATAAAGAAAGGAAAAATCTCTGATACTGCATTTTTGATGTTGGCTTGGCAGCTTACTGGAATAAACAAATTACATGTCAAATCAAATGCATTTAAACTAGCTATATAAAGTGCATACCAGCTAAACAAGTGTTGCCATTGGAATATAAGCAGCTGTGAAATTCACTTATAGACAGCTTTGCTTGTGTATGATTTGCTTTCCAACTGTCAATGTGAACAAACATTATACTCTATATAAATAAAGAAAGGAAAAACTCAAGGAGAGCAAGCTAACAAAAATCCAAAACACTCACTAGGTAAAGGTTATAGATGCTACAAATCACTATGTAAGTGAGAAGATTAATATGCTTAATTGAATTTTATGGATAAAATTACATGTAATATATAGTATCATTTATGGCAATGTATTTATCCTACATTTTGGTAAATTTAAAATTTAAATTGAAGTTTTTAACTGAAAACATATATAATAGTAATAATAACAAATGTTATATGGTATTTAGAAATTGACTAAATGGGATAAAAAGTTTGGAAAATCACTTAAATGATAAGAGATAAATTTTCAGATGCCATGTACATGTGTATCTGATATTCATAGTAAGAAAAAGTACATATAAAAATAGTCATACTCTTATCATCTGTATCCAAGCCATTCTAGATGTTCATAATGAGATTAATATATCGAGAGAGTGGTGTATGTGAACAAAGAGTTTTTATTTAGTTGTAAAGAGCAATGCAGTTATGACATTGCTGAGAAATGAGTACGACTAGTGAACAGCATGGGAAATTTCTTTGGTTAAATATCTTCTGTTTCTATGATTCCAGCCAGAAAACTAAGTAGTAAATATTTATGTTATACATCCCGATATTTTGGTATATATTTGAAATTTATTTTTCTCAATGAAAAGACTAATTATAATGATATTCTAAAAATTAAACCCATAGTAACCCATTAATAATGTAATAATTATTAATAATTAATAATTGCCTTAGTTGCCGTTGTTTTTATCGGGTATAGGGCTGCTCAAGTGTTCTGCTCAATGGTCTCTGCCAAGGTTAGATTGTTATTACTTGTTGTTACTATGTCTTTATTGTCTAGTTTGTAGAGAGGGATGAAATAATACCTATTAGGCTTAGTCTCATATATGAGAGCCATGTGTCAAGGGCTACGAGCAATGTTTTCTCAGTGATGTAGTCCTTTTTTCAATGAGTATTTTAGCTGCAAATAAGGCAACTTATTGACTTTCTCTAGGTTTTTGTCTATGATCTTTACAGCAGTTTTTTCACAGTGAGTTTTCACATCTCTTTATGGGATGAGTGGTATTGTTACCCCTATAACCGCTATTCAAATTTTTTTCTCTTTAAGATAAAAGAAATTTGACTGACTGTCATGCACATCTCAGTGTCAAAGACAAACACCACCTTAGAGTAAAAGGCTGGAAGACAGTTTACAACCAAATGGTCCCAGGAAACAAGCCGGAGTAGCCATTCTAATATCAGATAAAATTGACTTTCAACCTAAAGTCATCAAAAGAGACAGAAGGTCACTTCCTGCTTGTCAAAGGGAAAATCCACCAAGAAGAATTCTCAATACTGAACATCTATGTGCCAAATGTAAGAGCACCCTCATTCGTAAAAGAAACTTTACTAAAGCTTAAAGCACACATCGTACCTAACACAATGATTGTAGGTGACTTCAACACTCCACTCTCCTCAATGGACCAATCAGGAAAGCAGAAATTAAACAGGGTTACAGTGAAACTAATTGAAGCTTTGGACCAATTGGATTTAACAGATATATATATAGAACATTCCATCCTAAAACAAAAGAGTATACCTTTTTCTCAGCATCGCACGGTACCTTCTGAAAATTGATCATATAATTGGTCACAAGACAGACCTCAACAAATACAAGAAGACCGAACTAATCCCATGTCTCCTATCGGATCATTATGGAGTAAAAGTGGTCTTCAATAGCAAGAATAACAACAGAAAGCCCACATACACATGGAAACTGAACAATACTCTACTCAATAACACCCTGGTCAGGAAGAAATAAAGAAAGAAATCAAAGACTTTTTAGACTTCAATGAAAATGAAGGTACGACCTACCCAAATCTCTGGGACACAATGAAAGCAGTGCTAAGAGGAAAACTCATAGCCCTGAGTGCCTCCAAAAAGAAACTGGAGAGAGCATACACTAGCAACTTAACAGCACACCTGAAGGCCCTGGAACAAAAAGAAGCTAACTCACCCAGGACGAGTAGAAGAGAGGAAATCATCAAACTAAGGGCTGAAATCAATCAAGCAGAAACAAAGAGAACCATACAAAGAATCAACAAAGCCAAGTACTTGAAGTTCTAGGGAGAGCAAGTAGACAACATAAGGAAGTCAAAGGGATACAAATTGGAAAGGAAGAAGTTAAACTATCATTATTTGCAGATGATATGATAGTCTACTTAAGCGATCCAAAAAACTCCACCAGAGAACTTCTACAGCAGATAAACAACTTCAGCAAAGTGGCTGGTTATAAAATTAACTCAAGTGACCATAAGTCTGTGGGTTAATTTCTGGGTCTTCAATCCTGTTCCATTGATCTGCTTGCCTGTTGCTATACCAATACCATGCAGTTTTTAACACAATTGCTCTGTAGTACTGCTTGAGGTCAGGGATATTGATTCCCCCAGAAGTCCTTTTATTGTTGAGAATAGTTTTAGCTATCCTGGGTTTTTTGTTGCTCCAGATGAATTTGAGAATTGCTCTTTCTAGATCTATGAAGAATTGAGTTGGGATTTTGATGGGGATCGCATTGAATCTGTATATTGCTTTTGGCAAGATGGCCATTTTTACTACATTGATCCTGCCAATCCAGGAGCAAGAAATATTTTTCCATCTTCTGAGGTCTTCTTCGATTTCTTTCTTCAAGGACTTAAAGTTCCTGTCGTACAGATCTTTCGTTTGTTTGGTTAAAGTTACGCCAAGATACTTTATGTTGTTTGTGGCTATTGTGAAGGGTGTTATTTCCCTAATTTCTTTCTCTGCCTGCTTGTCCTTTGAGTACAAGAAGGCCACTGACTTGCTTGAGTTAATTTTATATCCTGCCACTTTGCTGAAGTTGTTTATCAGCTGTAGAAGTTCTCTGGTGGAGTTTTTTGGGTCGCTTAGGTAAACTATCATATCGTCTGCAAATAATGATAGTTTCACTTCTTCCTTTCCAATTTGTATCCCTTTGACTTCCTTATGTTGTCTAATTGCTCTTGCTTTGATAAAGGAGCCACAACCATCCGGTGGAATAAAGATAGCCTTTTCAACAAATGGTGCTGGTTCAACTGGAAGTCAACATGCAGAAGAATGCAAATTGACCCACTCTTATCTCTTTGCACTAAGATCAACTCCAAGTGGATCAAGGACCTTCACATAAAACCAGACACACTGAAACTATTAGAAAAGAAACTTGGGAAGACCCTGGAGGACTTGGGCACAGGGGAAAAGTTCCTGAACAGAACACCAATAGCTTATGCTCTAAGATCAAGAATCGACAAATGGGACCTCATAAAATTACAAAGCAAAGGACACTGTCAGAAGGACAAAACAGCAACCAACAAATTGGGAAAAGATCTTCACCAACTCCACATCCGATAGAGGGCTAATATCCAATATATACAAAGAACTCAAGAAGTTAGACCGCAAAGAAACAAATAACCCAATCAAAAAATGGGGCACAGGGCTAAACAAAGAATTTTCACCAGAAGAAATTCGGATGGCCGAGTAACACCTTAAAAGATGTTCAACATCATTAGTCATCAGGGAAATGCAAATCAAAACAACACTGAGATTCCACCTCACACCAGTCAGAATGGCTAAGATTAAAAACTCAAGAGACAACAAGTGCTGGCAAGGATGTGGAGAAAGAGGAACACTCCTCCACTGTTGGTGGGATAGCAAAATGGTAAAACCGCTCTGGAAATCAGTGTGGCGGTTCCTCAGAAAATTGGGCATGTCACTTCCAGAGGACCCTGGCATACCACTCCTGGGCATATACCCAGAGGATTCCCCTGCATGCAATAAGGACACATGCTCCACTATGTTTATAGCAGCCTTGTTTATAATAGCCAGAAATTGGAAGGAGCCCAAATATCCCTCAAAGGAGGAATGGATTCAGAAAATGTGGTATATGTATACAATAGAATACTACTCAGCAATTAAAAATAATGAATTCATGCAATTTGTAGGTAAATGGTTAGACCTGGAAAATATCATCCTGAGTGAATTAACCCAATCACAAAAGAATGCACATGAAATGCAATCACTGATAAGTGGATATTAATGAGCCCAGAAGCCCTAAATACTCAAGACACTAATAGCAAGTCAAATGATTCCCATGAAGAAGAAAGGAGAGGACCCTGGGCCTGTAAAGATTGCATCCAGTTTAGTAAAGAAACCGAGGGGGGGGGAATGATTGGGGAACAGTTGGGGGGGGAGAGGAACTATGGGAACTATGGTGGTTGGGAACTGGGAAAGGGGAAAGCCTGTGGAATGTAAACATAGAATATAGAAAATAAAAAAAATAAAAAAAATAAAATAAAATTAACTCAAGCAAATCAGTAGCCTTCTTGTACTCAAAGGACAAGCAGGCTGAGAAAGAAGTTAGGGAAATAACACCTTTCACAATAGCCACAAACAACATAAAGTACCTTGGTGTAACTCTAATCAAACAAGTGAAAGATCTGTATGACAGGAACTTCAAGTCCCTGAAGAAAGAAATCGAAGAAGACCTCAGAAGATGGAAAAATATTTCTTGCTCCTGGATTGGCAGGATCAATGTAGTAAAAATGGCCATCTTGCCAAAAGCAATCTACAGATTCAATGCAATCCCCATCAAAATCCCAAATCAATTCTGCATAGATCTAGAAAGAGCAATTCTCAAATTCATCTGGAGCAACAAAAAACCCAGGATAGCTAAAACTATTCTCAACAATAAAAGGACTTCTGGGGGAATCAATATCCCTGACCTCAAGCAGTACTACAAAGCAATAGTGTTAAAAACTGCATGGTATCGGTACAGCAACAGGCAGGTAGATCAATGGAATTGGATTGAAGACCCAGAAATGAACCCACAGACTTATGGTCACTTGATCTTTGATAAAGGAGCCACAACCATCCAGTGGAAAAAAGATAGCCTTTTCAACAAATGGTGCTGGTTCAACTGGAGATCAACATGCAGAAGAATGCAAATTGACCCAGTCTTATCTCCTTGTACTAAGATCAACTCCAAGTGGATCAAGGACCTCCACATAAAACCAGACATACTGAAACTATTAGAAAAGAAACTTGGGAAGACCCTGGAGGACATGGGCACAGGGGTAAAGTTCCTGAACAGAACACCAATAGCTTATGCTCTAAGATCGAGAATTGACAAATGGGACCTCATAAAATTACAAAGTTTCTGTAAGGCAAAGGACACTGTCAGAAGGACAAAACGGCAACCAACAACGTGGGAAATGATCTTCACCAACCCCCCTCCAACAGACGGCTAATATCCAATATATACAAAGAACTCAAAAAGTTAGACCCCAAAGAAACAAATAACCCTATCAAAAAATGGGGTACAGAGCTAAACAAAGAATTTTCACCAGAAGAAATTCGGATGGCCGAGAAACACCTTAAGAGATGTTCAACATCATTAGTCATCAGGGAAATGCAAATCAAAACAACCCTGAGATTCCACCTCACTCCAGTCAGAATGGCTAAGATTAAAAACTCGAGAGACAACAAGTGCTGGCGAGGATGTGGAGAAAGAGGAACACTCCTCCACTGTTGGTGGGATTGCAAAATGGTAAAACCGCTCTGGAAATCAGTGTGGCGGTTCCTCAGAAAATTGGGCATGCCACTCCCAGAGGACCCTGGCATACCACTCCTGGGCATATACCCAGAGGATTCCTCTGCATACAACAAAGACACATGCTCCACTATGTTTATAGCAGCGTTGTTGAAAAAATGCTGAGCATACTCACACAGCAACATGTTGGGAGACTGGGCTTGTGATCTGATATTTCTCAAACTTCAATATGAAAAATGGTTCTAAAGGGATCGGCTTAAGTATGTAAACAGGTTTCCTCCTGAGCATAGGAGAATCAGATGTTGATAGTCTTTTTTGGAGTAGCATATTCCTAAAGATTAATTGGCATGAGAGAATTATAAAATAAATACATTTTGTTTCAGGTGAGATACATGGCTTGGAAATGTAGAGTAATAAATTCACTCAAAACTTTGTTTTGTACACTTGAATAAATGTGTGTCTAAATTGCAAATGTTTATTAGAAGATAAAAATTCTTATAAAAGACTCAAGACTTTGTAGAAATGTACTATCAAAATTTTACAAAAAATAGAACTTGAATTTTAATATTTTGACACACATTTACCTGTTTTAGATTTTCAGATGTTAACAAGATAAAATTAATTTATTATCAATAAAGTTTAAGAGTATCAAGTGAATGAAAGGCTTAAAGTAGGCCTCCCCTTCAGCTGGATCCCAATTTGAGCCTGTCACTAGACTGTATTTCTTTCATGCTCTTCTTTATTTTTGTCCACATCATTCCTTCAGACAGGAACAATTCTGGGTAAGAGCTTTTGACTGTGGGATGGGGCAACCCCATCCCTCTACTTGAACTTCTTGTGTCCTGTGGGTTTTATTCTGGGCATTCTGTACATTTTTGGCTATATAATCACTTATTTGTGATTATATACCATGAATGTCCTTTTGTGTCTGAGTTACGTCACTCAGGAGTATATTCTCCAATTCCATCCATTTGCCTGCAAAACTCAGGATGTCCTCATTCTTAATAGCTGAGTAGTATTCCATTGTGTATATTAACCACATTTTCTGTATCTATTCTTTCATTGTGTGATATCTGGGTTGTTTCCAGCTTCTATCACAAATAGTGCTGCTATGAACATAGCTCGACACATGACCCTGTGGGGAATCTTTTAGGTATATGGCCAAGAGTGGTATATCTGGGTCGTCATGTAGATCTATTTACAATTTTCTGAGAAACCTTCAGATGATTTCCAGAGTTGTACCAGTTTGCAATCACACTAGCAATAGAGAAGTGTTTTTATTTCTCCACATCCTTGACAACATGTGCTTTCACTGAGTTTTTGATCTTAGCCATTCTGATTGGTATAAGGTTGAATCTCAGGGTCATTTTAATTTGCATTTCCCTGTTTACTAAGGACTTTAATATTCCTTTAGGTCCTTCTCAGATCTTCAAGATATTCTTTAGGGAAAAACATCTTGAAATTATCTCATAGTTTGGGACATATTCCATTATTCAAATTTTTCAATTTGTCTTTAGAGAAACAAGTATGTAAACATCTTTCCTATGAAGCAATACTTTATAGACTTAGAGTCCAGTTTATTTCCTTGGGTACTCTGCTGACAGGATGAAAATCACAGGATGCATAATCTCTTTACTTAACAGAGAAGTGAATGAATTGATATCCTTAGAATCTCTTTCCTCCTGCTCTGTATGGATGGAGAAATAAATTAATTTTTATTGGTGGACTGGGGGTGAGTGAGAATGGGTAAGAGGAGATCAGATGTGGATGCAGAGGGTTTGTAGGGAAGAGGGAAAGAAAGTGAGGAGAGACAGCATGAATTAAAGGGCATTTGTGAGATAGTATACAAATCTAGGAGCTTTGAAACTTTGCAAACTACATGAAGATGAGACTAATGAATCTCCCTAATAATGTGGACACAGAATAGGAACTGGACATCTTTTCTCACCAAATGAGGGTTACAGTAGCAGCACTCGGTTTCATTCAATTGAGATTTTGGGCAAAGGGTTCTCATGGAAATCAAAGCAACAATGCAGGTTGCTGCTAAGACAATGCTCTCTACAAAGTGAGAACAAGGCCCCATTGCTACAAACAACACCAAAACAACTCATTGAATGTTTAAAAAATGACCTGATGCCTACATAGGAACCTTACCCCTACATTTTAGCATCTTTGGTATGGAAAGATACTCTGTGGTCTACCAACAGAGAAACATGAAAACCAACACAGTCACAAAACCTTTGATGTACAACCTTTTCTTCATGCAAAGTACGCTAGGGAAATGGTGGCATAGAACTTATGGCAGTAACCAACCCATGTATAATTTGACTTAGGGCCCATGCCACAAGATAATACCTTTACCTGACACTTTTTGCATGACTAAGAATTGTTGACCTGATGGCTCAGAGATCTAGAGTAAAATTAAACACTACTCATCTGAAAAAAAGAAATATCAATAAACGACTTCTAATGATAATCTGCTGTACTCATATACATGTGCCTTATCCATTTCTGATCAGAGAAACTTAGATCTTCATCAGATGGGAACAGAGGCAGAGACCCATGACCAAAAGTTATTTGGAGAGAGACTCTAAATGGATGTCTTCATCAAATCTCTTCCCTCAGAGATCAGGGAGCCCTGCAGAAGAGGAGGTATAAAAAGTGTAAGAATCAGAGGTGATGAACAAGTCATCTAACCAATTAAGCAAGCTGCATATCAATTCACAGAGATATAAGCAGAAAACCCAGAGCATCCATGGCTCTGTACACTACCCTCTGCATAAACATTTCATTTTTTACCTTAATATTTTCTATAGTACTACTAAGTGTGAGAATGAATGTGTCTCTGACTATTGGGACTCTTATTCTGTTGAGTTACATTATCCAACTTCAGTGCGAGAGTTTTTGTTTTATTTTATTATATCAAAGATTAATGTAAACAAGTAAAAAATTAAACAGGTGCTTTGTAACATGTTTATTTCTCTGCAAGACACCTTATGACAGAGCAAGTCAGATAGATGATAGGTTATAGATTAAATGATAGTCAGCATTAGCAGAAAGCTAACCAGTAGGTTGGAAAGCAAGAACTCAAATAGGAATTCAAACAATAAAGTGCCTTACAAAAGTTATGAGGGACACAGGAAAAAGAAGGATCTTTAAAAGCAAGTAAAATACCCTCAACAATCTTGAAGAATGGGGGTAGTAGTGTTTCTGTTCATGAAAGGAATTTATAATAGTTTCCACTGAAAAAGAAGACAAGTCCCAAGTACTTTACCTGGATCTTAATAGTGGTAGAAGCTCATTATCAGCAAAAAACTAGGGCTGACGGTAAACTGCAGCTATGGTCTATGCAATACTCAGCACACAGTCTATAAAAATAGTGGGTTAAGATCTGTCTGAAGATCAACCAAAATTACACAAATTTTAAAGGAAATAAATTTCTCTAATGCATATAATATCTCATACAAACGAACTCCTTGAGGTCAAACTATTGTATTTGACAAACTCTGATTATTATAGAGATGTTAAAAATCCTAGCTTTTAAAGATAATTTAATGAGAGATGTCAAAAGATGTTCCTAGCATAGTAGTTCACTTGTTCTTCTTGGGATTTTCTCATTAATATTAGAGAAAAATGTTTTCATATTTCTATTTACAATCGTCACTTAAATATTCAAAAGTGTGTGATATTTTATATGGTTTACTACTTTCTTTTTCTTTCTTCAATGTTTTATTCTTTGTATCCACCTGGCTGAAGAAAACTATGCATTCGCCCAGTATAAAACCAGCCCTATCAAGCTGATATTCACAGCATTTGAAACATATTTCTTACCATGTGGTTAGCTCAAATTTAGGCTATTTGATCGATTCAGCACATTTTCCCTTATAACCTGCAGTGTCAGAGCAGGTGGGACATTCTATGTCCCTTGTTTGCTATGGCCTGATGAAAATTAAATGAAGTAACATTGGCTTTAAGGTCTAAATGTGTCTAGAGATTGACAGGAAGAGCATCATCATGGGAGGTACCTTACATCATATTGAACCTGATGAAGAGCAAAACTCAGCATTTCTGCGAACTGTACAAATGTACTTTGAAATGTGAAGATTATTAAAGAGGTTTATGAATATGTTGACAAAGCTTTCTCTGAAAACAGCTCTAATAAAATCAGCAAGGAATCTCATCGGAAAATGTGCAGGAAGGCATGACTTTACCATATAAATCACCGACTCTGTTCTACTGAGTAGTGAAAAACAAAGCATACATCTGTTATTGATTTAGGGCACTGTGTGCTCTTCCAGATCACTTGGAATTTTGTTAGAAGCAATTTATTAAGTTCTGAGTATATTTATGTCTTAGTTTTCCAAGATCATCACAACAGATATTTGGAGACCTCTGATTCTTATAAAGAAGTTACAGTGTATTGCCTTGGGGTCTGAGATGGGTTTTATAGCTACAGAGTTCCAATAATGCTGAGCCTTCTTTCCAGCTCATTCTTTTCTAGGTCTATAATGTTTCTCGTTAACTATTCTAGTTAGCTCAGTATTTCTATTTGCAACCCAGACACATTAACCAATGGCATTGCTCTCATGTTCATTTCAGTCTTACTCTGTTTGCTTACAGGGTAAGAGACCTGATATTTTTCCTAATTGCTACGAATGTGTGCTATGCACCTTCCTAAAACAAAGTATAGCAAGTGCAAAGAACACTTACTGTAGGGTTGTTAAGCATGTTAATAGGGACAGGGAGTGAATATTTGCAATTAGGGAAAGACATATTCTCCAAACATCTTAGCAATCTGTGGTTGCAATATAAATGGCATGATACAAACACACTGGTGTGTCTATATTCCAATAAAATTTATTTAACAGAATAGCCAGTGGGTCAGATCTGGCTGCCAGGTCATAGTTTTTTGGGTCATGGATTATAAAAAGATCATTTTTTCAGATCCTTTTCAATTTTTATTTCAGTCCCAAGACTTCCAACACATTTTCACTCCTTTCTGACTCAAATGTATTATAAACCTCAATAAATCCACAGAATATCATCTTCGTTGCTCTTTTATTGACTGTAAAATACAGGATTTGTAAAAGAAGCCAGTGGTAAAGCAAAGGAAAAACCTGCCTTCTTTCTGATATATGCAGATAGATTGAGTAGAACCTAAGACAGATATTTCAAGAATTCTAGGCCTGTCATTCATTATCACAGTATGGAAAGTGCTCCATTGGCCTCTTTTAAACACAGATCTCTTCCTTCAATTCATGCAAAAACCAAAACTGTAATTAACAGGGGCAGTGGAGAGGTAAATTTTATTCACTTCAGTGTTCAGTAGATCACACAAGCACCAAGTCATGCAGCTTATTTGAGCAGAAATTTAAGAAAAGCCACACCATTTCCTAGCATGCCAGAGTAAATCATATAACCCCAGGATGAATGTGCCAACAGCTGCTGTGTCTCCAAATCCCAGCTTATCATAATTTCTTAGAGAGCTTCTTAAAACCTAAGCCTGCAGGGTCTTTAAAAATCAGGATCTCAGACGGGTGCAAAGAAAACCTATTATACAGATATGCTACATCTTGCTGGGCATTGCAGGTGACAGTCCATGATCTAACCGAAGGGCATCATATACCAGAAGAGAAAGTTGAACCCGAGAGTCTATTTGTTTCCTCCCCCAGGTGCTTGTGATGATCAGCAAGCTGTATTGACTGATGTCCTGTAACTCATTTGGCTTTGTGAGATAAACACTCTCTTAATATCACTATTACACAGCCATGTCATGTGGAACAGGTCCTTCTGATGTTCTTTCAATGTCCTTCAACTACAGTTCAGAACTCAATTTCAACCCATTGCTGATTCCCTAACAACACACCACCTTAATTCACATGACTTTCTCAGTCTTCTTCACACAAGTGAAAAATCATCTCTAGCCTTCAAGATTTAGCTGAAAATAGTCTCCTCTATAGAAATCTTTCTAGGGTATTAAAATGACCTTAATCCATATTTTTATCTTAGTTATTATGTAATATCTTTTATTAAATTAAATAAATATGATTAATTATGATAAATTAAATAAGTAATATCACTTTCTAGTTTTGTTTTGTGCAGTGCCTGAAATGGGCAGGGGCTTTAAATATCATCTAAATTATTTGTAGTCACAAGAGTTGACTACATACATAGAAAATCAAATGTACTCTGGAAATTGTAGTTGGAAAAAAATCTATTTTGTGTCAGGATGTTAAAGAAGTATTTGGTTCTGGGACCTTTCTGCTTCAATGACTCATAAAGTCTACGATCCAAGGACTCAGGACATTCGCCTAGCATATAGATTTGATATCTATTCTTTATTGGGGAATTACATACATATAATTGTATGTGTATATGTGAATTATGTGGGTATATAATTATATTTAATGTATATGTGTGATATAGTATACATATGAATATATGACAGTTTTCTCCTGTGTTTTTATAACCTAGAATGAATTATATTAAGGACTAAGGTGACCTCTTGTTATGCCTTTGATGTTTAATCAATGGAAGAAGACAAGTTATTATACACTACAAGTCAGAACTGCACTACAGCGTTATTAAAAAATTAAACAGGTCTTTGAATAAATTTAACTCCCCCTTTCCTTTCTGTTCCACCATCTTCCTCTCCATTCTTCTTTATTTCTTGTTTTAGAGACAGGGCCCTAATGTAGCCAGCATGCCACTATGCTTGGCTTTATTCTATTTCAGTGTAAAAAAGATCAGCAAAACATTTGAATATTTTGGTTTCTGATTTGACTACACAACATTTTTCTCCAGATAATAATTTATTCATGGAGTTGCAAAGGCTTCACAAAAGACTCAGGAAACTCACAAGACTGACAATGATTCTTCCCCCAAAATATCCATGTGAAAAACAATTGACTCTGTGTGTGTGTGTGTGTGTGTGTGTGTGTGTGTGTGAGAGAGAGAGTATGTGTGTGTGTGTGTGAGTGTGTGTGTGTGTGTGTGTGTGTGTGTGTGTGTATGTATAGTCTACCATAAGTGTTTATATCTATGACATCAGAGTAGTAGAGCTGGCCCCTCCCTTCACCTGCTACAGTACTTGGGAGAGCACATCCTATAGCTCACCTGGCCAGCAGAGTAGAGCTGGCTGGGGAGGGTGGAGACTGCAGGTGAGCTAAGGGCATGAACACAGGAGATCTGACAGGCTTATCATAACAATGTCTCCCTTGCCCAGATCCAGGGCTTTGATGTGGCCCACCACAACATCTAGCCCATTGATCAACTGCTGGATGGCAGGAAGTGGCTGGTCCTACCGATCCATACAGAAATCCCATGACACAGGGATAAATAAATTATCTGAGAGAGGAGTCCCAGTGAGGTTCCAGTATTAATAGAATAGAATAGCAGAAGCCTTAGGCTTCAATCTAGACCACCAAGTCATACAATGAACATTTGTAAGAAAGAAGCATAGGTAAAAGTGTATATTTTGGAATACACTGTAATACACTATGTCTTCTACAAGGATATACTTTTTACTCTGTTGGGTAGTAGATCGCAAAATTGAATGGTGGGTATGAGAAGAGGAGAAGTGGGGCAGGATTGGAGTTCATGATGTGAAATTCACAGAGAACCAATAAAAAGTAAAAAAAAATAAGATTGAGTGTTTAGATACTTAGTGTATTATTAAAATAATTAAACTTAATTAGTATTACCAAAAGTAGAACCATAAAAATATTGATAGAAACATCTTTTGTTGACCTTTTAAATACTCTTTTTATGTGGTGTGCATATGTTTGAGTGTGTGTATGAATGTTCGTGTGTGTACATGTATGTGCATTTTTGTCTGTCTTTCTCTCTGTGTGTATTTGTATGCATAAAATGCAGGTTAGGGGCACTGTTCCTTAGGAGATATTCACCTTTTTGAAAAAAAAAAAAGGTCTTCTATTGTGACCCTGGGGCTTTCTAATTATACGAGATCATCTTGCCAGCAAGTTCAAGTTTGTGTCTGTCTCTCTCTCTAATCAATGAGATTTCAAGTGCCATTCCTCATAACTGTTTTTCTATTTGGAAACATGTGATCAAATTTAGGTTTTCATATTTGTGAGAGAAACACTTTACTGACAGAGCTATCTCAATAGTCCTTGATTTTATTCTTTCCATTGTTTTATTTCTTTTTTTTTAATTTTCACATAGAATAAATCCCAAGTGCTTGCCATTATTCTCTTTGTAATTTAAGTGTCTGATATTCAGATCAACAATCTAGCTAGTCTATCATTACATTTGATTTTAATGGACAACTTCAAACACTGTTCCTCTGACATTCTTTTTTCAAACCATATGCATTTATTTTTATTATTGAGGAAATGTTGTTTGATATTGCTATAACAAATGCATATAAATATTCATATATTGTATTAAATAAAATATTTTATATTCTGGAAATTTTAAATAACTATCAAGAGTTAATTCCTATAATCATCATTCTTGATGATTTGCATTATTATTAGATGTCAAAAAAATATCTAACAGATACTTAACCACTTTTTTGGGAAAAAAGAACTGTTGTACTCTTCTGCTTCCTGTGTAATATCAGGTCTGTAATGAGTAACTATATTCTTCACTATTAAAAATTATGAGACATTGTTGGAAGAAACTCTTGGGGGTCTGATTTTTACTGTATCTAATTATGACAGCTTTTCTTTAGATCATAAAGCAGAAAGCATATAACTAGCTGCCAGGTATCTCTGATATTTTTCAACAAGAAATTGAATTAAAATTGCCCTAAGATTAATATTTTTCTGCCTGCTTGGTATATCTGAGGACTTTTTAACCCAAAGAATGTTTTTCACTTTACAATTTACAGAATCAAAGGAGCTAAATATCTTGGAGGACCCATGGAAGGGTTGAAGTGGAAACTTGTAGTTTCTTTGGAAAGTAAATTATGTCAAATGATGTTTTGCTTGAGCACACAGATGAAAGGATGTCTTGATAAAGCAGAAATATGAAAAAAATGTTTTCTTGAAGCAGACACGGGTGAAAGTATGTTTTGCTCTAGAAAAATATGTGAAAGGACTTGTGATGAAGGAACATATATATGATCCCACAGATAGTAGGAGGGAGAGCATTGGTTTATTTGGCCCTGCCTCACTATTCTTTCCTAATGGCATGCATGTATTGGTTCATCTTACATAGCATTGTTGAGCTACACTTTTGGTAATGCCACCACTGAGAGAAACTTACCTAAGCACTGCTCATGAGGTTCCTGTGACTTCTTGTTTTGGTTGCCTCAGGCAGGTTGGTAAGCTTTGGGTTTTCTTCATGAACTACAGCTTCTGGTTCCTGCCTGGTATCTGCCTACCAAGTGGACTGGACTGCAGGTGCTGAGTCATATTTTGGTGTTTACTAGGGGGCTGAACTTCTTACAAAGAAGAATGAGCTCTTCCCAAAGAACTATTGCTAAACAGGTCTACTCCCCCCATATCCTAATAACATTTCTCTTCCACTACTACCTCTTGTGGGTGATGGGCAAGAGGAGACATTGAATTTTTATTAAAATAGGTTTGAGAACTATTTATGACTACAACAGATGCTTGAAACTCACTTGTAAAGGAAATAAAATAGTCATCAGAAGTGGATGGAAGGAGGGAACTTGGTGGAAGCTGAGATGGAGAGGGAAACAGGGAAGTAGTGGTCATGTATAGGGAAAGCAAGCTAGGGCGAGAAGGACTGGCAGTTCTAGGACATGCCAGAGAAGTCAGATAAGGAAGGCTCCACATAGTCTATGAGGGTGACTCTAACTAGGACTTCTAGCAACAGTGGATATAAAGTTTCCTACACAGGCAGAACTTCCAGTGGAGGGATAAGGGCACCAATACACCCACAGGCCATTTGACCAAGTTTTTCCTGCCTATAAAAAATACAGGGACAAAGATGGAGCACAGACTGAGAGAATGGCCAACCAATGACTAGCCCAAATTGAGGCCTCTCCCTGACACTATTCATAATATTCTGTCGTGCTTGCAGACAGGAGCCTAGTATAACAGGCCCCACCCATCGGTTGACTGAAACAGATCCAGAGAACTACAACCAAGCTTTAGATGAAGTTCAGTAGTCTTGTGGATGAGTAGGAGGAAGGATTGAGGGGCCTGAAGGGGATAGAGACTCTGCAAGAAAACCAACAGAGTCAATTAACCTAGACCCTTGGGAGCATTTAAAGACTGAACCACAAACCAATGAGAATACATGGAATGGGTTCTGAAACATGTGTGTGTGTGAAGGTTGGTCGTCATGTAGGTTCCTCAACACCTGTAGTGCAGTCTGTCCCTGACTGTGTTTCCTGCCTATGGATGATTCCATTCCCCTAACTCTACTGTCCTTCTCCTTCAGAGAAGGAGGATGTACCTACTCTTTCAGTAACTTGATATGTCAGGAATGGGGCTATGGGCATCACCCCTCTCAGAGGAAAAGGGGAAGGGGACTAGTAAAAGGGTTGCTTCTATCTGGATATAAATTGAATAAATAAATAAAATAATGGAAAAAAAGCTATGTAAAACCAAGTGCATAACCTTGAAAGAACATATTTTTCAACTTTGGCAACTGCACATAAAACATTCATTTCTGAAGTAACAGCTACAAACTCAGCAGAAGACATTCAAAACTCACTACTTCTCATCAGAAATAGCAGATGCACTAAGAGTACAAGAAGGAAATTTAGAATAACCTACCTCAAAGATTCATATCTGGGCATAAAATTTTTAAATAGGACATAAAACAAAAATGCAATTTCTAAACATATATGCCAGGAATAACTGAACATGCAGAAATAAAAACAGAACAGGAGAAGATAGTCTAAATTCTCAGAGTGGATGAGTGATGCTATGTTATGTATTATTAGTTTCAATGTGAACATTTGACTTAATAAAATTTGTGGAGTTACCTTAAAAACTTTCCCTAAACAAAACAGTTATTTAGCTACTACATTCTCTAAAAGATTATTATTTTCTATAAACTTCATGAAAGCAAAGTAAATATTTGTTTCAGTTACTTATCTATTTTTCATATATATATATATTTCTACTATATATTCAGTTATACATGTTTTTTGTTTTTTATTATTATTTATTCTATATTCTTTGTTTACATTCCAAAGACTTTCCCCTTTCCCAGTTCCTCCGTCACCATACGTCCCATGTTTATTTGAGAGTATCATATACGTTCATTTTGTTGTTATGTTTCTGTTTGCATTTCTTTTCTTCTCTTTTCTTTTCTTAAAGGCATGCGCCACCACGCTCCGGCTTGCATTTGTTTTCAATCCTCATAAACTTCAAGTAAAGAGAATTTCAGAAGACAGGAAGAACCTAAGAAATTCTCTTGTTTTCTGACCTGCTGAGATTTCAGGGTAATTTCCTGCCTGAGCTCTATCAACACATAATGATCTTCTATGGTTAGACATCTGAACAATTTTATAAATAGGCATTTACATCTAATGGTCCTTGATAAGGAGTTTCAGTGGCCTTCTTTTAATTCAATGAAGAGTTTGAATCGTAAATTATTTTGCTTTCTTCCATTGCTACCTTAATTCCATTGTGTTGGTTTGCTGTTTTACACATGCCAATCAGACAACATAATTTACCATCTATGATTCATGCAGTTTATATTTCAAGGCTTTTCTAACCTTCTAGAAGACTTAAACTAACATTTCATTTAGCTTCAGTGGTAGGAAAACATCCTGAATCCCACCTACCTCCTTTAATCTCTATATTGTAACCCTACCTGTTACTCATTATCAGAGAAGAAGGTTGCTGGTAGGAAGACAAAAGTGCTTTACAAAAGGCTTATCCTGAAGTTCCTCCTTCAGTTGACTATTTAAGAGGTTTTTATCATTATACCTTCGTTCCATGTGATTTCTTTTGACAATAGTGTTGTGTTCTCTCCTAGTGGTCAGGGTTCTTCAGTCTCTAGTTCTTAGTCATCTAGGAAGTATAGGGTTTGGGTTCCCTATCAAGGTATAGGCCTCAAACTAAACTTTCATTGTGCATTTCAACAATCACTGGAGCCCCAACACAATATGCTGTCAAAATAGTTTGTAGGTTGAGTGGTTGGTGGCTAGCTTCATGCCCAAGTTTGTCTTAGACTTATAAGAGTACCTTCTAACCCAAAGAGACAAGAACATGGGGATGAAGGCTCTTAGCCTGTACCCGCTCAGCCTCTCTACATTCAATGAGATATGTGAAAGTTTCTCCTGGTAATGGGGTCCCATTGTTAGTTTTCAGAGACTGACCCTCTGTCCTACTATCAACTTAGTTTGTTTAGGGATTGTCAGAGGATCTCCTAGGGAAACAACTCAACTGAAAGTAACCCCGAATTTGGCAATGTTCTTCCTGTTTTTATTATGTTGAATAATTTAAGGAACACTGGCATAAACTGAATATCTGACAGATTCTGCTCTAAAATTATCTAGCCATATATTTTGTTTTTGTTTTGTTTGCTGTTATTTTGTTTTGCTTTTTGGGCAGTGTTTTTGTTTTTTGTTTTTTTGGTTGTCTTTTTTTTCTTTTGTTGGAGTGAGGGGAGTGGTAATCTTTAATGGCTGCTTCTAGTTCACTGGAGTTCTAGGTCTAAATTCTATTAGTTTTACTGTTTCTGTTTGGTTTCTGTTTCGGTCCATTGATGAGAGTGGGTTGTTGAAATCACCCACTATTATTATGTGAGGTGCAATGTATGATTTGAGCTTTAGTAAAATTTCTTTCATGAATATGATTACCCTTGTGTTTGGAGCATAGATGTCCAGAATTGAGAGTTCATCTTGGTATATTTTTTCCTTTGATGAGTACGAAGTGTTTTTCCTTATGTTTTTAAATAACTTTTGGTTGAAACCAATTTTATTAGATATTAGAATGGCTACTCCCGCTTGTTTCTTGGGACCATTTGCTTGGAAAATTTTTTCTAGAATCTTACTCTGAGGTAGTGTCTGTCTTTGTTACTGAAGTGTGTTTCCTTTATGCAGCAAAATGCTGAGTCCTGTTTACATATCCAGTCAATGAGTCTATGCTTTTTATTGGTGCTTTAAGTCCCTTGATATTAAGAGAAATTAAGGAAAAGTGATTGTTGCTTCCTGTTATTTTTGTTGTTAGAGGTAGAATTATGTTTGTGTGGCTATCTTCTTTTAAGATTATTGAAAGAATATTACTTTTGTGTTTTTTCCCTAGGGCGTAGTTTCCCTCATTGTGTTGGAGTTTTCCACCTATTATCCTTTGTAGGGCTGGGTTAGAGGAGGTCTATATAAATTGTTTTTATGATATTGATTTAATAATAGTAAGTGGTACCTATAAAAATTATCCATTTGGAATTTCCTGTTTTCTGTAATAGAGGTTTTTAAAGTATATACTTGTATTTCTCTGGATTTTCCAGTGTCTATTGTTATGTCCCCATTTTTTGTTTTCGCGTTTATTAATTTGGATATTCCCTATATCTCTTTTAATTAGTTTGGAGGTTATCTCTTCCATTTATTTCTCTCTCTCTCTCTTTTTAATTAGATATATTCTTTATTTACATTTCAAATGTTGCCCCCTTTCCTGGTCCCCCCCAAAATATCCCATAACCTATCATCCCTCCCCCTATTCCACAATCAACCCTCTCCCACTTCCCTGTCCTGGTATTCTCCTGCACTGCAGCATGGAGCCTTCCCAGGACCAGGGGCCTCTCCTCCATTTGATGTCCAACAAGACCATCCTCTGCTGCCTATGCATTTGGAGTCATGGGTAACTCCATGTGTACTCTTTTGTTGATGGATTTGTCCCTGGGAGCTCTGGGAGTACTGAGTGGCTCATGTTGTTCCTCCTATGGTGCTGCAAACCCCTTCAGCTTCTTGGATCCTTTCTCTAACTCCTCCATTGCAGACCATGTGCTCAGTTCAATGGCTGGTTGAGAGTGTCTCCCTCTATATTCATCATGTATTAGCAGAACCTCCCAGGTGATAGCTATATCCAGCTCTGGTCAGCAAGCACTTGTGGGCATCCACAATAGTGTCTGGGTTTGGTAACTGTATATGGGATGGATCCATAGGTGGGGCAGTCTCTGGAGGGTCTTTCCCTTCCAATTCTTTTATTCTGTTGGTGAATCATGCCTTTCTAGTTTCTGTTTGCATTTGCTCAGTTTGTGTTTTTGTTCCTTTTCTTTTTTTTATTCTTTTTTTCTATATTCTATGTTTACATTCCAAAAGCTTTCCCCTTTCCCAGTTCCCCCCTCCCTATGTCCCATAGTTCCTCTCCCCCCCCAACTATTCCCCAATCATTCCCCCTCCCCCCACAGTTTCTCTACAAAACTGGATCCAATCTTTCCAGGCCCAGGGTCCTCTCCTTTCTTCTTGGGAATCATTTGACTTGCTAATTGTGCCTTGAGTATTTAGGGCTTCTGGGCTCATTAATATCCACTTATCAGTGATTGCATTTCATGTGTATTCTTTTGTGATTGGGTTAGCTCACTCAGGATGATATTTTCCAGGTCTAACCATTTACCTACAAATTGCATGAATTCATTATTTTTAATTGCTGAGTAGTATTCCATTGTATAAATATACCACATTTTCTGTATCCATTCCTCCTTTGAGGGATATTTGGGCTCCTACCAATTTCTGGCTATTATAAACAAGGCTGCTATAAACATGGTGGAGCATGTGTCTTTATTGTATGAAGGGGAATCCTCTGTGTATATGCCCAGGAGTGGTATGCCAGGGTCCTCTGGAAGGAACATGCTCAATTTTCTGAGGAACCGCCACACTGATTTCCAGAGCGGTTTTACCATTTTGCAATCCCACCAACAGTGGAGGAGTGTTCCTCTTTCTCCACATCCTCATCAGCATTTGTCGTCTCTTGAGTTTTTAATCTTAGCCATTCTGACTGGTGTGAGGTGGAATCTCAGGGTTGTTTTGACTTGCATTTCTCTGATGACTAACGATGTCGAATATCTCTTAAGGTGTTTCTCAGCCATCCGAATTGCCTCTGATGAAAATTCTTTGATTAGCTCTGTGCCCCATTTTTTGATAGGGTTATTTGGTTCTTTGGGGTCTAACTTCTTGAGTTCTTTGTATATATTGGATATTAGCCCTCTGTCGGATGTGGGGTTGGTGAAGATCTTTTCCCACTTTGTTGGTTGTTGTTTTGTCCTTCTGACAGTGTCCTTTGCCTTGCATAAACTTTGGAATTTTATGAGGTCCCATTTGTCAATTCTTGATCTTAGTGCATAAGCTATTGGTATTATGTTCAGGAACTTTCCCCCTGTGCCTATGTCCTCCAGGTTCTTCCCAAGTTTCTTTCCTAATAGTTTCAGTGTGTCTGGTTTTATGTGGAGGTCCTTGATCCACTTGGAGTTGATCTTAGTGCAAGGAGATAAGAGTGGGTCAATTCGCATTCTTCTGCATGTTGACCTCCAGTTGAACCAGCACCATTTATTGAAAAGGCTATCTTTTTTCTACTGGATGGTTTTGGCTCCTTTATCAAAGATCAAGTGACCATAAGTCTGTGGGTTCATTTCTGGGTCTTCAATCCTATTCCATTGATCCACTTGCCTGTTGCTGTACCAATACCATGCAGTTTTTAACACAATTGCTCTGTAGTACTGTTTAAGGTCAGGGATATTGATTCCCCCAGAAGTCCTTTTATTCTTGAGAATAGTTTTAGCTATCCTGGGCTTTTTGTTGCTCCAGATGAATTTGAGAATTGCTCTTTCTAGATCTATAAAGATTTGAGTTGGGATTTTGATGGGGATCGCATTGAATCTGTATATTGCTTTTGGTAAGATGGCCATTTTTACTATATTGATCCTGCCAATCCAGGAGCAAGAAATATTTTTCCATCTTCTGAGGTCTTCTTCGATTTCTTTCTTCAAGGACTTGAAGTTCCTGTCATACAGATCTGTCGCTTGTTTGGTTAGAGTTACACCAAGGTACTTTATGTTGTTTGTGGCTATTGTGAAGGATGTTATTTCCCTAACTTCTTTCTCAGCCTGCTTGTCCTTTGAGTACAAGAAGGCTACTGATTTGCTTGAGTTAATTTTATAACCAGCCACTTTGCTGAAGTTGTCTATCAACTGTAGAATGTTCTCTGGTGGAGTTTTTTGGGTCACTTAAGTAAACTATCATATCATCTGCAAATAATGATAGTTTGACTTCTTCCTTTCCAATTTGTATCCCTTTGACTTCCTTATGTTGTCTAATTGCTCTCGCTAGAACTTCAAGTACTATATTGAAAAGATATGGAGAGAGAGGGCAGCCTTGTCTAGTCCCTGATTTTAGTGGGATTGCTTCAAGTTTCTCTCCATTTAGTTTGATGTTGGCTACTGGTTTGCTGTAGATTGCTTTTACTATGTTTAGGTATGGGCCTTGAATTCCTGCTCTTTCCATGAATTTTAGCATGAAAGGATGATGAATTTTGTCAAATGCTTTTTCAGCATCTAATGAGATAACCATGTGGTTTTTTTTCTTTTAGTTTGTTTATGTAGTGGATTACATTGATGGATTTCCGTATGTTGAACCATCCCTGCATCCCTGGAATGAAGCCTACTTGATCATGGTGAATGATCGTTTTGATGTGCTCTTGGATTTGGTTGGCAAGAATTTTATTTAGTATTTTTGCATCGATATTCATAAGAGAAATTGGCCTGTAGTTTTCTTTCTTTGTTGGATCTTTTTGTGGTTTAGGTATTAGCGTAATTGTGGCTTCAAAGAATGAGTTGGGCAGTATCCCTTCTGTCTCTATTTTGTGGAATAGTTTGAAAAGTATTGGTGTTAATTCTTCTTTGAAGGTCTGGTAGAATTCTGCACTAAAACCATCTGGTCCCGTACTTTTCTTGGTTGGGAGGCTTTCTATAACCCCTTCTATTTCTTTAGGGGTTATGGGACTATTTAGCTGCTCTATTTGATGCTGATTTAATTTTGGTATTTGGTATCTGTCTAGGAAATTGTCCATTTCCTCTACATTCTCCAGTTGTTTTGAGTATAGACCTTTGTAGTAGGATCTGATGTCATTTTTAGTGTTCAGTTGTTATCTCCCTCTTGGTCTGCTTTCTGATTGGTCCTCATCCCATACCTTCTTGCTTGTTTCCAAGATGTCCACACTTTGCACCCCCACCCCACCAGACCTCCATACTCCCTGGGGCCTCAAGTCTCTCAAGGGTTATGTGCATCTTTGTGTCTCTTGCTCTGTACGTTTTGAGGGGCCTCATATGACCTGTTATATGCTGTCTGGTTGGTGGCTCAGTGTCTGAGAGTTCTCAGGAGTCCAGGTTAGTTGAGACTACAGGTCTTCCTATAGGGTCACCCTCTTCCTCAGCTTCTTCCAGCTTTTCCCCTATTCAACCACAGTGGATTCTGGATCTGTCCCTTGATTGGATGTTAAGTATCTGCATCAGACTCTTTCAGCTGCTTGTTGGGCCTTTTGAAGGGCAGTCATAATTGTGCTTTCCTTACTGCTTCTATTTTCATTCTTTTGAGCCTTGAACTGTTTTATTTGTTTTCTTCAACTGGGTGTTTTTTTTCATCATATTTAAGAGATTTATTTATTTCCTCCAATTGTTTATTTGTGTTTTCTTGGATTTCCTTGAGATTTACTTTCTCCTAAGGAGTGCTATCATCTTCATATAATTTCTTCTAAGGTTGATTTCTTGTGCTTCAGCTATGGTGGAAAATTCAGGACCATTTATGGTAAGATAGCTGGAATATGATGGATATACATTGCATTGGCTGTTGTTAATTCAGTTCTTATACTCCTGTCTAGCCATCTGGGTTTGGATGACAACAGGTCTAAGTGCTGATATCAGCATTTGTCTCGTTGCATGGGGATTTTGTTTCATAGATTCTGTTTCCTCTGCAATATTCAGAGAAGGTGTTGGTTGAGTGTCCCTGAGAATTTGATCTGGGGTAACAGTCTATAGGTCTGAGTACAGCATAGTGGATCTGGGAGGTTTGGCTTGTGGTTGAACAGGAGTTGTCTGTCATCACTGGGAGGTGGGACACAGCAATGGAGTGACAAGGAAAGAGTTGGGGGAGAGGTGGTCTGTGGTATCAATAGAAAGTGGGAAAGCGGAGAAAGGAAGCTGTAGCTGGTGTTCTGTTGTAGTGTTATGATTGATTGAGAATTGTATCTTGGGTAGCAGAGTAGGGAAGTTCAAATTATCTTACCAGATCTTCTTTATGCAGTCCTTCTCCTCAGCCTCTAGTGGTATTTATTTGATGCATATTATATGGTCCCTCATTTTATAGGTTGGCATAGTGGTCATCTAATTAAAGCACTGTTTCCCCATTATTTTCACAACATAAAAATAGAATATTGACCCGCCTGAACATCTTAATGAGCTATTTATAGCCACAATACACACAGTAAGTCAGATAGCCTCAGTTTAAATTTCCCTGATGTGGAATCTTAAGGGTTCTTTGGAAAGTCAGTTGTGTTGGATAGTGTTTTGCTTGGACAAACAGGTGAAGGAGTGTTTTCCTGAAGTGGACACTGTTGAAAGACTAAATCGTACTTATGAAAAAGTAAAAAGAAACAATGTTCTACTAAAACAAACATGTTTTCATCACATGTGAAAGGACATGTGATAAAACATTTTTTTTTTTGTAAACAGGCACAGGTGTTTAGGCAAGACCTGTGGGGAAGATATGATGTTGGGAGGCTATAGATAAAAAAAAAAGAAAAAAACTTCAATGAAAATGAAGGAGGCTTAACTTGGCTTGCTTATAGAGCTAGCTATGCAATGCTTACTGGTTTTGTATCTTTGGTCTTTGCTTCCGTGAGAGAGGCAACCTGAAAGCTTCTGGCTTGTCTTGGGGACCCTTCTGCTGACTTGTACCAAAACTGAGGCCTGGCTGTCTCTGTTATGTTGTGTGACTTCTGTTGCTGACCTGTGAACTGAACTGATGATTTACATACAACTCAGGTGGGAGTTGCTCCAAAGAAGCACCTTTCCAGTGTACTTCCTTTTCCACCATGTCTGTTGAGTGTTAGACTAAAAGGGAACGAAAAGCATTTAAGAATTCTCATTACAACTAGGGCTCAACTATCCTTGAGTTAACTGGGAAAAATTAATCTACACTTTTCATACTCCAATGACTGCTCTGTTTTGTTTAGTTTTCTTTATATTTTTCTAACTACCTTCATGGAACAGGAACCTACCAGTAAACCTATTGTCAAAGAACTTGTCCAAAAATCATATTCCCAGTATTCATCACAGAGTCTCTTTGGATTGAAATGATGACTTATTTTCATTTAAAATATAAATTTGCACATTACCAAGATTACTTGAGAAGACTGTATGAAGAACACATTTACTAGCTCGTTTTTGCTACAGTAAGAGGTGGGCTATTTATAAACTAGAGTTTTGTCTAAGTAGCCAAGATACATGGGTCTCCAAAACTCTTACTATGTATTTAACCTTAGAAGTAACCTTTCTTTCCTATACAAATTGACACTAATAGTATAACAGTTTGCTATATCAGTTAGAGTAAGGACACTCATTTAGTCATTGACGTTCTCTTTTTACACTTTGTATCTTTAATCAAATTCACTTTGTACAATTCACTGTCCTCGTAGCTTATATACCTTTTGCTTTATTGAAAGAACTGATTCTTTGGAGATGAATATTCATCTTGTTATAAAAAGCCAATTATATTGAGTGTTTAACTTTTAAAACGTGTTTTTTTTTTTAACATGAATGTCTTGCTTGGTTTGTAAAGTTCAGTTTCAGGGGACAGGTAATTATGCCTTGTGTATCCATGCCTGATTCTAATGTGCATTAGAGAAAGAAGAAGATGAGGAACATTTTCTCCATTTTATATTAGAAGTCATTTGACACATATCTCCATGCAGTTACTAACCTCTTAGTTTCACTTCTTAAAGGCATCTTAATCATTTCCCCCATTTGGAGTGTTGTTCACATGATCTCAAAAATGGGAGGTTATTTTTAATAATATTAAGTTGGAAACAGTGGTGTGAGTTAAACTGCAAACAGAATACTTGTAGTCAAGAGAATGCAAAGCTTTTAAGAATCTTCTGTTTTATGAATATTAGTATTTATTCTAATATTCTGATAATTTTCCAAATGTGTTTTTATTTATTTATTTACTTATTGAGACAGGTTCTTATGTAGATGCTGTCAGTCTTGATCTTACTATGCAGCTGAGAGATGACCTTGAACTTTTAATTTCTTGCCTCTAATTCTCTAGTCCTGCACTTATAATTATGTCCAAATATATTCATTATTTTAGTATTAGTATCCAATTTAGGATAGTCAAGTATGAATAAATGTGCATGATTTGCACAAATATATGTTAGTTGATGACAGATATTTCTAGTCATAAATATATAAAATCTAAAGATAAATGTTTTTTAAACTTTGACAAATAATATAAAGTTCTATTCATGATTTAACACCTTGGCTTGACAATAGGTTTTGTACACATTCCTAGCAGGATATCATATTTCAATTGATCACAAGGATTTGTTAGATACAACAAAATGCTTATTGATGTTGCAGATATGCCTTTAGTTCAATGCACTACTTCTAAAGGGATAGTTGTATAGTTTTGTTTTATGAATACCCATGAAAATATACTGTACTTGAAGGCTTTCCATTTTCAGAATATTTGGCATAAGTGTGTTTCAACACTACATCAGCACTAGAGTAAAAAGTTGGTGATGTGATAAATGTGTCAGTAATGTGTTACACATCTACTATTTCTAATAGAAAATATAATAAAATTAATTATCAAAGGTTTGGAGCACAATAATTCTAACTTTAGGCAATTTTTAAAAATATAAATAGAGAAAATAGATGCTGAGGACTTTCTCCTCCTTTCTATTGTTACTAAAAATCAAGTACTACTGACAAATTTCTAATTTTCATTGACTTCTCTTATTCATATATATTCATTGTGTAAAATTATGTTTTTCATTTGAAATTTTCCTACACAAATACAGTCACAATCTTCTTTACCCATATTGATTTCCCCATTTCTCCATCGTATCTCACCTACCACTGTCAAATATTTACTTATGTGAAAAATGTGAGATATTTATCAATGTTTTAGATTATTCTCAGAATAAAATTGTGTCCAATTTCAATCATTTTCTTGCACATGGAATAATGTATTGATTTTTTATGAAGGATCATACTGTGTGACAACTTAGTCCAATATTTACTTTTATACCCACTAAAAAATTCAGGAAGAAATCACTGAAAAATCATATAAATGACTACACAAGTTCTAACTGATTTCTAACAAAATAGCTATCTTTAATAACACCAAGTGGTTTCACAGTATCTATAGATAAAAAGTTCAAGCCTGATATGAATTGCCTAACTTCTAAATGGTAGAAATCAACAAGTTTCCTTGACTTTTAGAACTACTATCGATCCTGAATTGCTTTTCTATTTTTCCTATTTTTTTATTAGATTGGAGGCATTTGTTTTAATACATCTTAAGTGGATGCTGTCATTCAGAGATGCCACGGAGATGGGACCTTTCTATGTTACACCTACAAATAACTTAAAGGCTCATCAATCACATTTTTACAGGCAAGACTTAGTATATCTTTTCACATTACTATTTTATAACAGCTGAAGAGATTAGGTCTCAGTTACCTCTTTGTTTTAAAGCTAACTTAGCATGAATATTGAGAAAAGGATTTTTTTTAGTCATGAAAAGTAAATTAATTACAGGAATAATATCTACTTTCTACAAGTGATCACATAAGAGTCATTATAGAATTGTCACAATCACAGTATAATAGATATTTTTATCATAAGTAAATATTGACAATTTCTAAATCATATCCATTTCTAGGGAATGTATGTACACTTTCTCTTTATAGTTTCTTGCTTACGTTTTATTCTGATAGACATTTTGTTCTCTAAGTTTTAGAAAATGAAGTAAAAAAGAAGGAATGTATGATATTTTTTGGATAGAATTAACGATTGAGTAGCTGGCTTGATTGACAAATGTCACGGTCTTGTTAATTTTATGAGCTTTGAGTCTTGAAGATTAATGCCTGAATTAGCTGTCTTTATAGGCCATAAGTAACATTTATTAGTTGAAAGCAGCAAAAATACTGCATTCAGCAATTGTCAATATGTGTTCATAATTGGCTTTATATTGAGGTAATCAGTGTCAAGCTTACCCTGATCTCTCTTCTCACATGTACATATTGCTTTATTTTATTTACAGGTCCTTTTAAGGCATACCAACAGATGGTTTGATTTAGAAAGCTTTGCCTTATCCAGAAAAATTAGCATTAGTCCAGATGGACTTTTGAGCTCCAGTGCCAATATTGTACCTCTGCCATATGGACAGGAAAATGTATGGCAGGATACATGATGTTCCACTTTACGCTTTAACACAGATAATGTTTGATTACTTGTTCATGCTCATTAATTCCTGTTATTAGGGAAGCAGGGAGTGGAAATACTTAGAAGTAAACACTTTAAAAATAGTAATTTTCAGATTACTAGCAGTTTTGTAATTAGCAAATTGTGTATTAGCACTCTTTTTTTAAATTATCAAGTAAAACTTGAAAAAACTGCAAATTTCATAAAAAGATAAAAATACAACTCTACTTGGAACTCTGATGCTGACCTATTTATAGAGCAGGTGCAACATGAGCATGATCTATATTTGATGACAACTTAGTGTCAAGTCACTGTAAATCTCATAGAATTCATAAGTAAGTTCCTGACGTGATTAAATTATGAATTTGATCTTACTTGAAACTTTAGCAAATTTCTGCATGATGAAGGTCAATTTTTTCAAAATAAGTTGATAAAAATATATCTCTTGATAATAAAGGTCACTCTTCCCATAGAAGTTGATAAAAAATATTGCTTTTTTAAAAAGGAGACTTCTCCAATCATTTTATATTTTAAGAAACAAAAGTTTTTAAAGAGCTTCACATGAAAAACCAGCATTTCCTTTTTCACTAAGGGTCATCTACATTGCTGCTTTCCTGAAGATTGTCTTTGTTGCAAATGTGACAATCTATTCAGAAAATAAGCCAAAGACATTCACTATATCCTAGTCTAATGTTTTAATAAATACTAAGATTTAAGTTATTATCTGTCTTACCATTTGAGTAACTTTAATAGAAATCATAAATTTTAATATGAAATAAAATTATCATGAATATAGAACGTTTCTTCTTGCTTGATTTCAGCTGTGAGTTTGATTATTCCTGTCATTTGCTCTTGGGTGTATTTGCTACTTTTTGTTCTAGAGCTTTCAGGTGTGCTGTCAAGGTGCTAGTGTATGCTCTCTCCAATTTCTTTTGAGAGGCACTTGGAGCTATGAGTTTTCCTCTTAGAATTGCTATCATTGTTTCCCTATAAGTTTTTTATGATGTGCCTTCACTTAAAACTGTTTCATTTGTTTCTTTATTACTTCTGTGACCAAGTTATAATTCAGTAGAGCATTGTTCAGTGTCCATGTGTATGTGGGCTTTCTGATGTTTTTGTTGTTAAGACCAGCCTAGTCTGTGGTGATCTGGTAGGATGCATGGGATTATTTCAAATTTCTTGTATCTGTTGAGGCCTACTTTGTAATCAGTTATACAGTCAATTTGGAAGAAGGTACCATGAGCTCCTGAGAAGAAGGTATATTCTTTTGTTTTAGGATGAAATGTTCTATAGATATATCTGTTTAATCCATTTGGTCCAAAATTTCTATTAGTTTCACTGTGTTTCTGTTTAGTTTCTGTTTCCATGGTCTGTCCATTGATGAGAGTGGGATGTTGAGGTCTCCCACTATTATTGTTCTTTGATATTTAGTAAAGTTTCTTTTATGAATGTGGGTGCCCATGCATTTGGAGCACAGATGATGAGAATTGAGAGTTCACCTTGGTATATTTTTCCTTTGACAAGTATGAAGTGTTCTTCCTTTCTTTTTTGATAACTTTTAGCTGAAAGTCAATTTTATTTCATGTTAGAATGGTTACTCCAGCAATGATTCTTGTGACTATTTTTTTGGAAAACTTTTTCTAGCCTTTTACTGTGAGGTAGTGTCTATCTTTGTCACTGAGGTATGTTTCCTGTATGCAGCAAAATGCTGGGTCCTGTTTATGTACCTTGTTTGTTAGTCTATGTCTTTTTCCTGGGGAACTGAGTCCATTGAAATTAAGAGATATTAAGGAAAAGTGACTGAGGATGCTGATAACCAACCATTGGACTGAACAAGGATTCCCCAATGGAGGAGTTAGAGAAAGGACTGAAGGAGCTGAAGGAGTTTGCAACCCCATATGAAGAACAACAATACCAACCAACCAGAACTCCAAGAGCACCCAAGGACTAAACCACCAACCAAAGAGTACACATGGAGGAACCCATGGCTCCAGTTTCATACATAGCAGAGGATGGCCTTATCTGACATCAGTGGGAGGAGAGGGTCTGTGTCTTTTGAAGGCTCAATGCCCTAGGGTAGGAGAATGCCAGGGTAGGAAGTCAGGAGTGGGTGGCTAGGTAGGAAAATACCCTCATAGAAGCTGGGGGGAGGAGGGATGGGATAGGGGGTTTCCTGGAAAAAAGTGGGAAAGAAGATACCATTTGAAATATAAATAAAGAAAATATCTAATAAAAAATGAAATACATAAAAATGTAGGATGTTTGCTATAGATTAATAGACTAATCGTTATTTATTTTATATAGTTATGTTAACTTTCTTACTAAAGAATTTAAAAAATCCAATAAAACTAGTCAACCTTCTCCAATAACCAGCCTTATAACATTGAATATGCTTGAAATACTTTGAAAGAAACTTGATACATTTAAGTCCTGAACATAAATGTATTGCTCCAAAATGTGCATTTATTATTTTTAAATAAAATATCCTGGTTTTCTGAAATTATTTGTCTTATAAATTAAATACTCAAACACAACTTCTTAAAAATTAAACAGTACAATGACAAATTTTGAAGAAATAATGAGAAATGTAAATATGAGACATTGGACCAAAAGAAATAAAGACACATTTATACTGTTTATATGGCCTAGCTTTCATTTTATTTGAACGAGGCCAAGTGGATATATTGATATAGGTTCCCTGAAACATATACATCACCATCCTTTGTTTTTGGACAATATATTGCTTTCAGTGATGTAATAATGTTCGTGGCTATATCAAATAACAGTGTTTACTATCCCTCCAAGAGGTCACACTCTGGGTCCAGTTTGAAATCATTCCATATTTCTTTTTTAGTTATTATCTTCTTACTACATTTTCTCAAAAAAATTTAAGAGTGAACAAGATTTGTGTTTATCCATATGGATATCTTCTAATAACAATTAGCAAACAGTAGTTTTTTTTCAGTGACAAATATTGAATCATAAGCCAAGAGGCAAAATTCCTATAATCCATCCCTTCATAGGTTGGATACTGATGTCTTGTATGGATATTATGATTCCCCAAGGCCTTGCAGCAATATAGCAGATGGACATAGAGATGCAACCAAAGCAGGAACAGCTAAGTTGTATTGTTGAGTAGACTTCAGTTCTTTATGGTACTGTATCCAATGCTTGGCGTCAGCACCTAAACCGATTTAAAGCAGAGTGTGAATGTTCTTATTGAATGAATGAGATGTCAAGATTTTAATTGATATTTTGGTATTTTATGGAATCTCTGTACTTTGAAAGGGGTTTAACCATTCATTGAAGTTGCTAACTAATCATAGTATTTTATTGTTTGAACCTCATACAAAAGTAAAACAACAGCAGAATCACTTTTAATTACATCCCTTTTGATACATGAGAACTTAAAAGCATTCTACTCTTTCTGAATCTTTCTGGTTCCAAAATCATTTCACATACTGCAAATAAGTACAATAACCATTTTCACATAAGTAGAGATTCTAACTCATTAAGTGTAACTTTGGCTACACAAATATTCACTCTATGAAGACTGGACAGAAAAGCAGTTCTGAATTTCACAGTAGGAGGGGAGGATTCATGCTTTCTCAGGACAAAACCTTTTGTGAGTGGGTCTCTATTAGAAATCTTGCCTCATGAGCTGGTCAAAATAATGCTTTATTACCTCACCAAGATACAAAAAAATGTTTACACTGAAAGACAGAAAAAGATAAGTAAGCTCAGGAAAAGTTTTCTTTCAAATAATTTTGTAAAAATAAGGCTGCAGATTCAGATTTTGAAGTTCAGAACAAAAATTGTTGATTATGTTGACTTTACTTATAATTTATTGTAAATTTTACCAGCACTATTATTTTATTTTATAAAAGGAACCATTATTCATATTATAAAATATCTTTCAGTCTGAGTCTATTTTATAGGTTATAATGTAGTGTATCAATAATCATACGTTTTGACTTACTTTATCATGGCATAGAGATATGTTCAAAATGTACATTGTAAGGTAGCTTTTTCATATATCAGTCTGAAAGTTAGTGTTTGTCAGCTGGGTCGGTATCTTCAATCTGAATTTTATGGGGATTCTCAAGGGATTACTATGATGATGGTTCAGAGCTCATCTATAAGTCCTTTACCCTGTTTTCATAGGTGACAAAATAAACATTTTAGACTTGTAGCATATGCAATCTGTTTAGTAAATTCTACAATCTGTCATTTCAACACAAAAGCATGTAGATATTTCACAAGCATATTAATGCCTTTATTTTAATAACTTATTTCTAATATCATGGCATGTGGCCAGATTTTGTCACTGCCAAAACACAGACTGCCAAGCCATCTCTGCTCTAGAGTGGCTTTTCTTGACATCAGAACTCTTGGGATCTTAGAATGGAGGAACATATGTTGTCAGGCAGAGATTATCTCTGCATTGCAGGATGTGGAAAGACATGATTAACATGTGCTCCCAATATTAGTATTGGGCAGCTGCAAGTGTTAAACCAAATAGTGTTTCCACATTTTATTGGGCATCACCCGAGGACCACGATTTCTCTTAGTTATAAACTACTACTCTATTGGTTATTACATGAGTAAAAGTGCTGTGATAGGAAACCAGTGTGTTTTCATTCCAAGAGAAGGAAAGCCAGAATAGTTTGAGTGAATGTTTCTGATTCCCGCTTTGTCAGAAACCTGCTGCCATCTCTCCATAAACTAAGTAATGGTGTTGAAACTAATTTTGGAAGTGTCAGAGAATTGAACGAAATTGTTATTTTGAAAGTTGCTAAGGATGTCTCAGTTATAGCATGTGGTACTGGCATTCAATTAAACCCTGGCTGCTGGGTAAGTGACATGAGATAAGTGCCACCAATCACCTGCCTTCAAGATTCGCATACTAATTAGTGAATGAGCTGGTAGACTTAGTATCTAGAACAGGGGTGGAAATAAATTCTGGCCCCTGAGTGTAGTTCGCAGAGAGCATCGGGATTCCTAGTGAAAGCATCGAAAATAATATACTGAGTGACACCAAGGTACAGTTTCTCAGGTTCTTAAGATTATTACACCAGCCACTTTTGAAAATTTGATAAAAAAATACTTATTTGAGAGAATCTTTCTCTAAATCACCGAATCAGACAATCTGACTTTGGACTCAGACTATCTGGGTTTTATTTATCTATTTTAATTATTTTATTTTTAAATGTATGTATGCTGGTGTATCTGATGTGGGTGTATAACTACAGACGCCAAGACACTGGGTCCCCTGAAGCTGAGTCCTAGGCAGTTGTGAACTACCCAATACAGAAACTAGGAACTGAACAGTCACCCTCAGGAAATGCAGACCTGCCTCTGAACTACTGAACTATATCTCTAGCACCACTGCATTTGTTTATTAAGATGATTCCCATGAGAGATGACACACATTACTGTCTGAAAATCACCATACTACTCGTACTTGAAAACAGAAAGTTTTCAAACCTTTCTTTCATTCACTCCACAGTCAATCAAAAAGAGGAACAGTTAGCCAACACAATCTTTATAGGGCCATAATTTATTTCAGGCCTGCTTGAAAAATTCTCAAAAACTAAAGCTTCAAGTTTCTGAGAGCCATTTATTCATGGCAACCACAAGTCATCCAATGAATTCATGATTAGTTTCAGGGTACAATGAAGCTTAGCAAGAAGAAGTGATTATAATAGTGTCAAAATAATTAATGAGAAGAAAATACAAAAAGTCAGGTTCAGTAAAATAAGAACTTTGAAAGTCAAAAGAATTCATTATAAGAACATTGATGGAAACATCACATTTAAGTCTTAAGAAATGAATAAAGAATTTGAAAGGGAAGCTCATTAAAGTTGCTTGATTCAGCATGCATTTGCATCATAATTAAGTTACAACACTTCACTATTAAAAAGGCATCATCATTCATTGCTTTCCATGAGTAGTAGTTGATTCACTAGTTTTCATTATAACTCCTATGTAACAAGTTTACACTTAGACAGAAACTTGCCAGTAAAACTGTCTTTGTAAGTTTTATTCATTGTAAACTTGGAATGAATTTACCTACTGTGTTCATTATTCCAAAAAGCTAAAAGCATTTGTTGTTTTAAATTGAAAATGTATGTACACTGTTTTAAAGTGAGATGTCCTTATAATTAAAATATTTCTATTAGACAAATGATGGGTTTCATAATGACATTCCATTCAATTATATCATATGGTTTGAGTTGATTTACCCTCAGTCCTTACCCTCTTCCACCTTTTTATAATGCTCTTATAGCATGTTTCACTTTTATGCCATATATATGTGTGTATATGTGTGTGTGTGTATGTGTGTGTGTGTGTGTGTGTGTGTGTGTGTGTGAGAGAGAGAGAGAGAGAGAGAGAGAGAGAGAGAGAGAGAGAGAGAGAGAGAGAAAGAGAACCTGGTCGTTATATATTAGAGTATACATATACTATAGAAACTGCTTTCAAATATTTCTAAAATTGTTATTCAAATCAGTCTGAGTTCATATTTTATTGGTTTTGTTTGTTTCATTGGTTTTGGGTTTGCAAGAAACAAAATTTACAGGCAGAAGCAAGGAAAATTTTAAAAGACAATATTCTAAAAGTAGACACAAGTTAACTACCAATCTTAAGTATGAGCATTTCTATTTCAATTTTTTCTACTTGTTGGACTCTGAGAAAATTTATTGTAAGTAATTAAAGTTAGGTACAATAAAACAAACAATAATAAAACCACAGGACTGCAATATTTAATTAACATTCAATAATAATTGTTCTTTATTAGTACAGAAAATTCTCAATTTCTTTATTGTTGTTTTTTGTCACTACTGGGATTAAAACCATGGCCTCTACAAGCTAGACAACTTCTGTACCAATGAGCTGCAATCACAGCTCACATTTTTTAACCTTTGATCCTGACAGAGGGTCTTGGTAAATTGTCCAGTCAGGTGCTCAACTTATGATCCTCCTAATTTGGACTCTTGGAATTTTAGGATTTGTACTCCTATGCCACAATGAACAGCAGAAAATGTGACTCTGTTAAATATATTTTTCCTTTTATTGCTAATTCTATCAACAATGCTCAATTTCAAAATCCAGTTTGAATAGAAGTTTAAGTTGCTTTTAAAATCACATGTGCCATTAAGGGCGGGAAGGTAAGAGTGGGTCATAGAAGCAGGGGGAGGGAGGGTGGGATATGGGGTTTCTGAATTGTAAAATAGATAGATAGATAGATAGATAGATAGATAGATAGATAGATAGTGATAGATAGATAGATAGATAGATAGATAGATAGATAGATAGATAGATAATAGAGATGGTTAACTAGACTGTAAAATGGTGGGTGCAATTTCTTCTGTGACTAATTTATGCAAACTATATTCAAATTTTATCTAGTAAACAAGATGTTTTCCATGCTGCTAAATTGAGTAAGCAATATTTTCCTTAGTTTTACAACTTTTTTCATGGTCATCTTTGATACAGAATATAACTTCCAACTCTTATTGAATCATGAACAATGCTATTTCAAATCATCCACTTCAGTTATGTTCTGATTATGACATCCTTTGTAATATAAATTGTCAACTTGATGAGCACTGAAATCACCTGGAAGACAGATGATTGGCCTTTGAACATGTCTTTGAAGGATTATTTTAATTACATTAATCGAGGTGGGAAGATAAAGATTTGTCTACTATACATTGTACTACTTCTTTCCCTGGGGTGCTGGATTATATAACAAGAGGAAAATGAGCTGAGTTTGAGCCTTCATCTCTCTCTGCATTTGATTCTGGATACAATGTGAACAGCTTCCACAGGCTCCTCCTTCTCTCCTGATATGATGGAATAGAACTTCAAACTTTGAGTCTAAATAAATCTTTTTCCCAGAACTTGCTTTTGTCAAAGTATTTTAACACAACAGGATGAAGAATGATACTTCATAAGTTAAATTAATACTTTTTCTACGAAGAAGTATATTCATGAGGCCGAGGACTTTGTAAAGTGCCTGTAAAGTAATCATTAGTATTTAACTTGAATACCGAGTACTCACATAAATGCCAAGCAAGGAAGAGTGCTCCTGTACCTTTGTACTGTGGGCAAAAGCATTCAGTAACTTCCTATAGTCCATTGGTCAGCCAACATAACTTAGTTAATGAGTCTGGGTACATTGAGAGGTCTTGTCTCAAAAGGCAAAGTGAACAGCTATTGACATATAACCTCAAGCTCTGGCATGAAAATGTATGGATGTTGGCACACACACACACAGAGACACACAGCACACACACAGAGACACACACACACACACACACACACACACACACACGCACACACACACACACACACACACATGCACACACACACACACACACACACACACACACATACACAAAGTAAGTTTTGTTTTAATACAGTTAATTGAGATAGTAGATTTTTTAAATGTTAAATGATTTGGAAGCCTATCAAATCAGTTATACAACCCCCCCACAGATCTAATAAATTATAATCAAATGGGAGAAAGGAAAGGAATGATGTCACCAATTATTTAGAATATCTGCATTCAGGGGCACTCAAATAACTATAATTTACCAGATTGTGAGTCTCCGTTTTAAATATATGATGCTATCAATGGTTAAATGAAAAATAAACACAAAGGGTAACCAGAAAAAGGGAAATGAAATTTAAATATAGAATATATCCAATAACTAATCTAAAAAAAGGGGGTAACCAAAAGTGAAAAATGAAATCTTCCAAATACTCAGAATATCTCTGTACTTTGCCAGTTGTTTCTCACTCTCTTTGAAGATGGCTGTGTCATCCTGCCTGTTTGAGAGTTGTTAATATTTATCACCACAAATAAACTTTTCATTAACTGAGTAATATTGACTCTGACAAAGATGTTTTTAGGCAGCAACTGTGACAAAGGTTTAAATTTTGTTTTTTTCTGGCTTGAAGTTGCAGGTTCCTTCCCAAGCTATTCCTGAAACAAAAATAGTCTAAGGTAGTGGAAGTTTGGCTGAGACTTTTAAACACTCCTGGGTTCAAAGTCATAAACATTAAGAGGACAATGCTTTCACTGGAAAAAAATTCAGACTTCTGTTTCTGTGAACCAAGGATTATTTGAGTGCTCTCTCTCTCTCTCTCATTCTTTCTCCTTCTCTCTTTCTCTCCCTCTCCCTCCCTCTCTGTGCTACTCTAGTTCTATCTGGTTCTCACACTCATTAATTCTGTTAATATTCTTGATTCATGATTTTAATTTTAGTTTTGATGGAAGGTAGAAATATGAAAAGTAGACAATAAAAATTAAACAGAAAAATAAAGAGAGAGACATGTTGAGAATGAAATTTTTATTTTTGATTCTGTCCCTACTGAACAATCATTTTTTCCAACTGCTGAAAATATTGGAAACAATGAGTTTAAATTATCCCATTCTCTGTTATTCCATATGGGAAAAAATAATGTAAAATCTATATAGAAAGGATTTAAAAACATAAAACAATATCAAATTATTTACCCCTTTCAGAATATTTGAGATAGTTTTTGTTCATGTAGACACTTTGTCCAGATTACACATGAATCAATTCTTCAAAAACATCTTTGTTTTGCTTTAATATATGAGAAAATACAACTTAAATCTCCAAAGAACACTAATTTTTCTTCACTTAAAATAATGTCTCCTTTAATAAATGAAGAAAAGAAGATATAAGGGCAATGTACAACAAAGAAAAATCCCTAGATTCTCAATTTAGCAAAGACAAAAATAAAATCTTACTTTTCAATATTCTCTCTATTGCCTACTTTAAAAGAAAATTGGCTCCTTAGGAAAAAATGAATAGTACTCAAAGGCTTGACAGTTTTATTCAATATAATGAAAAGGAACTCATTAAAACAGATGTGTACTCTCAAAGGAACTTTGATAAATTGTATGATGACTTAAATTTTTGTGAGTGATTTTTAAAAAACAAAGTAACACTAAGTGAACACATAGAATGAGACCTGAGCAAAGCAGTAAATGAGATAAAATATGCATAACTTGTTGTCATGTACTGTCCATTAAACCTATGGGAAGAGATGGAAAAATACAATTCGCAAATTTATTTGGAATAACAAAAAACACAGGATACAGAATACTATTCTCAACAATAAAAGAACTTCTGGTGCAATTACCATCCCTGACCACAAGCTGTACTACAGAGCAATAGTAATAAACACTGCATGGTATTGGTACAGTGAAAGGCAGTTTGCTAAATGGAATAGAATTGAAGACCCAGAAATGAACCTGCACACCTATGGTCATTTGATACATGACAAAGGAGCTAAAACAGTCCAGTAGAAAATAGGCAGCATTTTCAGTTGGTGCTGGTTCAACTGTGGTCAACATGCAGAACAATGTACATGGATGCACTCATTTCTCCCTGTACAATGTTCAAGTACAGGTAGATCAAGCACCTCCACATAAGACCAGATACACAGAATCTAATAGAAGAGAAAGTTGGGAAAGTCTGGGCACACATAGGCATAGGAGAAAAGTTCCTGAACAGAATACCAACGACTTATGCTCTAAGATCAAGAATTGACAAATGGGACCTCATAAAACTGCATAGCTTCTGTAAGGCAAAGGTCACTGTCAGTGGGACAGAATGGCAACCAACAAATTGGGAACAGATCTTTACCGATATCATACCTGATAGAGGGCTAATATCCAACATATAGAAGAACTCAAGAAGCTAGACTCCAGAGACAAAATAACCCTATTAAAAAAAGGGAAACAATAAAGACACATGCTCCACTATGTCTATAGCAGCCTTGTTTATAATAGCCAGAAATTGGAAGGAGCCCAGATATCCCTCAAAAGAGGAATGGATACAGAAAATGTGGTATATTTATACAAAGTACTACTCAGCAATTAAAAATAATGAACTCACCGGGCATAGTGGCGGACGCCTGCAATCCCAGCACTTGGGAGGCAGAGGCAGGCAGAATTCTGAGTTCGAGGCCAGCCAGGTCTACAGAGTTCCAGGACAGCAGGACCACACAGAGAAACCCTGTCTCGAAAAACAAAAAAACAAAAAAACAAAAAAATGAACTCGAACCTGGACCAGCAGTAGCGGCAGGCCTCCATATTGCAACCAGGACACAGCTGGAGAGGCCCAGGTAGACAGATTCCATCCAGGGCTACCGCGTGGGGAGATCTGCTAGGCTCTCACTGCAAGGCAGGCACAGCTCTGCCCGCCGAGGCTCTGCTGGACTTCCCCGCGACCTCAGGCCCTGCACCTAGGCAGCCGGTGGCAGCCAGCTCATGTTCCCTTTGAGCAGCAGTCACGCATAACCACCAGTAGAGAAACAACAGGTGAACCCAGCCTCAAGGGAGATTCAAACACCAGCCAGTGACAACAAGGCCAACTAACACCAGAAATAACCAGATGGCAAAAGAAAAACGAAGGAATGTCACTAACAGAAATCAAGGCAACATGACAGCATCTGAACCCAGTTCGCCAACAACAAGAAGCCCTGGATACCCCAAAACACCAGAAGAAAAAGACTTGGATATAAAATCACTGGTCAGGATGCTGGTAGCTGAACACATAGAAAGATCTCGTGAAGAAATAGAGGAGAAAATGGATCAAAAGTTAGAAGCCTTTACAAGGCAAATACAAAAATCACTTTAAGAAATGCAGGGGAAGATGGATCAAAAAGAAGAAGACAATAAGGAAGAAAGACAAAAATCACTTAAAGAAATACAGAAGAACGTGGGCCAACAAATAGAAGCTATGAGAGAGGAAACACAAAAATCTCTTAAAGAAATACACGAAAACACAATCAAGCAAGCGAAAGATCTGAGCACATCCATCCAGGTACTAAAAACAGAAGTAGAAACAACTAAGAAATCGCAGAGGGAGACAACATTGGAGATAGAAAACCTTGGGAAGAAATCAGGGACCATAGATGCAAATATCAACAATAGAATACAAGAGATAGAAGACAGAATATCAGAAGCCGAAGATACCATAGGAACCATTGATTCAACAGTCAAAGAAAATACTAAATGCAAAAAGGCTGTAACCCAAAACATCCAGGAAATCCAGGACACAATGAGAAGACCAAACCTAAGGATTATAGGTATAGACCAGAATGAAGATGTACAAGTTAAAGGGCCAGCAAATATCTTCTACAAAATTATGGAAGAAAACTTCCCCAACCTAAAGAGAGAGATGCCCATGAATATACAAGAAGCATATAGAACCTCTAACAGACTGGATCAGAACAGAAATATATCCCGTCACATAATAATCAAAACTCCAAATGTACTAAACAAAAAAAGAATATTAAAGGCAGCAAGAGAAAAAGGCCAAGTAACATATAAAGGAAGAACTATCAGAATAACACCAGACTTCTCACCTGAGACCATGAAAGCTAGAAGATCCTGGGCAGATAAAATGCAAAATCTAAGAGAACACAAACTTCAGCCAAAACTACTTTACCCAGCAAAACTCTCAATTGCCATAGATGGAGACATCACGGTATTCCATGACAAAATAAAATTTGCACGATATCTTTCCACAAATCCAGCCCTACAAAGGATAATAAGGGGAAAACACCAAGACGGTGTAGGACAGAAACTACAACTAGGAAGAAGCAAGATAGAAACCTCCTCTCATCAAACCCAAAAGAAGATAACCTCTCGAATATAAAAAATAAATAAATAAATAAATAAATAAATAAATAAATATAATTTCAAAAATGTCTGGAGGTAATAATGACTATTCCTTAATATCTCTTAACATCAATGGACTCAATTCCCCAATAAAAAGACATAGATTAACAGACTGGATACAGAAACAGGACCCTACATTTTGCTGCATACAGGAAACACATCTCAGTGTTAAAGACAAACACTGCCTTAGAGTAAAAGGCTGGAAGACAATTTTACAAGAAAATGGTCTCAGGAAACAAGCTGGATTAGCCATTCTAATATCAGATAAAATTGACTTCCAACCTAAAATCATCAAAAGAGACTCAGAAGGTCACTTCTTACTGGCCAAAGTGAAAATCCACCAAGAAGAGCTCTCAATACTGAATATCTATGCTCCAAATGCAAGGGCACCCTCCTTCTTAAAAGAAACCTTACTAAAGCTTAAAGCACACATTACACCTAACACAATAATTGTGGGTGACTTCAACACTCCATTCTGCTCAATGGACCGATCAGGAAAGCAGAAACTAAACAGGGACACAGTGAAACTAATTGAAACTCTGGACCAATTGGATTTTATATATATATATATATATATATATATATATATATATATATATAAAATATATATATAACATTTCATCCTAAAGCTAAAGAATATACCTTTTCTCAGCACCGCATGGTACCTTCTCCAAAATAGATCATATAATTAGTCACAAGACTGATGTCAACAAATACAAGAAGATCAAGCTAATCCCATGCCTCCTATCAGATCACCATGGAGTAAGAGTGGTCTTCAATAGCAACAAAAACAACAGAAAACCCACATACACATGGAAACTGAACAATACTCTACTCAATGACACCTTGGTCAAGGAAGAAATAAAAAAAGAAATCAAAGACTTTTTAGAATTCAATGAAAATGAAGGTAAAACCTACCCAAATCTATGGGACACAATGAAAACAGTGCTAAGAGGAAAACTCAGAGCTATAAGTGCATCCAAAAAGAAACTGGAGAGAGCATACACTAGCAGCTTAATGGCACACCTTAAAGCCCTGGAAGAAAAAGAAGTTAATTCACCCAGGAGGGGTAGAAGACAAGAAATCATCAAATTCAGGGCTGAAATCAATCAAGTAGAAACAAAGGAAACCATACAAAGAATCAACAATATCAGGAGCTGGTTCATTGAGAAAATCAACAAGATAGATAAACCCTTAGGCAGACTAACCAAAGGACACAGAGACATTATACAAATTAACAAAATTAGAAATGAAAAGGGAGACATAACAACAGAAACTGAGGAAATTCAAAAGATTATCACTTACTACAAAGGTCTATACTCAAAACTGGAGAATCTGGAGGAAATGGACAATTTCCTAGACAGATACCAAATACCAAAATTAAATCAGCATCAAACAGATCAGCTAAATAGTCCCATAACCCCTAAGGAAATAGAAGGGGTTATAGAAAGCCTCCCAACCAAGAAAAGTATGGGAACAGATGGTTTTAGTGCAGAATTCTACCAGACCTTCAAAGAAGACTTAACACCAATACTTTTCAAACTATTCCACAAAATAGAGACAGAAGGGATACTGCCCAACTCATTCTTTGAAGCCACAATTATGCTAATACCTAAACCACAAAAAGATCCAACAAATAAAGAGAACTACAGGCCAATTTCTCTTATGAATATTGATGCAAAAATACTAAATAAAATTCTTGCTAACCGAATCCAAGAGCACATCAAAACGATCATTCACCAAGATCAAGTAGGCTTCATCCCAGGGATGCAGGGATGGTTCAATATATGGAAATCCATCAATGTAATCCACTACATAAACAAACTAAAAGAAAAAAACCACATGGTCATCTCATTAGATGCTGAAAAAGCATTCAACAAAATTCAGCATCCTTTCATGCTAAAAGTCTTGGAAAGAGCAGGAATTCAAGGCCCATACCTAAACATAGTAAAAGCAATCTATAGCAAACCAGTAGCCAACATCAAACTAAATGGAGAGAAACTTGAAACAATCCCACTAAAATCAGGGACTAGACAAGGCTGCTCTCTCTCTCCATATCTTTTCAATATAGTACTTGAAGTTCTAGAGAGAACAATTAGATAACATAAGGAAGTCAAAGGGATACAAATTGGAAAGGAAGAAGTCAAACTATCATTATTTGCAGATGATATGATAGTTTACTTAAGTGACCCAAAAAACTCCACCAGAAAACTTCTACAGCTAATAAACAACTTCAGCAAAGTGGCAGGTTATAAAATTAAGTCAAGAAAATCAGTAGCCATCTTGTACTCAAAGGACAAGCAGGCTGAGAAAGAAGTTAGGGAAATAACACCTTTCACAATAGCCACAAACAACATAAAGTACCTTGGGGTAACTCTAACCAAACAATGGAAAGATCTATACGACAGGAACTTCAAGTCCTTGAAGAAAGAAATCGAAGAAGACCTCAGAAGATGGAAAAATATTTCTTGCTTCTGGATTGGCAGGATCAATATAGTAAAAATGGCCATCTTGCCAAAAGGAATATACAGATTCAATGCAATCCCCATCAAATTCCCAACTCAATTCTTAATAGATCTAGAAAGAGCAATTCTCAAATTCATCTGGAGCAACAAAAAACCCAGGATAGCTAAAACTATTCTCAACAATAAAAGGACTTCTGGGGGAATCAATATCCCTGACCTTAAACAGTACTACAGAGCAATTGTGTTAAAAACTGCATGGTATTGGTACAGCAACAGGCAAGTGGATCAATGGAATAGGATTGAAGACCCAGAAATTAACACAGAGACACAGAGACTTATGGTCACTTGATCTTTGATAAAGGAGCCACAACCATCCAGTGGAATAAAGATAGCCTTTTCAACAAATGATGCTGGTTCAACTGGAGGTCAACATGCAGAAGAATGCGAATTGACCCACTCTTATCTCTTTGCACTAAGATCAACTCCAAGTGGATCAAGGATCTCCACATAAAACCAGACACACTGAAACTAGTAGAAAAGAAACATGGGAAGACATTGGAGGACATAGGCACAGGGTAAAGTTCCTGAACAGAACACCAATAGCTTATGCACTAAGATCAAGAATTGACAAATGGGACCTCATAAAATTACAAAGTTTCTGCAAGGCAAAGGACACTATCAGAAGGACAAAATGACAACCAACAAAGTGGGAAAAGATCTTCACCAACCCCACATCCGACAGAGGGCTAATATCCAATATATACAAAGAATTCAAGAAGTTAGACCGCAAAGAACCAAATAACCCTATCAAAATTGGGGTACAGAGCTAAACAAAGAATTTTCACCTGAAGAAATTTGGATGGCCGAGAAACACCTTAAGAGATGTTCAGCATCATTAGTCATCAGGGAAATGCAAATCAAAACAACCCTGAGATTCCACCTCACACCAGTCAGAATGGCTAAGATTAAAAACTCAAGAGACAACTAGTGCTGGCGAGGATGTGGAAAAAGAGGAACACTCCTCCACTGTTGGTGGGATTGCAAAATGGTAAAACCGCTCTGGAAATTAGTTTGGCGGTTCCTCAGAAAATTGGGCATGTCACTTCCAGAGGACCCTGGCATACCACTCCTGGGCATATACCCAGAGGAGTCCCCTGCATACAATAAAGACACATGCTCCACTGTGTTCATAGAAGCCTTGTTTATAATAGCCAGAAATTGGAAGGAGCCCAAATATCCTCAAAGGAGGAATGGATACAGAAAATGTGGTATATTTATACAATGGAATACTACTCAGCAATTAAAAATAATGAATTCATGCAATTTGTAGGTAAATGGTTAGACCTGGAAAATATCATCCTGAGTGAGTTAACCCAATCACAAAAGAATACACATGAAATGCAATCATTGATAAGTGGATATTAATGAGCCCAGGAGCCCTAAATACTCAAGGCACAATTAGCAAGTCAAATGATTCCCAAGAAGAAGAAAGGAGAGGACCCTGGGCCTGTAAAGTTTGGATCCAGTTTTGTAGAGAAACCGTAGGGGGAGGGGGAATGAACGGGGAATTTTTGGGGGGGAAAGGAATTATGGGACGTATGGTGGGGGAGAACTGGGAAAGGGGAAAGCCTTTGGAATGTAAACATAGAATATAGAAAATAAAAATTAAAAAAAAACAGAAAAAAATAATGAACTCATGCAATTTGTAGGTAAATAGTTAGATCTGGAAAATATCATCCTAAGTGAGCTAACCCAATCAGAAAAGAATACACATGAAATGCAATCACTGATAAGTGGATATTAATGAGCCCAGAAGCCCTAAATACTCAAGGCACAATTAGCCAGTCAAATGACTCCCAAGAAGAAGAAAGGAGAGGACCCTGGGCCTGTTAAGATTGGATCCAGTTTTGTAGACCCAGAACAGAGAAATCGTGGTGGGGGGAATGATTGGGTGGGAGAGTAATTATGGGACATATGATGGGGGGGAACTGGGAAAAGGGAAAGCCTTTGGAATGTAAACATAGAATATAGAAAATAAAAATAAAAAAATAATGGGAAACAGAGCTAAACAGAGAATTCTCAGAGGAAACTGGAATAGTTGAGAAGCACCTAAATATCCTTAGTCATCACGGAATAGCAAATCAAAACAACTCTGAGATTCCAACTCATACCAGTCAGAATGGCTAAGATAAAAACTGAGGTGACAGCAGATATTGGTGAGGATGTGGAGAAAAATGAACCCTCCTCCATTGCTGGTGGGATTGCAAGCTGCAACAACCACTCTGGAAATCAGTCTGGCAGTTCCTCAGAGAGTTGGACATAGTACTATATGAGGAGCCAGCTATACCACTCCTGTACTTAGATCCAGAAGTTGCTTCAACATTTAATAAGGACACAATCCTCACTATGTTCATAGCAGCCTTATTTATATTAGCCAAAAGGTGGAAAGAAGCCAGATTTTCCTCATCAAATGAATGGATATAGAAAATTATGGTACACAATGGAGTACTACTCACCTATTAAAAACAAAGAATTCATGAAATTCTTAGGCAAATGGATGGAACTTGAAAGTATCATCCTAAGTGAAGGTAACTCAGTCACAAAAGAACATAGACAGTATGGACTCACTGATATGTGGATATTAGCCCCAAATTTCAGAATACTGAAGATTCAATTTACAAACCATATGAAGCTTAAGAAGAAGGAAGACCAAGATATGGATGCATTAGTGCTTAGAAGGGGGAACAAAATACTCACAGGAGGAAATATGGAGACAAAGTTTGTAGCAGAGACTGAAGGAAAGGCCATCAAGAGACTGTCTCACCTAGTATCCATCCCATATACAGTCCCCAAACCAGGAGGCTATTGTGGATGCTGGCAAGTATTTGCTGATGGAAGCCTGATATCGCTATCCCCTGAGCAGCTTTGCCAGAGCCTGACAAACACAGAGGTGGATGCTTGCAGCCAACCATTGGACTGAGCCCGGGGTTCTAGATGGAGGAGATGGAGAAGGGACTGACAGATTTGAGGGGATATGCGGCCCCATGGAGGGAACAATAGTGTCAACAGGCCAGAGGCCCTGGATCTCCGGGAGATAGGACCACCAACCAAAGAATTCACATGGAGGGACCAATGGTGCTGGCCAAATAAGTGGCAGAAGATGGCCTTGTTAGACATCATTGGGAGGAGTAGCCCTCGGGTCTGAGGGTGTTTAATGCCCCAGTGCAGGGCAGGAATATGGGACTGCGTGGGTGAATCGGGTAGTACCCTCATAGAGGCAGGGGGATGGGGGGAATGGATAGGAGTTGGTGGAGGGGAGACCCGGAAAGGGAAAAACATTTGACATGTAAATAAAGAAAGTATCCAATTAAAAAAGGAATGTTAGTAACTGCTTATTCTTTTTCTTTTATAACAGAAACACTTTCACCTTAGATGCCAATGAACCCAGAAATCACTCACTAGAGTCATCATAAAATATCTTCTCACTGGATATCCACTGCCAATTTAATATCACAAATAGTATGCCAAGCATAAAACCTAAAATGCTTCACAATTTTTTTCCTCCACAACCAGTTTTTAAGAACTCAGATCTTCCAGCTTACATACTGTACTTTCAGTATGAACATAACGGATAGAGGTCTTGACGTTAATTTGTCATATATATACTGAATGCACCAATATTCGTTTTCATACAAAAGGAACCTCCCCTGAGATAATACATAATACATGATTTAAATTTAGAATTTAAATCAATTCTAAAATGATTTAAATTAATATAGTGCATATATTAATTATGATGAAAAGTAATATGTTGACAGTTATTCTTTAAGGAGCTGATTCACCAAATAACCAAACACCTTTTAATACTTCAAAATTTAAATCTTGGCTGGACAGACTCTCAATTAGCTCATCTAAGTTAACCTGACCACCTAGACCCATTTGGACGCATAGATAGCTATAATTTCCAGGCCCATTGTTATGTCTCTCCTCTCATGTTTCATAAGGAAAATTTCTTTCCCTTTCTTCTTTTCAGAGTTTTTACCACCCTCCCAGGAAGTCCAGTTTTGCTCTCAGTACTGCCCAATCACAGACCTTAGCCTTTTAATGACCAACTAACTTGAGGAGCAAGGTTTGTACAACAAAAAAGTGATGTACCTGAGAATTCACTCATCTTGGGCTAACCAGATCTTGGGGTACAGAATTTAGAATTTGAAAACATAGCAGCTTCAGACCAAACACTATTTTTTTAGTAGTCTGATTTTAATTTTAGAAAGTGGGCAAGAATGAGGGGTAAAAGAAAAAAAAATGAAGAAAAGCATTATCATCAATATATCTTATTATCTCAAGACCTTGTTTAAAAAGAATATTGCATGGGGATTTCAGAGGTAAGTAGATGAAGCTAAGACTTTAACTAAACCTCTAAGTACAGCTGAATTTCATAGGAGCTTAAAGCATACAGAAGCACTGTGATGGTTTGTATATGCTTGGCCCAGGGAGTGGCACTATTTGGATGTGTGGTTTTGTTGGAGTAGGTGTATATCACTGTGGGTGTGAGCTTTAAGGCCCTATTCCTAACTGTCTTAAAGTCAGTATTGTGCTAACAGCCTTCAGATGAAGATGTAGAACCCTTAGTTCCTCCTTACAATTCCTGCCTGGACACTGCCATGTTCCTGCCTTGATGAGACCGGACCTGTAAGCCAGACTCAACTAAATGTTGTCCTTATTAGAATTGTCTTGGTCATGGTGGTTTATCTGATTGAGTAATATTGGTCTTGATGTATGTGTTGTAAATACGATATGTGTGTGTGTGTGTGTGTGTGTGTGTGTGTGTGTGTGTGTGTGGTCTTGGTATTTATACCATGGTCTTAGTCTTTACGTTCACAGCATTAAGACCCTAACTAACACAAACACAAAAAGACACTTCTTGTTCTATGAATATTTTACTGTTTGACAAGTGAGGAAGCTATGGACCAGGGGTGCGAATGGTCTTAGGGCAGAGCTCAATGAAATAAAAAAGCAGCATTTCCTATTAAAATAAGCAATGATATTTGCTACCTATAGATAGTTTGATATAGTGCTCACCAAATATCCAATCATGACTGCCTGAATACATGTGTATTATTAAATAGCTAATACACATAAGGGAAGAGGAAAAAGAAAAGTTATTTCTAATAACCCGATTGTGTGTGATATATTATATTGAGTATCTGAGGTTAGTGCAATTTCAAATATCCTTAAATTTAAAAGAGGATAGGTAGCAGAAGTGTCAGATCCAAGGACTTATTTATGATCATGGAACAAGTCAGCTAATCATGGATGGATTTGAAGATACAGGAGACAAGGATGTGCTTAAGTAAGACCAGCTAGCAAGGGAAGTAAAGAATTTTAGTTTTAAATCTACTTAAAGGAAAGAGAAAGTGGGCAATTTCCACCATTATTGTTATAAAGGACAATCCAACACATCAAGAGGTAATGAGTACATAAAAATCTGACGATTAGATGAAGAACGATAGTGTACAAGTTTGCATATGTGAAATATAAATATATATGTACATATACTTATATATATCGTATTTACAACACACACATCAAAACCAATATTACTCAATCAGATAAACAAACAAAATACCACTTTACCCTAAACCTTCAATATCACGAAAGCCCATTTATTGAAATCTTAGTTGCCAGAATGTCCCTAATGCAAGGCAGATCTTTAAAAAATGGAACCTGATAGGATGTTTCAGATCACTGGGGACATGACCTTAAAGGGTTGCTAGTTTCCATTTTTCTCTTCATTTCCTATTAATAATGGGGTAGGCAGCTTACTCAGCCATGCAGTCTTACTATGACATATCTTGAGCCCAAATTAATAGGAACATGAAATGAAGCATTTGAAACTGTATTCTAAAATAATTACTTATTGTGGTATAATTACTTTATTTAATTTCAAATGTTATCCCCTTTTCTGGTTTTCCACTCTTCTGGAAACCCCTATCCTATCTTCCCACACCCCTGCTTCTATGAGGGTGTTCCTCCACCCACCCTAAACCTACCTACCCACCATCAATTCCCCTACACTGGGATTCAGTCTTCATAGGACCAAGGGCTTCTCCCTTTGATGCCTGACAAAGCCATTCTCTGCTACAATTGCTACTGCAGCCACGTGTACTCCTTAGTTGGTGGCTTGGTCCTTGGGAGCTTCAAGGGGTCTTGTTAGTTGATACTGTTGTTCTTCTATGTGGTTGCTCCTTCAGTCCTTTCTGTATTGGGGAACCCCTCCTTTGGGAATGTCATGCTCAGTTCCCCAAAGCCTTACCACTCCAAGGCTCTGGTAAGACCTCCCAGGAGACAGCTGTATCAGGATCCTTTCAGCAAGCACTTCTTGGCATTCACAATGGTGTCAGGTTTTGGTGACTGTATTTGGGATGAATTTGCAAGTGACAGTCTCTGGATGGCCTTTTCTTCAGGCTCTGCTCTATACTTTATCTCCATATTTGCTGCTGTGAGTATTTTGTTCCCCTTCTCAGAAAAACAGAAGCACCCACATTTTGGACTGCCTTCTTGAGTTTAATGTGGTCTGTGAATTGTATCTTGGGTATTCTGAACTTTTGGGCTAATATTCACTTATCAGTGAGTGCATACTATATGCGTTCTTTTGTGATTAGGTTTCCACACTCAGGATGATATTTTCTAGTTCCATCTATTTGCCTAAGAAATTTATGAATTCATTGTTTTTAAGGGCCTTGTACTAAGCACAACTCCAAGTTGATCGAGGACCTCCACATAAAACTAGACCCACTAAAATTAATAGGAAAGAAACTGGGGAAGACCCTTGAGGACATTGGCTCAGGGGAAAGTTCTTGAACAGAACACCAATTGCTTATGCTCTAAGATCAGGAATAGACAAATGGGACCTCATAAAATTACAAATGTAAGGCAAAAGACACTGTCAAAAGGACAAATCGGCAACCAACAAATTGGGAAAAGATCTTCACTAACCCTACATTTGACAAAGGCCTAATATCTAATGTATACAAAGAACGCAAGAAGTTAGACCACAGAAAACAAATAACCCTATCCAAAAATGGGGTACAGAGCTAAACAAAACTTTTCACCTGAAGAAAAAATCTTCAATTTTATCAATTTTCCTGTTATCCACATCCATTTTATCATACGTAAGTTATATGTAAATCTTCAGAATTAACAGAATATGTCTCCATGTCCTTTTTCAATTGTATTCTAATTGTATTTGTATGCCTATCATTGTATCCAAGTTTTTTCTGAATAAACCTTCAATTTTATCAATTAAAAAAATAAAAGTCATCAATGTAAACATAAAAAATGGCTGAATAGTATTTCATTGTGTAAATGTACCACATTTTCTGTGTCCATTCTTCTGTTGAGGGACTTCTGGGTTCTTTCCAGCTTCTGGCTATTATAAATAAGGCTGCTAATGAACATAGTTGAGTATGTGTCCTTGTTATACATTGGAGTATCTTTTGGGTATATGCCCAGGAATGGTATAGCTGTGTCCTCAGGTAATACTATGTCCAAATTTCTGAGGAACTGCCAGACTAATTTCCAGAGTGGTTGTACCAGCTTGCAATCCCACCAAAAACGGAGGAGGAGTGTTCTTTCTCCACATCCTCGCCATATCTGCTGTCACTTGAGTTTTTGGATTATGTTATGTTTTGTATAGTGAAAGAACGCTAACTTGTTCAGACAAACACAAAGAGACATGCTTTTCCTTCTTTTTAGTTGTTCAAACAACAGAAAACATTTTTCTTGCTCTACTGATATGAGATTTCAACACTTTATAGAAAAGTAATCATATAACCTGAATATCTAGTAAGATAGTAAGAGCACATGTAGTTCAATTCGAAAGGAAAGCCAAATAGAGTATAGTATAATTTTAAAAATATAAAATTTTTTGTTATTTTTTGCAGTTTTATAGGACTCAATCCTTTCTAATGTTATATGCCTCTATCCTCTCAAACTGCCAGCCCATGTAAAGACATGGATCAGGTGATGCACTTTGTTGAACCAAGGTAGCAGTTTGTAAAGGCCTCAGTTTGACTGGTTAAAAGATACATCAAAACCGATAGAAAAAAATCCTAGAGGATGGCTCTACCACGGCAATTGAAGTTGCTATCAGGAGATCCACTGGCTTCTTTGTCATGATGATTAGTATCCCTATAATAACATTGTTATGGCTGGCTACTACATGCTAAGAAATCCACGGACCTAGTGTGCAAAGGAGTGTGTGACATGCTCAAGAAGTAAAAGCCTGCATACTTTGGCTTTTTCATTCCTTTCCTCCTCTCTATGTTGTTTTGTATTTCTAAATTAAGATTATTTTAAAGTATATTAAAGCAAATTTCTCAAATCTGAACAGGGTAAGTCATACAGCTTAGATTTCAGATACTATTTTGCTTCATATGATAAAATTGTTCATAATTCTCATTTGCTAAAATACACAAATTTCTACCCCCTTTTCATAAAAAAAATGTCGTGTTGTGACTGGAGGCTGTTTCTATAAGGCAACAGTATGGCAGCGGTTCAAGTCCTCCTAATGTTTAAAAGAAGGTTTACAGTATCTGGCTTTGTGTATACTTTCTTTCTGCCCCAAAAGGCAACTCAAATGCTCTGAACCACTTACAAACACCCCATTTAATAGAAACTGTCTTATATTACAGTGAATTTTAAGTGGACCATACACTTATGTCCAGTCTGGACACAACATATGCAGAATATATTGTAAATCGAAAATTTTAAGAGTAGAATTGCAGATCTTCTATTGTGTAAAAGTATCTGTGAAGCCGACTATTGCAAGAAGCAAAAATGAATGAGCATGAACAAATTTCCTGGTCTTCAAACATTTAAAATTAAGTAGCTTTTTAAACAATATGTTAAATCATGAAACACCCACATATGTATATACATATATACATATATATATATATGTATATATATATATATAATATGTATATATGTATATTTACAGATATGGCCCTAAACTTACTAAAAAATAAAATGCTAATACTTTATCACAAGCTACATTTCCTCTGAGGGACTACATCTTTTATGTGGTAGACATACTATGTTCAAATCATGAAATAACTCTGGCCTGTACATGATGAACCTATAACAATACCACATTGGAGCTCTTATAAGCACTGGCTTTTGTCAGAGTGTGAAGGTCGGGCCATGCTTGCCACAAAATGTGTGACTCGGCTCTAGGCATGCATCCATACTGAAACTTTAGTTGTCTCCAGTATGAAATAAATCCCTGTGAATAATCTCATTACACAGGGCTGGGCAAGTGCTCCAGAAGAGGCTCTCAAGGCACCGTGCATCGCTCACACCTTTTCCCATGGCAGGTGCTGGTAAATACGTATGTAGTGAAAGATAATTGCTTTGAACTATGAATTATGAATGAGAAGCTTTACCATAAACACCTATACATCAAACATAGATGATTACATTTTAATTCTAAGGAAATTTGATTTCATTTTTGTAGATTTACTTAATATAAGAAGGATGATTGAACATACTTGGAAAAGTGATTTAAGAAATATATCCTTATGTCAAGTATTTTATGTTGAGAATAATTCACATGGAAAAATTAAACCTAAATTCTGCGATCACTTTACACTAAATTAGGTCATCTTGGGGAACGATATTTTCTGAAAATAAAATTATATTTTAAGTGACAGAAGGAATGAGATAATTTGTTTGTGCTACAATTAAATAAGACTTGGGGAATAGTTGGGGGAGAGAGGACTTATGAGACATATGGTGGGGGGAGGAACTGGGAAAGGGGAAAGCCTTTGGAATCTTTGGAATGTAAACAAAGTATGTAGAATAAAAAAATTATAAAAAAAAACAAAAAAAAACAAAAAAATACCAGTTAAGTAAAAAAAATGACAGTTAAATAAATTTTAGTATATACATTTTGAAAATATTAGGTTAAATACTGTACAAGAAACATGAAATATGGGCTTAGAGATAGCTCAAAAAGTAAAGTTCTCTTAATGCCTGAGTCAGAGGACAGACCACACACACACACACACACACACACACACACACACATTCAATTTTCATCACCAGTGTTGAACCGTTAGAGAAAGGAATGTCCTGGGGGTTCCCTTGGAAATGCACAAGCTACTGAAAGACCCTCTCTCAAAAATAGGATAGAAAATTCCAAGGAAGTGAATAAGGTTATCCTCCAGAGTAAAAGAACATGTACATAGTCACACACACAGTGACTGACGAACAGTGTATAGGAATAAAAAATTAATCTGCATATACTCTGTTTTATAAATTAATACATGAGCCTTAATTTCCCATAGCTATCAATTAATTTTATCTCATTGGGACAATACGTACAAATGATGAATGAAATCATACTGTCAAATGGGTTGAATCAGCATTTATTGAATGCACGTATACACCAACTTCTGTATTAACTTTTACAGAACAGATAACAAATCAAATTCAGTATTGTACTGTGAGTCTTACAGCCTTGAATACATCATATAATACAAAATCCATATGCAAGAAAAATACTTTTATTGGAATCCCCAAATTGCTTTAAGATGTCTGAGGAACTTAAATGTTTTGGTTTTGTACACTGTGATAATAACAAAATAACTAGGTTTGGGAAGAGGTGGAAAGATTCCTCAGTGCTTAAGAAAGGGTACTTCACACAATCTGCATTTGCTTCCCAGAACCCGTATCAGGAGAATGACATTCACCAGCATCTCCAGCTTTAATAGATCTGAAACCCATGGCCTCTTTAACCACACATACATGTATGCACACATGTATGCATGCACGAGAGGCAAACCTAGACTCAGAATACACACATATATGCATATTATTATAAAAGTAATCTATATATTCTGAAACATGCTTTTCCTTACACTTTGGGCATCTCCAGTGTTTTGGATGACTTTATCAAAATCTCCCTGCCGTTTCCTGCTTGTTGGCCATGTATTTTTACCTTCATGCCAGATTAAATGTGATAGCATTTTTCTTTTATTTTTATTATATTTTTCTCATTTAAAAACATTTTACTTTAAATGTATTTTTACCAAGTCCCTCCCTCAAGTCCTTAAATCTTTTTTCCTTCTGTACTTGCCTAATTTAAGTTCTTTCTCCAAAAACAAATATTACAATAACAAAACCAAGAAAACAATATAAAACAACCAAACCAAACCAAACCAAACAAACCAAAAAACAACATAATTGTATCTAGATAAAAGGACACAGGTACACAAAAGAAACAACAGAGGCAAAAGTAACAAACAGAAAAACAAACAAAACATCAAACAAGACAGAACAAAGTGTGTCAAGTCTACTGTTGGCCAAGTACTATTGAAGTCTAGGCTTGACTTGGAGTGGTTGATAAACCCAGTGTCACTCCATTGGAGAAAACTGGTTTCACCTCTCCCAGCAGGTATAAATGACAGTTCAGTTGCTATCTTTTAACTTAGTGATTAGGATTTTATTCATCCATTCACTGATTTTAAGAAATATATAACATTTTCTGATGTCTTCTTCAATTTCCCTCTTCAGAGACCTGAAGTTTTTGTCGTATAAATCTTTCACATGTTTGGTTAGCGTCACTCCAAGATACTTTATATCATTTGTGGCTATTGTGAAGGGTGTCATTTCCCTAATTTCTTTCTCGGCCTGCTTATCCTTCGCGTATAGGAAGGCTACTGATTTACTTGAGTTGATTTTATAGCCAGCCACTTTGCTGAAGTTGTTTATCAGTTGCAGGAGTTCTCTGGTGGAGGTTTTTGGGTCACTTAAGTAAACTATCATATCATCTGCAAATAGTGATAGTTTGACTTCTTCCTTTCCGATTTGTATCCCTTTGACTTCCCTCTGTTGTTGAATTGCTCTAGCTAGTACCTCAAGTACTATATTGAAGAGATATGGCGAGAGGGGACAGCCTTGTCTAGTCCCTGATTTTAGAGGGATTGCTTCAAGTTTTTCTCCGTTTACCTTGATGTTGGCTACTGGTCTGCTGTATATTGCTTTTACTATGTTTAGATATGGGCCTTGAATTCCTGTTCTTTCTAGAACCTTTAGCATGACTCGTACAACCACTCTGGAAATCAGTATGGCGGTTCCTCAGAAAACTGGGCGTGATACTTCCGGAGGACCCAGCCATACCACTCCTGGGAATATACCCAGAAGATTCACCAGCATGCAATAAGGATACATGCTCCACTATGTTCATAGCAGCCTTATATATAATAGCCAGAAGCTGGAAAGAACCCAGATGTCCCTCAACAGAGGAATGGATACAAAAAATGTGGTATATATACACAATGGAGTACTATTCAGCCATTAGAAACAATGAATTCATGAAATTCTTAGAGAAATGGATGGAGCTGGAGAACGTCATACTAAGTGAGGTGACCCAGTCTCAAAAGAATACCCATGGTATACAGTCACTGATAAGTGGATATTAGCCTAGAAGCTTGGAACACCAAAGACACAAATCACATATCAAGTGATGTCTCACAAGAAGAAAGGAGTGGACACTGGTGCTAGAATGGACCAAAACATCATTGTGGGAGAGTACAAGAACAGTAAAGTGGGAGGGGGTGGATGCGGGAGCAGGGGGAGGGAAAAGGACATGTGGGACCTTTGGGGGTGCCACAGAAAAAGGGAAATGAATTGTAAATATAGAATATATACAATAAAAAAATTCTCAAAAAAAGAAATATATAACAAAATAAAATATAATAAAACAAAAACTATCACATCAAAGTTGGACATGGAAAAAATGAAGGAAAACAGCCCCCAGAAAGGCACAAGAATCAGAGGCCTAATCATTCCCGCCCTTAGAAACCCCATGACAACATTAACTGGAAGCCATAATATATATGTGGAACACCTGGAGCAGAGCCATTCAGACCCTATGTGTGCCACTTCATTCTCTGTGGGTTTATATGATCTTTGATATTGTTTACTTATAGGGTTTTCTTTTTGAGGAGACATTTTTCTATCTCTTGAGGAGGCATTTGATGGGCGTAATAGGGATGAGTCTTCCAAGGTTTCACATTTTGTACATATGTCTGGCTGTGAATTTCTGTATTTGTTCCAATTTGCTGTAGTAGGAAGGTTTTCTAATGGTGGTAGAACAAGACACTGATCTATGAGTATAGACAAATAGCATTATATCATTAAGAGTCATTTTTTTCCTTTTTTAAAATTATTTTCTATATTCTTTGTTTATATTCCAAAGGCTTTCCCCTTTTAGTTCCCCCCTCACGATATGTTCCATAAATCCTCTTTCCCCCCATTCCCAAATCACCCCCATCCCCACCATTTCTCTGTTCTGGTACTCTCCTACAAAACCGGGTTTAGTCTTTTCTGGACCAGGGTCCTCTCCATCCCTTTTCTTGGGAATCTTTTGCTTAGCTAATTGTGTTTTGAGTATTCAGAGCTTCTGGGCTCATTAATATTCACTTATCAGTGATTGCAATTCATGTGTATTCTTTTGTGATTGGGTTGACTCACTTAGGATGATATTTTCTAGATCCAACCATTTGCCTACAAATTGCATGAATTCGTTATTTTTAATTGCTGAGTAGTATTCCATTGTATAAATATACCACATTTTCTGTATCCATTCCTCTGTTGAGGGATATCTGGGTTCTTTCCACCTTCTGGCTATTATAAATAAGGCTGCTATGAACATAGTGGAGCATGTGTCTTTATTGCGTGCAGGAGAATCATGTATCCTAGGCTAGTGAGTCATTTTATTATTGCATTTTTTTCTCTTTTGGAGACAAGTATTATTTGATTTTATTCTATGTCTCTGCCTATTCTATCTAGTCTCAAGTTTCTGGTCACAGAAATAGTGTTGGATATGGCAGGTTTGGGTTCTCTCTCTCTCTCTCTCTCTCTCTTTCTCTCTCTCTTCTCTTCTCTTTTCTTTTCTTCTTCTTTTTCTTCTTCTTCTTCTTCTTCTTCTTCTTCTTCTTCTTCTTCCTCCTCCTCCTCCTCCTCCTCCTCCTCCTCCTCCTCCTCCTCCTCCTCCTCCTCCTCCTCCTTCTTCTCTCTCTCTCTCTCTCTCTCTCTCTCTCTCTCTCTCTCTCTCCCTGCTGAAATTGGCAGCTGTTGTCAAAGAACTTCTCTACACTAAGAATTTTTCTCGGGGGTGGGAGGAGAGGTTGGGGTTTTCAGGGAGGGAGGAGGGGGAAACCTGGAAAGATTTTACCATTTGAAATGTAAATGAAGATTATATTCAATAAAAAAAAGAACTTTTCTTTTAAATTCCAAGGGAAAAGAAATGTCTTTAAAAACTGAGAATTGCCTTATCTGTCATCAGTGGGAGGAGAGGCCCTTGGTGCTGTGGAGGCTTGATGCCCCAGACCAGGGGGGATGCTAGAGTGGGGAGGGAGGAGTGGTTGAGTGGAAGAGCACTCTCAGAGAGTGCAAAGGGGAGGAGGAAGAGGAGGGATAGGGTGGAGAATTGTGAAGGGGAAACTGAGAAGGGGGATATCATTTGAAATGTAATGAACAAAATAATTTAAAAAACTGAGATGGAATGAAGGAACAATGCAACAACTGTATGCTTTATGGTATTCTGTTAATCTAGTGATCATTACATATTTCCTACAGCTTACTTAGAGATCTTTAGAGTTCTATGGTCCCACTATCATTGCACTCTGATAGGTTTATGTGGTTATAGTATATCTTCGTCATTCCTGCCAATTCTAAAAATATTCCAGAAGATTTTCAGGCTTTCAATTTATTCCTTTTTCTTTGGACACTAAACAGGCAGTATGATCACACCAAAGTGTCCTTTGTCCCCTGATTTTCTTTCATTTATTTTCTTTTCTAAGTTGCTTCAGCATTGTTTAATTGAAGAACTAGTTTACATAACACATTTCTATTTTGTTAGGTAATGTTTTAGTGTATCAGTGGTTTCTCCTAAAGCTTCTTGATGAAATTTATGATTTACTAACATACCTGCTATATGCAATATTTCTGGTTGTATGTGATATTTATGGAAAATACAAAAATTGGGATATGAGTCTTAGAAACACACATATAAACAAAGGCAGACACAGAGCCATTTAAGACCCATAAGGACACACATAAATATGTTAACAAACATGTTAAAATTTTATTTTAATAAACTTATTATTATTGAATTTTATAAGGAAGGTTATGGTGGGAAGAAAGAAGGGTGCTTTTAAAACAGGGAAAATATTCATGTCTGCAAACTGCAAATGCCCAATATGAATAGAAGGACTCTGCAAGTAAGAATATGGGGATTGGTTGGGGGGGTAGAGGACATATGGGACGTATGGTGTGGGGGAACTGGGAAAGGGGTAAGCCTTTGGAATAAAAACAAAGAATATAGAAAATAAAAATTAAAAAAATATGGACATTTATCCAGTTTGGCTGTTTTGTTTGTTCCTTTGGTTGGTTGGTTTTAGACTGGCTCTCATGTATCCTAGGCTAGTCATGCCATTAGTATCTCCTGACTGGACTTGAGCCTTGAATTCATGATTTTTCTGCTTAGGGCTGCTTAGTGTATAGATATTGGCTTCTATCTCCATTCCTGGGACATAGTGAGAATGTCTGAGTAGTCAAGCACCACCTTAGGAAAATCTAAATGCATTTAAATGCACTGTGGTGATAGTATGGCTACAAACGGGAATTTTAACATAAAAAAGATTTGATCAGAGTTGCCTTCCAAAGGTAAAAGAGGAGGAGTGGACAAAGATCATAAGAGACTGGCTCATAGCAATATCAGATCAGGAAATGTACATTCACACATCTGGAAGGTTTAGCTGTGAGATGAGAAATTTCTTCTGTATTCTGTGATCATATTTGGGATAATATGTTCCAATAAATACAGCAAAATATTAAATATAATGCACATGGAAATGTATACTATATGAATATAAGAGAAGGAAAAATTGCTACTCCATTTAAATTTTTAAATTCTTAGAAATACAGCATTGAGATTTATAATTAATCCATGCAAGTGATTTAAATTATCATTTTAATTATCAAAAAAGACATTCAAATGGATTGATTCAAAAGAAATGAGCTTCCTGGCTTTATTACCAATCCCTCTGCTTAGAAACTAACTTCTAAGACTGCTTGCACTCTTATGTTCTCATTGTTTTCTTGTCTGAGAGACGGTGACATAAAATCAATGAAGTGTTTATTTTAGTTGCCAAAAGCCTAATGTGAAGGAATAAAATCTACTTAGCATGAAGTCGGTCCTTTTTATGACAGGGCACATTTATTTGTTTTCTAAGCCATGTTATGTGCCTAAGAAAGGCAAATATGGTTTAGAGAGAAAACAGCAGGAATTTGTTTGTATATTCTTGTTAATATTAAAATAGTCAACACAAGCTTAAGAAAATATTTCATTTTGAAATGAGTGCATATAAAACAATGCCAATGGTCCTCAAGAAAAGTCCTACACTTTATGAGAAATAAATCCTCATTAATTTTTATGGCTGAGTCTTACTCATTTTATTTAGGTAAGTTTTAAAAACTTGTTCACTTTTGAATCTCTTTCAAAGGGAAAAGCAGAATGGAACACAAGATCCCCATTTATTGACGTTTGAGTTTATGCTAGGCCTTCTATTTAGAATCTGCTGTGACATAGACCATCCAAAATGCCTGCAAGTGATATGATGGTAGTCTTTCAATTACTTTTGAACTTGGCTGATGTTCTGAAAATCTTCAGCAGTAAAGTTGGACAAAAAGTATGAAAACCATCAGGAAAGTTACAGAGCAGCCTCCAAATTCATTATAATTTTTGACACTAATGTTGGATTATCTCAGAAGACTGGTCTTTTAAAAGTAATATCCCGCTGGGCAGTGGTGGCGCACGCCTGTAATTCCAGCACTCTGGGCAGCAGACGCAGGCAGATTTCTGAGTTCGAGGCCAGCCTGTTCTACAGAGTGAGTTCCAGGACAGCCAGGGCTATACAGAGAAACACTGTCTCGGAAAAACAAAGTAATATCCCTTGAATATAAATTGGTGTAGTAATGCAGAAAAATTTATTCACCTAAGCAGTTTGTGAATTTGAGACATAATCACCACTGATTTCAGTACAGACATCCCTCCAACAGATATTTAGGTAAATGAGGCTGAGGTATACTAAGCCTTGTAATCATGTTAAACAAGTAAATTAAAAATATATTATGTCATAGGTAGAATTGTTGCTACCATGTAATAGATAAAGAAATGGAGGTATATAGAGTGTTAGAAGCTGAGCAAGTTCACACAGCTAATCCTGTATTGGCTAGAATTCGGTCCTAAAGTTTGAATCATGCCCCTGTCTTTAAGCAAAATCTCACATTTGATTTCTCATTTGATGTGCTTTTTACTTACATTTTAAAAGACTTCTGTAAACTTCTAAATCAATTAGTAAAGACAAATTTTCTTCTTTTTTCTACCTAAAACTATGACTTTATAAGCTAGTGACTGCTATGAACAGAAATGAACATTTCTGTGTATTATATGAAAAGTATGTGAAGGGTTCCATAAGCCGTCAAAATTTGAACTGCTCAGGTGCAGTGGCTTGCATTATTGCCTGGCCAGCTTTTCTCGGTGCTTTAATGTGGTGCCACAGGCACTGTTAGCTTTGCTTAAAAGTGTCCATTTGCTGCCCAGCGATGACAATTACCTGTCTCCTCCCCTTTCATCGACTCCTAATCTGTAAACTGGAAAGGTTGTCAGCCAAATTTATGGACATTGTCATTTGAGGCCAGGACATCGGATCCAGGAATTATGCTGAGCAAGGCATATGCCAGCAAACCAAGCCCACTACACGGGAAGTAAATAATACAGGAAGGCACCCAGCAGGCAGTTGTGGCAGGTACAACTGCCAAATGACAGGTTGGTTGATCTATGGCAATGGTCCAGGTTCCCAGGACCAGGTTTGGCTTAAATGACTACACTTCTTGGATGGAAGTGTTCACTAGGACTTCAGCAAAACCTTGTCCCCTGGGGGGATCCCCACAGGCTGGAGCAGCTGCTGTTTCTGCTACAGACCCTATTGTCAACAGCCCTCAGGATGAATTTCTTCCCATTTCCTTTGCTTCCTAATTATCACTAAGAATATTTTATACTGGGTTTCAGCACAATATGTTACACTACATTAATTTTTCCCTTTTGCAATATTAAATATTCTCAAGATATTTTTTCAAATGTGAAACTCTCAGTCTTCAACCTGCCACCGTGGTTCAATAGGATGAATTCAATCCCTTACAGATTGGCTCTTTAGGGAGTGCTTTAGGATTTCATACCCCAAACTTTTCCCAATATCCTGGGCCACTCTCAAATGCATGGAGACAGCGTATGCCTTCCTTCATCAAATCTGTATTCTTCTGGAAGAGCAGGGGCATGGTAACCTATATTTGCTTTCATTTCCTAAGATACTCTCTGTGGGAGTTCTACCTCATTCTGACTTTTCCTGTGAACCAGAAGCCTCCTAGGCAATGAAATAGTATATGAATTGGCTATGATCTCAGTTTCCAAATTAGTATCATCCATACTTGTTTCTGCTTTATATCTTCCTGCAGATTCAAATAGTTATACATCATTTTCTTCACCGTGGGGAAGAGAAGAGCAAGTTGGAAAGGGGAACAGATTTGTTTTAGCGTCCAAAGTGAACATACAAACGGAGTTACCTTGTGGTTTTTGGCGGACTCTGCATGCCTAGATTGGCATCTGCCTTCTCTTCCCATGATTGCTTTGTATCTTTTAGGGTTTTTGATTCAAGAGCACAGAGTGCAGCATTGTGCGTCAGTCCTGGCCCTTCTGTGGGTTTATATTGTACATGATCAATTCTTATCTGTAGAGTATTTGTGTCATCTTGAAAATACTCTTACTGTTGACAAATTTGCTCAGGTTATATAAACAACATAAATTTAGTAGGGAAACATTTTTTACATCACTCAATAGTATCAGTATCCCATAGGAGACTAAACTGATTCTGGGAGAAAAAAAATAAAATCATCTTACAATTTCTAATGGTTTCAGAATTGAGCTGTATCTGACAAAACCATGTTCTTTCATATTTATTTTTCTACTTCAGGATGATAATGAGACAAAGTACAGATTCTGATTTAGTGGAAGCAGCCATATTAGAGAGCAAATAAAGCACAGAAAAGAAACATTTGCATCTCTTTCTTTCTAATTAAGAACATTAGAATACCTCAGTTGTTAGAAATGTTGCAATCTGCCTAAAGACATTAGTCATTCACTAAGTATCAAGTATTTGTTATATTTTTTGATGTTAAGAATTCTGGTCACAGTGGTATCAAGATAATATGCATAGTGATTGGTGGCTCGGGACCAAAAACACTAGCTCTCTCTAATTTTGATTGGTAAAGACAATTTGAATTTAGGGAAATGAATCTAAAAGGGACTGTTAAATATGGTTATATACTTGATTGCTGTTCAAATGATGTCTTTCCTTACATTCTTCATTCTGGGGCAACTTCGGAAACTTACAATGGTTAGTTAACCAGGCTAACTCATCTCACTATAAGTTGCCACCTTCTATATGGCTCAAGAAAGTTTCTTTGTCCGGAAACAGTATTCATATCAAGGCTGAATTGAAAGGGCTGGTATTTCAAAGCTCGGTAACAATCAAAATAAGAAAAAAAATTAACAAGCAAAATGTTTGTAAATGTGCTTTCTTAAAACACTATGCTGGCTCCTGTTTGATCTAGCTGATCTACCTCCACATTCTTTCCCTAATGATTGACTTAGTAAGTTATGGGACATATGGTGAGGGGGGAACTGGGAAAGGGAAAAGCCTTTGGAATGTAAACAAAGAATATAGAAAATAAAAAAAATAATGTAATGGCAAATCAGGAAGTAATCAACAGCATGAAGTCTTAAGAAACTGGCTACAAAATAATCACTTAGTGGTGATTGATTGATTTGTTGATGCTGCATTTGTGGTTGAGTGTTAAGAAAGAAGAAAACTTATTGGTAATATTAAAATGCCCTCAGCTATGTAACATATAATGGAAACATTCCTTTTATAAAGTATGTATGGTGAGAGTAAGATCCCTTCGCCATCAGGAAAGAGCAGCATTGGAAAGGGATCCTTCAGATTTAAAGTAGTGAGTCATCATCGCCTTCGCACACAGCTTCACTTCAGAGCATCACAACACAGTATCTTTGTGCTTTGAGCAGTCATAATCGTGTACTTGCCATACTGAAACCACCATAAATATAGCTGTTCTCCATTAATCAACATGAACATCTGCAACAATTACTCATGCAGAGGATAATGATTTAGCAGCTGTGCATGCTAGAGTAAAGCTTGTGTAAGATTTAAGAAGATGGGGATAATACACATATCATCCTGACAAAAGCACCAGCATAGATGATTTATAGATTTTCTCTTTATGAACAAATAGAAATTATTGCTGCTGAAGACATAAAACAAAAGTATACTGCCTTGAGGCCTGTTCATGTCTGTTAATATTTATTGGCTTACATTTAATTAATGCATGTAACAAGCATAAAACAAATTGTTTGTGTGTGTGTTCAGAGTTTATCTAAAAATTCCTCATTTGTTTATAAACTAAAATATTTAACAAATTCTGTGCTGGTTAATTTTGATTATAAACTAGACAGGATCTACAGTTACCCAGAAAACAAACTTCTCAGACTGACTGTTAAGGAGTTTCTGAATTTTGATAGGTGGGAAACACAGCATCACTATCCTCTGGCTTGAATTGTATAGTAGGATCAGGCAAGCTGGGACCAGTGTGCATCTGCCTCAGCTTCCTGACAGTGGATACAATGCTACCAGTAGCTATAAGCTTCTGTCCTCTGCCTTCTCCACTGTGATGAACAGTAGAGTTAAACTTGCAGCAGAAATAACTATTCTTTATTTGTTTTGTTCAGGTGTTTGTTCACAGGAATGAGGATACTTTTAAAACACATAATGTATATTTATTTAGATGCGTGAATGGTATATTTCTGTGGAACAGACTCAGGAACAAAACTAGAACCTCACATTCCCTGGCTGGCTCAGCCACTGTGATAGGTACATGGCTGTCTTTTATTACCTCAAAATTTCCCTCTCAAATTGACCTTCTTTCTTTCCCCATGATATTTTCTCAGTTATTACATCCCTTCCATATTATTTTAAATAACTTTTTTGCTTATTTGTGGACTTCTCTGTGCCTTCAGGAGTTTACCTGATACCTTCTGAAGATGAACTAAATGAAGGTAATTTACAGGAGCAAAAAACATTCAACCATTAAGCCATCTCTCCAATACCATTTTACTGTTACCAGTTACTATTTTAACTGAAAAATTGTTATAGCCTGATCCAGACACAGTTCATCCAACTTTTTTACCATCAATCATACTGTGTAGAAAATTCCTTGTACCTTGGAGAGAAAGGTCATAGGACATAAGGAATAAAAGAGAAGGTGAAAGAACAGAAATTTTGAAGACAGGGTTTATAGGAAGTTGAAATGTTTCATCCTGACAAGAGGTTCTTTAAGACAGAAAGTAACTACAAGTCTCTTCTGCAAGTCTGTGGAACTGACCTGATTCACTATCTAACTCTTCCCTTCCCAAGCATATTAAAGCACTAAGAAAGACTCCTAGTCTTTCTCAGGAAGGCTCACTGCAAAAAAAAGTCCTAAAGGAAGCAGAGATGACTCAAACTACCAAGAAGAAGCAAAGACAGGCTGAGCCCCCTGGAAAAGACTCAGATCCATGGAGCTAGCTGTAAAGATTAGATATTCTCCACCTGTTGATCTCTCTAGAGGATGTGCACCATGTTCCGTGTTCAAGCTTTTGTGGGCTTTCACTCATGCTGGGGAGGTCTTTGGTGATGCAGTGATCACTGAGTTCCTTCTATTCCTGTAAGTCAACTCTTCATATTTCCCATATTTATGTAAGTAACCTCAATAAAACTCACCACTTCACCCAGCTGGACTTTGGTAGTATCTGTACTTTGGTGTGATGTTAGTTCTTCTGCTAGGTGAGAAGACTTTTGCTCACATTTCTCAAGATCAGTCCCTCCACCTCTCACCCTATACCCTCTTTAATTGTTGATACAGGTTCTACTTCCCTGTATCCTTGCTTTCCAGTGACCATATGGTAAATTATGGCTGACTCATTTAAATGACCTTCCAAAACTCCTTTATTTCATAGACTAATAGAAAACTTTTTCCCTTGATATAAAGTATAAAGCACGTATCATTTGCTATGTAATGGACTTAACTCTCATGCTTATATTCTTATTTCTTTGTAAATCTGAAGTACATATTAGGCTTTTCAGTCCTACCCCTCTCCTCTAAGGCAGTGTCCAGAAAATGGTATTTATGATGTTGTTTGTTTTGCATTTTAAGTTGATAATTGATTCTTCTCCCACCCAGAACTTAGTTTCCCCTCTCTCCATCCCTCTTACCCTCTTCCTCCATTCTCCATTATATCCACTCTCCCTCCATTTCCCTTCAGAAAGGATCAGGCTTCTAAGGATCAACCACCAAACACAACAAAACAAGGTATAATATGATGAGACAAAAGTTCTTATACTGAGGCTGGACAAGGCAAATCAATAGGAGGGAAAGAATCCAAAGAGAAGTCAACACCGTCAGAAATGTAAAACATCCGTTCCCATAAAAAACGCCCACTAACTTCAAAACGTTTGCAGACAACCTGGTGATGACTCATTCAGACAACAAGCTTGCTGCCTTGCACTTTGTGAGTCCACATGAGACCTGCATCGATTATTCAGTGGTCCAAGGTTTTTGGCATGGTTCTCCCAAAATGAACATAATATCTTTCACTTGCCTCACACAACTGTCTAGACAAACACTTCCCATGCTTCTAAGTGTCAATGCTGTGCTCCACAAATTCAATCAAATGGATTAGAATAAAAATTACCAAGACCATCATGAATTGTTCTTCTTAAATGGTCACTGTTGAGGTTTCTATCAACAGAATCCTATACTTCAAGTGTGCTGCTATTTCAAATACTTTCATTCCAGAAAGTGATTGGCAATTGAGTTCTCCAACTACCTCACATTGCTTCCTGCAGTGCACATAGGGTTTTCCCTCACACTATTACCTAGCTTTAAGACTGTACCAGCCTCAACACCAACACATCTAATATATATATAATCTCTAGTATATTTACCTCTCAATCTCAACCAACCTACTTTGTGTCTGAGTAAAGGCACATGAATATATCTTTTAAGGAGAACCGTACTATAAATATTGGTATCATTTTATATTTAAAGCTAGTAACTTTTGTAGGCCTATAAATATACCTAGTACATACATTTTCCATTTTACTAGGAAAATATTTTCATATTTTCTATCTCATATAACCTCTTTATACACCTAATACATTTTACTTAGCTTATGACTTTCAATAGCATTTCCACTGAGAAAATAAAAGTATTGCTAAAATAAAGAATAAAGTGTATGGGATTATCAAACAACAAATCCATATGTGTGTGTGTTTGTTTGTGTCTTTTTGTGTTTATGCATATATATTTCCCTGCACAAACATAAATTCAATTTTTAATCTTATGGTACCACTGCTCACATGTCCATCTTTTTCTGTGAAGGATGTTGTGAAGGATGTCTTAACTTATAATAGAGAACAACAAAAGTAAAACCACAAAGATAATTTTCTCTCACTTGGATAAAACCCAGAAATATTTTTCATCATTTATTATCCTTTCAGAAACAGGAACAACACATGAACAGAGAGGATCAATACAAGGAATGAAAGATATATTGTATTTCACACTTTCAGAGGACTCAGCCATGTCTGCTGCTTCTTTTTCCTCAGGCTGAGGTGGAGCAGAGTGTTAGGATTATTCAGTCAGCCAGACTCTTGACTGCTAGTCAGAAAGAAATAGATAAAGACAGAAGACAGAGCAAAGTATAGTATTAGGAGGCTCATCTCCCAGGGCCCACTACTGCCAATTAGATCAGCATGAATTTACAAATAGGTTAATGCACTGATGGCCTCATAATTAGTCACATCTACCATAATAGCAGGCAGCAAAAATCTTTAACATATGAGCCTTAATGGATCATTTTTGCATTTAATATATATGATAATATTGTATAAGGCTGAATATAGCTTATTAGTGCTAGTCTCCAGCTGAGCTAGTCATGTATTTTTAACATAATGACTTGGAAACATCAACCACAGGATTTGGCACAGACTAATCTGTTATCTTAACAGATCACTGACTGTATGTGCCCAAATCAGTTTCTACTTCCTTCGTGTGTCTCTCTGTTTCAATAGCCTATCAAAAAATATTTTCAATTGGAAAGTACAAGACAAAGATAGCATTTTACTTAATTGCTGTAAAATCCAATAGTTCTAAGAATAGTTACATTGTTATAGAGATCATGAGACAAAATCATTCATCTTGCAAAACTAAAAGTCTGTGAATATTAAAATACTTATTCCATTCCTATCACTTAGAAAAAACTTTTCTGGAATGAATGAGAATTCTTTTTTTCATTTTTTAAAATTATTTATATTTCAGATGCTGTGTTGTTCCCTCCCTCCTGGTACCTCTCTCAGAATTCTTCATTCCAACTCCTCCGCTTGTGCCTTTGAGAGTCTGCCCCAATCTCACCCCTACCCCTGGCATCTACTTTCCCTGGGGCATCAAGAGTCTACAGGCATATGATTTCCAATTGAGGTCACACAAGGCAGTTCTCTGCTATGTATATGGGATCCCAGACCAGCCTGTGAATGCTCTTTGGTTGGTAGCTTAGCCTCTATTAATCTCCCAGGGTCAGGGTCAAGGTCAGCTGACACTGTTTTTCTTCCTGTGAGGTTGCTGTCACTTTCAGCTCCTTCAACATTTTCCCTTAACTCTTTCATATGTGTCCTTTACCTCAGTGCAATGTTGGCTGTAAGCATCTGAATTTGTCTCAGTCATCTATAGGTACATCATCTTAGCGTATAGCCATGTTAGACTCCTGTCTATAACCATAACATAGTATCAGTAATAATGTTATTGTTTGGTGTTCACCCATAGGTGGATACCACATTTGGCCAATCACTGGAGAGCCTTTTCTTCTGTCTTGTCTCCATTTTTGTCCCTGCATTTCTTTTAGACAGGAACAATTCTGGGTATTCTGGGTTAGAAATTTTGAAGTTTGGATAGTCACCCCATCCCTCCACTGGGGTCTGTATCTATCTAATGGAAATGGTCTCTTCAGTTTCACTTGTCCCAGTGATGAACATTTCATCTAAGAACACTCTGATTGATAATTATCAAAATAATGCCTTGTCTGCAAAGAATGATTTGCTCATTAAAACTACAGTGGTGTGGCGATGTTGGGATGTTACACATCAGAAGTCAATAACCTCATCTTTGGCTAGCTTTAGTCCCTGAGTAGCCATTTCTTACCCACTTCCTTGTGTGAGCAAACATCTTACAAGTAATAAATAAAAGCCTCCTGAAATCTATATACTAAACAGATAAGTGGATTCTATCAATCCAAAACTCAATAATGTCTTTAGATAGTGTCAGGAGCCTATAGAAAGCTTCCCACATCTGTGTTCTTAGTGTCTCTATGATGTACTTACCAATATATTTTGAAATTGTCTTTATTCATGACTTATTATATTAAACTATAAAAATTTATAAAATGACTTCTTATGCATTTTAGGATGAGAGCTGTGATTCTGTATAGACACAACTTTCCATCTGGATTTTGTATGTCTTAGGTATCTCATATGAAGCTAATTGATCCTTTTGTGATCATAATGTTCTTATAGTAACCATGTTGTGTGTATGTACACAAGCTTGTGTGTGTTTGTGTGTGTGTGTGTGTGTGTGTGTGTGTGTATGTGTGTATGTGTGATCCTGCCTTCTTGGTAATTTATAAGCCAGTGAGAGACCCTGTTTCACAAAACAGAATGAAAGAAATAAAGAAATAGAGAGAGAGGGAGAGAGAGGGGGAGGGAGGGAGGGAGGGAGAGAGCGAGAAAGAAAGAAAGAAAGAAAGAAAGGAAGGAAGGAAGGAAGGAAGAAAGAAAGAAAGAAAGAAAGAAAGAAAGAAAGAAAGAAAGAGGAAAAATATCTAAGAAACAGCACCAATTTTTTTCTAGTCCCCATAACCTTACCCATACACATGTATACATTTTATGTGCACCTACATATATATAAACAGGCAGACATACCTGAACGGTCTCTGATTTGGAATGGTTGGATTATATAAACAGTCATTAACTCTTAGTTGTTTCAAGAACTACCATATTGCTCTGTATAGTTGCTTCATTTTCCATTCTCAAGGTTGTTGTACAAGGATTTCAAACTCTCCCCCAGTGGCACTTTCTCCTACATTTTAAAGAGTAGCAATAGAAAGGGAGGTGCCATTATAGTTCTTTGTTTAATTAGTAATTTATCATGTTCTTTATTTTGAGACCTTTTAATATAGTCTAGTTGAAATAATCAGGCTAATGAAAATTTAGTTGATAAAAAGTACTGGCAGTCATGATAGGAACGGAAGAGAGAGCTCCATGGGTGTCTGCCTGAAGTCACCGAAACACAACTGCTCAGCCAAATCTACCAAGTCAGAGTACATAGCTAAAGCACATGGCATCACATCCGAGAGAGAGAGAGCAGGGAACACTCCTACCAACATACTACTTTTCTATGGCAAGAATGCATGAAAGGTAATAAAGACCACCAGAAGCCTCTCAGTTTATAATCTGCTAACAAATAACAGAAAATTTAATAGGCTAAATAAATTAGCTAAATTAAACCTAAAATAAGATTAATATGATTCCATTTGTAATTTTAAAGTGAAGTTGAATTTGGTTGGTTCTCCCTTTGTGTTTCCCACTCATTTTGTTGACCATTCTCATCTCCTTCAGTGTCCCTCCTGTCTAAATTGTTCTATTGTTTTTCACTGCCTCTTTGTTTAGAGCTTTATTTTCCCAGTGTCATCAGTCCCTTTCTACTCTCCTAGGAATGAGGCACATTTACTTAATCCCTTTGGGATTTGAATATTCAAATGGTAAAAGTTAGTGTCCACATATGAAGAGGAACACATGGTGTCTGTTTTTCTGAACTTTGGTTATGTAGCTTAGTACAACTTCCTAGGATTCCTTTTCTTCCTGTTCTGCTTCCTTGGCTTTAGATTCCAGGTATAGGATCAGCTGCATCTCTGCTCCTATTCTGCCAACCAACCCTCCACTGTTAGGTTTCCTGACATTGAAGCTACATCTTCATAACTAGTAAGCCTCCAAACTTGGCTATAGTATTATCCTTAGATTCACTCCTGAGGCATTCTTTAAAATCAGCAGATTTAGTAGACTGAATATATTTCTCAAACTAATCATAGTATAAGATAGGCAGTGCCCTTTATCAAGAAATATACAAAGCCAAACATAGCTTTAAAAATTCACACTGGAAAGTATGTATCTCAGTATATTCTGACCACTATTATAGGAAAAATAATGAAGAAAGTCATGAAAATTTCCTGGAGCAGACAAGCTCTAAATAAAACATTCATAAGTTGCAAATTCAAGGAAAATATTTTGAGAAAACAAACAGTAAATAAAACAGAATTCAGTGGTATAGTTTGAAATAAACTTTTATCTCAAGATTCATATTTTAATAGAAATATTATATTTTTGATATTTTAACTTTATTTGAGTCATGTTTTCTCTGAAAGACAATTAAAATGATGATACTTCCAGCCTGATTCTATATTAACTGAAACACTATCTAAAGGGCATCATTTAGAGTATGAAAACATCTCTTATTTAGTGTTTCATTGTTGTTAATAGAAAATTTTACCACAGCAACTCTGATAAAGAAAAGCATTTAATTGGTACTGACTTATATTTCAGAGGTTTAGTAACTTATCTTTATGGTGAGAAGCATTGTGTCATTTAGACAAACATTGTAGTGAAGAAGTAGCTTACTTTGGACATATGGATTCTCTGGCTGCAGGGAAGAAAGAGAAACTCACAACCAGACATGAGCATTTGTAACTGCAGTGCCCACACCCTAGTGACATACTTTCTCCAACATGACCATACTTACTAATGCCACTTCCTATGATCCAAGGAATGCCATTTTATGCAAACTACTACATTCCACTCTCTGGCCCCCATAAGCTTATAACCATATCATAATGCAAAATGTATTTTGTCCAACTTCAATGGTCTCTATGTTCATTTAAATATGCTTGGCCCAGGGAGTGGCATTATTAGGAGGTACAACCCTGTTGGAGTAGGTATGGCCTTTATGGAGAAAGTATGTCACCGTAGGGATGGCAAATGAAACCCTTTTCTTAACTACATCACAGCCTGTCTTCTCCTATTGGTTTTCAGATGAAGATGTAGAATCTCAGCTCCTCCTGCATCATGCTTTCCTAGACACTGCCACACTTCAACCTTGATGACAATGGACTGAACCTATAAGCCATCCCCAACTAAATACTGAGCTTATAAGATTTGCTTTGGCCATTTTCACCAGTAAAACCCTAAGGCAGAAGTTGTTACCAGGGATTGGGATAATTCTGTGATAGGCCTGACCATATTTTTGCTTGGAAGAATGTGGATTTTAGGACTTTGGATTTGGAATGCAGTGGAATGCTTTAGGTGGGGCTTACTAGGCTGTCCTAGTAGCAATATGGAAGACTTTGTTGCTGAGAGTGACTTAAATTGTGCAGACATGGCCCAAGGTGTTTCAGTGGAGAATTTCAGTATGTGGTCTAGAGACAATTTTCGTGATAATTTGGTAAAGAATGTGACTCATATTTGCCCTTGTGTGAAGAGTCTACCGAAGAATATGGTAAAGAGATTTATTTTAAGTTTCAAAATACCCAGCAGAGACTTTGTTCTCTGCTTAGTCTCATGAAGAACATTCTGATTAAGCATAGCAAGCTTATAAAGAAAAAATACAAAATATATGGTTAAGGAATAGTAAAAGAACTAAATCCTGTATTCAAGGAGATAAAGAGATTAAGGGATCAGTGATCTCAATACAATATCCTACTCAGCTAAGTTTATTATTTGTATTTACAGTTGAACAATGAATAGTTTGAACTTTTAGTTTGGAGCACAGTAAAATTCATAAATGGAGCCATACTTGTGAACCAGGTCTTGAGAATGGTAGACAAAAGCTCTACATTTTGAGAAACAGTGGCCATGAAAACTTAGGCCCAGGCATGGTAGTATACACTTTTGATGTCAAGAGACAAAAGCAAGCAAATCTCTGAGTTCAAGGCCAACTTTGGACAGACCAAGTTCTAGGTGAAGAAAAGCTTAAGTTCAAGCATTATGGTGCATGCCTTTAATGCATTCAAGAACCAGAGTAATGCAGATCCCTGAGTTCAAAGTCAATCTACAGAGCAAGTTCAAGGATAGCAAAGCTTAAGTAGTAAGGGAAGTAGAAAACAGAAATCTGGTAATTGAATACAGTGGGGGACAGGTTTAAGCCTCAGCCAACACCAGAACTTGTCAGCTCAGTCATGTGGCTCTGACTTTAGAGTAAAGAATAGAAGGGAATACTGGGATAATTGATACAGGATGCTGGAGCTATGAAATTAGCAGTGGTTAAGAAGAGACTGGCAGCACTGAGCTGAAATCTTCTGGGAAGTGTTTTCTAAGAGCACAAAGAATCTGTGTGCCAGAGATAGCCCAGGTAGGACATCATGCTACATTTGGACTTGGTAATTCATAAGAATCACCCATTCTCTTGCCTTGGTGACACTGGACTTAACCTCTGATTCCTTAAGCCAGTCCTAGTAAAATGTCCTTAGAATAGTTGCCTTAGTCATGGTGTTTATTTACATCAGCAAAACCTGAAGTCAGTCTTCATAGTCTTAAACAATATCAATGATATTTGTAAGTCCAAAGTCTCTTATGAGACCTATGATAATTTCTTAACATTAAGCCCTTTAAAATCAAAATGAAAAAGCAGATCATATATTTCCAACATATAATTCTAAGATTGAGGGAGGAAATACTAGACCAACAAAGGTCCAAAACTGGCAACAAACTGCATCTTCAAGTCTAATGTTAATGAGCTCTTTAGAGCTCCAAATCCTTTCACCTTTGTTGATTGCAAGACACTTCTTCTTTGGTTCCACTCCTTGTTAGCAGCAATCCTCGGCAGATTTCCCAGGACTCTGTCATCTCCAATGTCCTGGAGTCTCCAAGAAAATCCATGCTCCATCTTTATTGTTTTGTATAATGGCCTCTCTGGACCTCCATTCAGGGATACCACTGACACACGTGGCCTCAGAGGATTTTCTTAGCCATGGAGGAAGATTCTAAAATCCTTTCTTCTATTCTTGACTCTAAAGGAAGAACCATGTGGCCAAAGCTGCCAAGTTCTGCTACTTTCTGGGAAGGAAAAATGTTCCCTCCTTTAATTATATTTTTTCTTTCCTTCCTTTTTTCTTTCTTTCTTTCTTTCTTTCTTTCTTTCTTTCTTTCTTTCTTTCTTTCTTTCTTTCCTGTTTGCTTGCTTTTATCTCTATCTCTATCTCTCATCTCTATCTTTCATTCTCTGTTTAGTGGTTTCTTTCACTGAATAAGCTTGCCTGCCTTGAACTCCCTATGTAGACCAGGATGGCCTTGAATTTAAAGACCAACTTACCTTTGTTTCCTGAGTGATGGGGTTAAAGTTAAGTGCTATCACACATGGATTTAAACTTTCCTTTCTCTCCTTACCAAAAGTTTGAGGTTTAGCTGATTGGGGTCATTCCTGAGGTCACCACTCCTATTCCTGGTGCTACTTTTCTCCTCCTTTAACTGTATATTGTGTATAATATGCCATGTTTAGTTTTCTCTTCTTCATTGTAGTTCTGCTTAATACTGGCCACTAATAACAAAGTAACACAGTCAATGTATTTTTAAATACCCTCCACTATAGCCATTAATCCAGAACACTTCAATTGAACCTAAGTCCAGATTCTTTAGACAAATGTAGAAAGCAGTCATGTTCTTCATGAAAGTATGACAAGAACAATCTCTAGACCACATTGTTCTCTGAAACAGAAACCCAAAGTTCAAATCACCTTTAGCACCTTTGTGTTTCCTCCTGCTACTACTTCACTAACCAAAGTTCCAAAGTCCACATTCCTTTAAACAAAAACATGGTCTAGTCTATTTTACTCCTTGGTACCAACCAATTGCTCTGAATAGAAGCCATGATGATGGCAATTCTAAAGAAAAATATTTAATTGGGGTTTACTGATAGTTCAACCCATTATCATTATGATGTGAAGCATGGTGGCACATATGCAGATATGGTGCTGGAGAAGTGGCTTAGATTTCTACACCTGGATCCTTTGACAGCAGGAAAGGAGAAAGAGACATTGGGCCTAGCACTTGAATATCTGAAACCTCAAAGCCTCCCTGTCCCCTGGTGATATACTACTTCTTCTAATAAGGCCACACCCAGTCCAACAAGATGATAACTGCTAATATCACCACTTTCTATGGGCCAGTGGGGACCATTTTTTATTCAAGCCACCACAATGCCCTATAAAAGATTTAATTTACTAAAACTCATTAATTCTTCAAATCAACATCTTGGTAGTGCTTCAAAGTGATTCTCAAAGCTTATGCATTTGTTAAAAACATTTAACTTTATATTATTTGCTCTTTTGCATGATCTTGGTCTTGTGCTAGGATTCAATCCAGGTTCTAAGACTTAACCAGTGAGTTACAACTCCATTTTTAAAAATGTGTCTTGAAGCAAGGTCTAGCTATTTTTCCTATTCTATCCTTGAATTCATCATCAACCTCATGTAAGGTGGTTCACTTCATGAACAATGTAGTTCAAAAGTGCCTATAGTGATTACTTATGATTTAATAAAGACCTTCTTCCACTCTTTTCTTCCATTATAACTATAACAATTGTCCTCTTCAATTTGGTCTTATGTTTCATACATTAGACTTCTGTAATTTTATATTATGTATTGATGCGAAAAATAGCAGCAGTGTGTCATATCTCAGGCTACTTGGAGAATAGCAAATTCTTCCATGATATATGAAAGGAGACTAGGCCTTTCCCTTAAACAGAGCTTTACTTGCTGTGATCTCCTAAATGATACCATTGAGCAAGTCAAAGCGAGCATATATAGCAAAAGTTTTGATTGTGAAGTAAGCACCACCTTCAAGTATGTTGTGGTGGCAAAAAATAATGATTTCAACCACTATATTTTTAAAACAAAATATATAATCTAAATAGTTATAATCTCAAGTATCAAACAAATCTTAGAGAATATATCCCTAAAATATATAATCTCATTAGAACTCAGTGCATTAGAATGTCAAGTATGATCAGGTTGTTATATATATATATATATATATATATATATATATATATATATATATGTGTGTGTGTGTGTGTGTGTGTGTGTGTGTGTATATATATATATATATATATATATATAGAGAGAGAGAGAGAGAGAGAGACTGTTGAATTTTGCATTCTGTCTGTCATTAAAACAAAAGAGAAGAAAAAGTCTGCCCGTGCCAAGTGGAAGGTACAAATTAATAGATTATAAAAGATTAAACACACAGGAGGGAAAATTAGAGCATATTTGGAATTCCAGAATTTGAGAGGATGGAACATGAAATACTCATGAGTTCAATGTTAGCCTGGCCTTGTAGATGAGCCAGAGCTACGATACAAGTCTCTGTTTTAAAACAGGTAGTTAAACAAAACAAGAAGACTCAATGTAAATTGAAGATATAAAGGACATGTAAACCATAACATATTAATGATAAACAGCAAGACTTTATAATATTTCTGTATACAGGAAATAACAGTTCTAAATTTTCACTAAAGCTGAGTGAAGCATTCTTTAGGAAATGTGATCATATAAATGGAGTTCAACTTAGATTCTTCTCAGGAGTTTTGCATGCTAAGATATCGGTACCTCAACAGATTAGCAAATATACACAATAGAGAATTCTTTACTCTCCAAGATTTCTTTCTGTTCATACTAACTCTGAAGTTGGCCAAGAAGCATTATGAAGTGTCTTCACATGAAAAACCTTTGCAAACTCCTGGACTAAAATGAATGAATTTTTATAAGCAAAGATGCTTGAAAATATTTACATCTTAAACGGGGTTATGGGAACTAAGTTTTAATATTTTCTTTTATATAGTTTTTACAGAAAACTTTATGCAAATTAAGTTAATGAAAATTTTATTTGACGATCTGTCAGAAACAATCTTTTTTAGTTTTAAATTTCAGGTCAAAGTTTTCTACTCATGCCCTCTTGGAATTACAGAAAACCAGTCTATCAATCATTTAACTAATTTTCAACATTTATTAGATGACTATAAATTTTTCAGCTCCCAGCAAGTCATTAGAATATAGGTCCTAAAATCTAGTGAATATTAAAAAATTGTAAATATACCTAAAAAGTACTTTCTATAAATAAAATTCAAATGAAAACTGGTAAGGTTCAAATAGAGGAGTAGAGGACTTAATTTACACAGTGTGACTCTGGAACATGTCTCATAGAAAGAATATATTTAAACATTGCAAGATTAATGAACACTTTCATAAATGAAGTAAATGAGGGGCAGTAAATAACCAAGAGCAGGTTCTCTTGGTAGAGGATGTTTCCAATAACAGAGATAGCATGTTTGATAGTGGGATGGATATATTTATTAGTCAAATTGACACAATGTAAAATCTCGGAATAATATCTCAATGAGGTATTGTGTAGATCATATTGGTCTTGGGCATGTTTCTGTGTGAGTGTTTTATTTGTTTTAATTACGGTGGAAAGACCTAGCTAATTCTGGAAAGAACAATTTCTCAGGTGTGGTCTAAGTCACCCAGTCAGTAAAAATGTTTATATTAATGTTACTCTCCTCCTGAGTACAAACATGGTGTGACTAGCTGTTTCTGATATCTGGACTTCCATTTATGAATGATGTAACTAGGAACTGTGAACTAAAATTATCCCTTCTTTGAAGGTGCTTATATCTGGAGAATGGTATCATAGCAACAGAAATAAAACTAAGCCTAGTAAGAAAGCATACCACACTTCTGAGGTGGGGAAAAAAGAATTTGCTGAGGTTCAGGGTTGGCTAGCAGAACATGAAATGAGGTTAAAGAGAAAACTCAAGCTTTCTAAAATCTAACGCACCTTCATCAGAAATATAAATGCTAGCTCCAGAATGCTGGTTTGGTTGGTTTTAAAGTAAAAAATTAAAGAACTTACTCTAGACTGTTAACTTTTGTTGCTTTCAGGATAGAATAGGCATGGGAGGTTTTAAAGAGCAAGCCCTAGTTAGAACATTGTTATAAGAAATAAGGTTAGAAACAAAGGTGCTGAATATAGACAGAGGAGTGCAGTAGAGATGCAGACATGAAAGCTAGCTATGATACACTGTAGACACGATGATAATTATAATTTGGAGATAAGGGGAGAAGAATGCAAGACTTTTGTTTTGGCTCATAGTTAAATTCTTTTGATTAGTGAATGTGATGCAATATGAATGGCAAATATTTGTTGATCTGAGTAACATGGAATGTGAGCATGATAAATGTACAAGATAATGTTTCTGGGAAGCTTTATATGTGAAGTGGATGCATGTCTGATCTTCCCTCCTCCTGTAGCTACATGCTTAGATCAAGAGGAACTTTATTCAGCAAGCAAATTTTCTCCAGAGAAGAGGCCACATTCCCATCGTTATATGCATTTGTCAATCATTGGTGTACACAGAAAGTTTTTCTCTGTCTCTGAATAAATCGAGTTTCTTGGAAGAGGAAGAGGGCTCTTACGGGGCTCATGCATTGGCAGTCATCTCAGTATGTTTTTTGATGTAATGGCTTAGATGCACTGAATGAAGCCCTTGCTAGCTCCTCAAAGGAAAGAGGCAAAGAATCTCAAAAGCTGTCTGTATTTTGAGGTCCTCTGGAGCAAAAAACATAAAACAAAACATCAAATGTTTGCCATATCCATGGGATATGCAATAGGGAGAGCAAGCGTGAAATTGAAATTGGTAATAGGACATCAGAACAGATAATGTACAATCTGATGGATACTGCATGCAGAAATCTCAGCGTTTACAGTCACAGACAGAGAAGGAGCTAAGCACAAAAGAGCCAGTGAATTGTAATTAGAAGACTATCACAGAAAAGAAAATGAAGGGAAATTATTAAAGGGATATGAAAAAACTGTTAATTATGGCTTCACTTGATCTAAAGGTGATGGCTTGAAGAGAGATACTTCAAGATAAAAGTGTGGTGTATGTGTGTAAATCACCACTTATTTTATTTTATTTTTTATTGGATATATTCTATATTTACAATTCATTTCCCTTTTTTCTGGTTCCCCACCCCCCAAAGGTCCCACATGCCCTTTTCCCTCTCTCTTCCACCCCTTCCCTCTTCCCTGTTCTTGTATTTTCCTACACTGATGCTTTGATCCTTTCCAGCACCAGTGTCCACTCCTTTCTTCTTGTAAGACATCATTTGGTACGTGAATTGTGTCTTTGGTGTTCCAAGATTCTAGGCTAATATCCACTTTTCAGTGTAACTATGAACACAGAAATGATTGCTTCTTCCACAAAAATAGAAGCTTAACTAAGAAAGGTATAGCAAATGATTAAGAATCAGAGAGCATTATTAAGAGGTCTACTAAAATGCACTAAAAAATATTTGTTTTTAAAATGCATGTTTATGTCCTAAAAAATACACAATGTCTTTTTCATTTAAAGTGGATTATTATACAATTGACTGGACATTTACTATAAATTGATGACATTCGCATGTCTTGTCATCATCTGATCTGCCTTGTTCTAAATCTAATAGAATTTGCAATCCTGTTTTTGGTATGACATGCATTTCAAAATCCCTCAGACAACTGCTTGATATTTTCTAAATCACATGAGAATATATAGTATGAAGTTAAATGTACACAGATATCTATCCATCCATCTCAGGAGACACACAGAAACATGGAGCTTAGCAATATAATAAAAAATAAAGCCTATGTAATACCACAAATGCTTGTTGACATAAGCCTGATTTAGTTGTCTCCTGAGAGGCTATGCCAGTGCCTGAAAAATACAGATGTGGACACTCAGAGCCATTCATTGGACTGAGCTCAAGGTTAGGAACAAAGAGAAAGGAACCAAGGAGATGAAGGGGTTTGCATCCCCATAGGAGGAACAACAGTATGAACCAAGCAGTAACCCCAGAGCTCTTAGGGACTAAACCACCAACCAAAGGGTACACATGGAGGGACCCATGGCTCTAGCTGCATATGTAGCAGAGGATGGCCTTGTTGGACATCAGTGAGAGGAGAGGCCCTTGGTCTTGTGAAGGCTAGATGCCCCAGTATAGGGGAATATCAGGACAGGGAAACAGGAGTGGGTTGGTTAGTGAACAAAGGGAGGGGGTTGGGAGAGGGGGTTTTGGAGGGGAAATGAGGAAAGAGAGGAAAGGGGATAACATTTGAAATGTAAATAAAGAAAATATCTAATAAAAATGCTTGTGATAGCCTGTGTGATAAAAAAAAATCCCAATTGGAAGATCATCTTCTTCTGCCCTCATTTGGAACTTAAGTTATTTTAAATGCTTTGTGTCCGTTAATGCGGTCAGCTTAAAGATCAGGTAAGTTCAAAAACACTTCCCAAATGCTAAGAAGTTGTCAAAAGTTAAAGTTAAACATACAATTACTTTTAAAATTCAGTTTAATGAATGCATTGGGTTTTCACAGCTACCAGCTCACTGGTAATTAAGAAAACTAGACTACCAAATTCCCATTTTCAGCCAAAATGGTATGTTTAACTTTAAAAGTTCATCTGAGATCCTTAGTAAAAGTATAGTAGTAATTATTAGTTTCTGAGGAAAAAAATGATGTGGCATAGCAATCCACTCTGGCTTTAAACTTATGAAATGACTTTGTCTTGATAGCCTTTGGTCTCTCACTTTAGTTTCCTCTTTTTCTTGTGCTTTTCCTTTAGTCTCAGTTACAATCACTTCTCGTCCTTTTGGCTAAGATCAAGTGTAGTCTCAGTTACAGCATAGGTGATATGTTACACTTTTAAAAATATTCAAGTTCCCCAATTCATTCTTTTTCTAGGTTTGTAGTCATTAAATCAGTTGACATAAAGAGGGAAAAAAAGGTAAAATAGTAGTAAAATAATCAGAGGAGGACAGGAAGAATGTGAATGAAGAGAAGAAAGAGACAAGGATGGGGAGGAAAAAGGGGTGAGTGACTTTTGAAAGAAAGTGATATCTATAAACTGTATAAACTACTAAGGGAAGGAAAGGAAGGGAGGGGAGGAGAATATAATCTTAGTTCAGTAGAGAATTCACCACGAGCTATCTCAGTAGATTTGTCATGATATTCAAAAGAAGGGAGCCACATCTTCCTAGAGGAAATTGAGGTAAAGCATTGTTTATGAAAACAAATTGCCATTAAAATCTGCTTTTTTAAAAAAAAAGTCCTATTAGAATATGTAACTTCAAGAGACCTACGGTAATTTTCTGATAACTATAGAGCCTTCAACGACTTAGTGAAGTGTTTAGTCTCAGTTCATTCCGGTCTCAGGGGGTGCCTTAAATTCAATCTCACTTAATTTGCTTGGGCATCTTTAATCACACCATTCCTGCGGACCATCAGTTATAGCTTTCCACCTAATTTTACACCTGAGCTAACTGAGCAAGAGGGATTAAATAATGTGTGCCACTCATGAGGTAAGTTAATGATGCAGGGGAAGGTAGAAAATGGTATCTTTATCTTTCTTGTAGCTATCACCTCTTAACAGTTAAACAATTTTACCATTAGATAGAGAATTGAAGGCTTAGATGCCAGATACATTGCCATGCAATCAAAATGCTGCTGTTATGAGATTTTACAATAGGAATATTTAGAATAGGATACAGGAAACAGGAAGAATAGTATCTTCTCTACAGGTGTTCAGCTTTTAATATTTATCCCTTATCATTTCACCTCTTCACCAATCTTCTCTAGTTCACTATGGTCATTCAGAGGCAGCTTTATATATCTTTATCCATCTTATGACAACTTCCTTACTGTCAGACCACTGTCAAAAGATTGGCCCATAGTGAACATTTCCTGGGGGAGGTGTGAGAGAGGCTCTAGAGAAAAGGCAGAGGACCTTTTAGCTCAGGTGTACTTTGTTCCCTGGATTGTGTTTGGATGTGATTTTGTGTTTCCTGTGTCTAACATTTACTTTCAATTTACAAGATATGTTTATTCTTGTTTCATGTCAGAACATAGCTATAGAGTTCAATCTGGTCAGTGTATCCTGGATATGGATATGGCCTTCTGTCTTCCTTTCATATTTTTTCATATATATCTTATACTACACCTCAGGCAACTGTGTTTATATTAGTCTGTCCTGAAAAAGTTCTGGGAACAGGCTGCTCTGTTAATATTTAATATGTGCTTACTGATTTTATTCACATGGTTTTCTAATCATGATTTTCTGAGCTTAAACAACCTTTCCTAAGCCATTGCTTTCTTTGGTACATTTGTATATAAAAGCACACTGAAACTGAAGTAACATTGTCTATAGCATCAGACTATCATCTGCACCATTCTTTCTGATCCTCAGATCCCATGTCTAGCACACAAAGTCTGCACAAGTAAGCTGAAAAGTCAACAGTACCTTTCACATGTATTTTGTTGATTTAGATTTATATATTTGTACGTTAATTCAGCCACTAGCCTATGACAAAATTGTTTAGGTACAGACATAAAACAATAAACAACATAGAATTTATTCATTGAAAGTGATTCATGTATGAAAAGAAGACATAGAATCTACTAAGCAAATGGCATTGGAGTTTCAATAATAAATGTTTTTATAAGAGAATAATCAAGAGATATAAAACAATAACTAAAAAGTGATTATAAAAATTATGATTAAGGAACTGTAAGTGATCATTGACTTTAAATAAAATTATCCTAATCATGAACAATAATGTAGCATGTGTGTATTTGTGTGTGTGTGTGTGTGTGTGTGTGTGTGTGTGTGCATGCGTTCATGTGTGTGTATCTGCTACTATTGACTTTATGGCTTGCCATGACCAACCAATCCTTATAGTTCAATATAAAGCAATAGAGCATAAATGACTATTTGTTTCATCAACCAAATTCAAAGAAAAATATTGATGAGTAAACCTTATTTTGTTATAATTTTCAGTTTTGCCACAGCTTGATATAACATTAAAATGATAGTTGCTTCTTGTTATTTATGAAAGAAAACAACCAAAGTACCTGATGCCCTTAATTGAGAAGCCCTCTCCTCCATCTAGAGAAGAAATTTCATAGAACCTGAAAAGCCGAATGATTCTAAACCATGAATATTTTTTAGAAATACTTCTTAGATAAAAACAAGACATTCTTGTAACTTGGTAGTTGTAATCTTTAAGACAATTGAAGTTTATCAAGAATGATGGGGTATAAATGTTACATGATGAGATCATAAGCACATTCAGAAAAAATTTCGAGTTTTGAATCTAGAATGTACATTCTAAATGGAAAAAAATGTCATTCAAAGCCTCACAAGAGCTTCCATATCTGGTAAGCTAAAGTCTTATAAGTTAAAGAAAATTATCCTATAAGTGTTGCCAATGAAGTGACCCAGTCCAATGGCTCTTATGTCTACCACAGGAGAACTTTATCTAGCTGAAACCACAAAATGACATATATAAATGGATCTGTCTGAGCTGAATTAGACAATGATATATATCAACATATTTCTTGAAATCCAGGGACTCATTGTACATATTTTAACATTTATTATTATATTATATTAACATATATTATATTGATGACTGGTTGATTTATTTATTGATTGATTTGGCATGAGGTACAGCGTACAGGGATGTATACTCCATAGTCTCTGGAGGTCAGAGTAGAATATGCAGGATTTAGATATCTCATTTCAAAAATGAGATTCAGAGATTAAATTCAGGTCTCGAGTTTTGGTAGTGTCTTAAACCACTTGTCCATTTGGTGTCTCCCATTTTAAATATTTTTAGTTACTAAAAATCCCTTAAAATGTTATTTTAAAAAGAAATGCTGTAGTTACTCTGATATTAAATATCTCCCATGCCTGGAATGCTTCCAGTAGAAACCCTTTTCTAGAATATTCTATAATGTATATCAAGAAAATATAATTATGTGACTCTTAGAGCTTTTGCTTATAGGTATAAGATTTTAGAAAGTGACACTACTGATTAGTTTAAGTCTTTATTCATGTAATATTTAAAGCTCACAGAGATTGAAAAGCATAAATAGATGTGTCATTTACAAATAAAGTAAACAATATTTTTAATTAAGACTCATAAAAATTTCTATTCTAGAAAAAAATTTTAATTCTGTTATATACTTCATTTTAACTGTAAGAAATCCATCTGTTAAATGGCTACAATTAAGTGAAATCTAAATATCATTAGTCAAAACTATAAGTAAACTCTCATACAACACAAAATTAAGGAAAATTAATCTGAACTGCCTACTATACTATATATATATCTATACATATATACATAAATACATATATACATACATACATACATATGTGTGCATGCTTTTCTATGTTTGTATTTGTGTGTGTGTTTATGTGTGTTTGTGATACCAACAACCACTTGTAAACAATAAATGAGTTATTGAGGTAGTTTATTGCATTGTAGTTGTAAATGTGATGGAATAGACACTCAATATCAACTATCATACAAAATCATCTGCAAACACAGCAAATGAAAGACTACATTCATAAAGTTTAGTTTGAATTCAAACATGAAGTTTAGTGAAGTGCAATGAAGAACAAACTCAATTCATAGACCTACATTTATGTAAACAATAGAAAAAAAGAGAATTAATGACTGGGCTTTCACTGTGGTTTGGTGTTTGTTTCAAAGCAGAACCTTGTGATCTAATGTAGCCCAGGATGGCCTCAAATTTGTATGCAGCTAAATGTAGTCTTGAATTATTTATCCCTTTTCCTCCCCCTGAAGGATGATGCTCTTCCTGAAAGCAGGGGTGGCAGGCATCTATCACAGGCTTTACATGGTGCCAGGATAGAGCCCAGCCTCTAACATTCAAAGTAAATATTTTACCAACTGAACTGTTTTTGAATTTCTATCCTGAATGAAACCCAAAGTACATTAATGATGTTTAGTGGCATTCAAGTGAACAAGAAACGCAACAATTTTTAAGTCTCAAGCAATCAGGGCTAAGTGACATAGCCCAGTTGATAGAATATTTGCACAAAGTCCTGGTTTCAATCTGAAGCACCATATATACAAAATATATATATGCTATTTTTATAACAATGTAGTCTTTTACTTTAAGAGGCATGCAGAAAGATAAAAAAAGTTCAAGGCATTCCCCAGCTATATAATAATTTTTTTGTTTTTTTGTTTTTTTTTAAAAGCCAAATAGCTTCTTATTCATGACACCTTTTCTAAAACTATGCAAGCAATAAATAAATAAATAAATAAATAAATAAACAAACAAACAAAAGTTAAAAATCAACTATTCTACCACAATACAAACTGTTAATATCTTAGTGTTCATTTGTGATCAAATCCAATGAACAGGTCATTCTTCTAGAGGAAAGCAATTATTTATGGCCACCTTACAGTTTCAGAGGTTTGTCCATCATTAGCATGACAAGGAGCAATGTGACATACACTCAGGCATGATGCTGGAGAAGTAGCTTACCAGTTCATTAGCTGGATCCGTAGGCAGCAGAAAGAGACACTGGGACTGGCTAGGCCTTTTCAAATCTCAAAGCACTCCCCAAATGACATGGTTCTTTAACAAGACTGCACCTACTCCACCATGGCCACACCTCCTAATATCTTGTAAATAGTATCACTCCCCAAGATCCACCATTCAAACATACAAACCCAAGGAAACCATTATTTAAACTAGAACATTCCAATCCCTCATCCCATAAACTTGTTGCCATATGTTGCCATGTGTAAATGCATTCAATACAACTTCAAAGTTTCCCACACTCTAACATAATCTCAACACTGTTGAAAAGTATATTTTTTTCTGAGACTCACAGGAATTTTTCAACTGTAATCTTATGTATAATCACAGTAAAAAATATATCACATAGTTCTATCATATAATGGGAGACAATATACATTACCATTCCAAATCAGAGAAAATAGAGCACAGTAAGGAAATAATAGACCAAAGCAAACCACTCTTGGGTATATACCCAAAAGATTCACTAGAACACACACTCCTCCATGTTCATAGCAGCCTTATATGTGATAGCCAGAAGCTGAAAACAACCACATGTCCCTCAACTAAAGAATGTATACAGAAAATGTGGCTCATTTACACAGTGGAATACTATTTGGCTAGTAAAAGCATGAACATTATGAAATTTGTAGGCAAGTGGATGGAACTAGAAAATATCATCATCAGTGTAGTAACTCAGACCCAAAAGGACATATGTGGTATGCACTCACTGATTACTGGATATAAGCCAAATTGTACAGAATTCCTGTGGTACAACCCATAGACCATAAGAAATGTAACTAGAAAAGGCCAAGGTGAGGATGTTTCAATTTCATTTAGAAGGGGGCAGGAAATAATCACAGAAGGAAGATTGAGGAACAGAGCAGTTTGGGAGAGAGGAAAGAGAGTGGAAAAGAACAGGATCAGGTATGAGGGTAGGAGATGGGGACAGAAGAGAAGCCCAGAGGACCAAGAGGATGAATTGAGATAAACAGCATTGGGGAATGGAAGTTGAGGTATCCTCTAAAATGTACCTGACACCTGAGAGGTAAGAGACTCTAAGGACTCAGTGGGATGACCGTAGCCAAAATGCCCCAACATTCGGGAGAGAGAACTTGAAGAACCCACCTCCAGTAGATAGAGAGGGCCTCGAGCAGAGAGACAGGGTCAGAAAACCCACAGTTAATATTTCTGATTGAGAATTATTCCAGTCTGAAAGAACTGCAGGGACAAAAATGGAGAAGATACAGAAGGAAAGGTGGTCAAATGACTGTGCCAACTTGGGATCCATCTTATGGGAGGGCACCAAGATCTGACAATATTACTGATGCTGTCATGTGCTTACAGACAGGAGCCTGGCATGGTGGTCCCCTGAAAGGCACTACGAGAAGCTGAGACAGAAGCAGATACCTACACTCAATCATTGAACCTAAGTCAGGGACCATTATGGTTGAATTAGGGGAAGGATTGAAGAAGCTGAAAATGAAAGCAACCCCATAGGAAGACTAGCAGTCTCAAATTACCTCGACCTCAGGAAGGTCCCAGAGATTGAGCCACCAATCAAGAGTATACACAAGAACCAGGGTCCACTCCTTCCTTCTTGTTGGACATCATTTGGTATATGGATTGTGTCTTTGGTGTCCCAAGATTCTAGGCTAATATCCACTTATCAGTGAGTGCATACCATGGGTATTCTTTTGAGACTGTGTTACCTCACTTGGTATGATATTTTCCAGCTCCATCCATTTCTCTAAGAATTTCATGAATTCATTGCTTCTAATGGCTGAATATTACTCCATTGTGTATACCACATTTTTAAGGCTCAAAGCATCAGTGTAAGGGAATACCAGAACAGGGAAGTGGGAAAGGGTGGATGGGGAAACATGGGGAGGGAAAAGGGCATGTGGACCTTTGGGGGGCAGGGAACCAGAAAAAGGGATATGTAAATATAGAATATATCCAATAAAATAGAAAACAAAAAGCAAACAAACAAAAAGAGTATACACAAGAAAGTTCGAGGCCACTGGCACAAATAACAGCAGAGGTCTGCCTATTCCGGCCTTGGTGGGAAAAGATGCTCTTAATCCTTGAGAGACTTGAGGCACCAAGGAAGGTGGATGTATGGTGAGGGGAGATCTCTCTCAGATGCAAGGGGTGGAGGAATTGAATTAGGAACTGTGGGAGGTCTGGCCAAGAGTGGGGGCAACAAAGTAAATGTAAATAAATAAAATAATAAGAATTGAAAGAAAAGACTCCTCTAAACCTTTTTTAATGTCCAGGAATAAAGTTTCCAGTTTCCCATCCTAGTTTTTAATTAGTGGATCATTTTCATTTAAAAATCGATATTATTCAAAATTGTGACAGCAACCGTAATGACTCTAACACAGATTGACTGATAATCAAGAACCACTGTGCTACACTTATTGAATGTAGGAAGTGGAAGCAGTCTTATATTCAAAGAAAATATGTTACAAGTCTTTGTTATCTTATTCAACATTAATAAAACTGTATATATGAATGTAAGCAGGATTTGATTGCAATATTTTCTTGATGTATCAAAAAAATTTCAAGATGCTTAAGGACTTTAATAAAAACTGGAGACACTATCTTTTTACTATGTCATTAACGTTCATTTCTCAGATAATGTTCTTTTACTCTTTTCATACCTCTAAGGGAAAATTTTTGTTTCCTTCAGGGACCAGATTCCCTGAAAGTACGAGAACAATATTTTAGCAATTTTTGTTTCTATACAATCTATGATTGTAAAATACAGACATTGCGTTTTGCATGCAATCTTAAGAAAAACAAAGTGTGCAGAGATTCTCATCTACTCTAACAGAAATCTGAGCCATTCAAGCTTGTACATCAGTGATGTTCTTAACAGTATCACACCTAATATTTGATGCTCCTGATAAGAGATACTATTTCAAAAACTCAAGATGGGTGGATCCTGAAGTACGATACATAAAGTTGTCCTTGGCTCCACACACAAAGATGCATAGAGAGAAAAAGCCATTCATGTGAATAAATAAATATGGCACTAGATGGCTCTATGAAGAATTTGTGGGTTATTTAATTGTATAACACATAATTAGATGTATATTATACTTAGTAAGAATGCTAATGTATAAATTATTCCTAACCAGTTCCTTTTGAAATCTCAGTTTTATTAGTTCAATCTTTAATGGTAATAAAAAATAACACTTTCTGTCAATTAATACAGTCAACAATTTTATAGTTTTAAAGTTTTAAATCTATAAATTGTTTTATGAGTATGCGTGAGTGTATGCTTGCATAAGTAATTAAGAAAAATCACCTTATGTATGCACATGAGAATGATTCAGTAACAGATTTGTGATATAGAATAGAACAGGGATTATAGAGAGGGCTATATAGTTCTGGGATGAATCAAAATCATCATTAATGCCATGATTAGGGACTGAATACAATTTATTCTCTTTCTTTTAAGGAAACTTTTCAAACAGAGTTGATTTGAGTCTTTATTATATAAACATAAAAGCATTTTCTTATATCTTTCATTTGTTCAATATAATACGAAGTGTAATCACCAGCTGAAAATAGTATGTAGACATGTGAATAAATTGGGATATAAAATTCTTAGAATATGTGTTTTAAACAATATCATTTTCAGAATGATAGTAAAATATTTGTGGACTACCTGAATTATTAGTATAGAATACTCCTAATGTTAGTGATTGAATGACATTGATTATTGTTAAACATCTAGTATAAATATATTTTAGCTTTTCTCAATTGATTGATACTCAATGGAGAGAGTATATGGCTAAGAAAAGTTATAATAATTATGAACCAATCCTATAGATATAAAAATAACTGGAAATAGGGAGCCAAAGAGTAGGACTAGGAACTACATCTCACCCTGACAAGATTATTGTAGCCTAGAGGACATACAAGCTTTGTAAATATGGTTTTCCTCCAAGTTCTGTATTGTGTGGTGATTTCAGAGTGAAAGTTTCACATCATTTCAAATGATTTAGTGCTTGTTCCATTTGGTTAAACTGTTTTGGAAGTATTGTCAAGTATAGACTTGTAGGTGGTCTGTTATTAGGAGTGGGCACTGAGGTTTCATAATAAGTTTACCATCCTCAGTCTCTCTCTCTCTCTCTCTCTCTCTCTCTCTCTCTCTCTCTCTCTCTCTCTCTTTCTCTCTGCTTTGTGAATCAAGGATGTAACCTCTCAGCCACTGTTCTAGAACCATCTGATGCTGTCATTCCTGCTAGGATCTCCATGGCCTGATCATTGAACCTGAAGACTCCCAAAAGACTCTTTCTTCTATAAGTTGCTTTGGTCATATTGTCATGAGTAGTGACTAAGATGACCTGGAACTGTTTTAAGACATGGAAATATATTCTTACTTGGAGGTCAAAATTCACTAGATTTGTTCTTATCTTTTTTTGTTATTATTTTTATAATTTATTTTATTTTTATTTATATTGAGACACAGATTACGTAGTCTACACTCACCTATAACTTGCCATGTATTCCAAAGATGACCTTGAATTCTGATCCTTGTATTTCCACCCAAATGCTGAGTTTGCAGGCAGGCCCACTGCACTTACTGGTTATTTTCCTGAGTTTAGACTATAGGCATTTCATATCATGAGCTAATCTCAATAGATATGATATCTAAAGAAACAATGGCTAAAAGTAATGAAACATTTATGAACCCTTATCTTCCCAATGAAATGAATTTGGAAGTCATTTATGTTAAGTACTCCTATCTTATTTTGAATATAAAGTTAATAGATAACCCCATCACTCTTCTAGGAAGCTGTATTATAGGAGCAGATGCTCTACTTTCTACTAGGAAAGATATTCTCTAATAAATTATGCAGATGTAAAATCCACAAGAGAAATTATCTGAAAGTGTCTCATATATGTACAAAATGAAGTAAGTGAAGTGTGTTCTTTTAAGTTTAAGTGACTAATGTAAATGTGGAAATCAGTGATGCCCATAAAATGTCAATAAACTAAGGCTTGTTTATTCAAACTTGCTATAGCAAGGAAGTCAACCACCATGATTTGCATTTGACTGAGTCTCAAGTATAAAAGCAACAGCATAATTTTTTCTTAGAAAAAAAATAAACTAAGGCTTCTGCTAACTCTAACAGGAGACTTTTAGCATAGAGTCTTACAGATGCCAAAATAGACCGTGTTAAATTCTTACATACAATTGTGTGGCAACTGCTTATAAAATAAGAATATACTTTTTTATGTTATACTATAATCATCATCTCTAGATTACCTATGAAACCTTATACAAAGTAACAATTACAAGTTTTTGTTAATTTTCATCATACAAGAATAATGACGTGATGCTTGAGAGATGGCTTAGTAGTTAAGAGCACTGACTGCTCTTCTAGAGGTCCTGATTTCAAGTCTCAGCAACCACATAGTCGCTCACAACTATCTTGAATGAGACCCTATGATGCTCAATTCTGGTGTGTCTGAATACAGCTACAGTGTATTCATGGAAAAAAAATAACAAAGAGATACAAAGATTAAAATGGGGTGGTGGTGGCACATGCATTTAATCCCAGCACTTGGAAGGCAGAGGCAGGCGGATTTCTGAGTTTGAGGACAGCCTGGTCTACAGAGTGAGTTCTAGGACAGCCAGGAATACAGAAAAAAAAAGATTAAAATGAATATATAAAGTACCAAGTAATTATATATATGTATATATATGTAATTGCATATGCATACATACATATGGGTATATATGCAAGATATTTATATATAATAAATGTAATTAACTTTTTAATACTCAGATGTGAATGACATGGAAATAGAGGGCCTGTTGCCAAAGTGAAGTTTTGATTGTTGTTGGACAGGCCTGAATCTTCCAGAATGTCCCCCATAGACTCATATGTGTGAAGGCTTGGCACATAAGCCATGGCACTATTGAGAGGTGTGGCCTTTTTGGAGGAGGCATGGCCTTGTCAGAGGAAGTGTGTAAGTGTGGACAGGCTTTGAGGTCTAGGAAGTTCATGTCTGGCCAGAGTGATAGAGCATCTCCTTTCCGCCCGTGGCTCAAGTTATAGAACTCTCAGCCCCAGCATCATGTCTGCCTGTACTGTCATTCTTCTTTCCATAATGATAATGAGCTAACCCCCGGGAAACTGTAAACCATCTCCAGGTAAGTGTTTTCTAAGAGTTGCTATGATTGTGGTGTCTGTTTGAGCAATGAGACAGGCTGGTTGAGACAGAGGTTGTGAGTGGGTTTCTAGGCTAGCTTCCTTGGAGTTCTATTTTCAAACGGGACATGTTTCCATTTATATGATTTGTTTATTTTCTTTATTCATAACTTCATTAACTTCTTTAGCATCTAGGTACAGTTTTAAAATTTTTTTTGAACTTAGAAATGTTACTTTTAATTATTTTATTTATTTACATTTCAAATATCCCCTTTTCCTGTGTCCTTCCCAAAGTTCTTCACGCTATCCCCTCTCCCATTTGCGCCCGTGAATGCTCCCCACTTAACCCCCACCCACCCATTCACCTCCATCATCCATCCACCCCGTCACCTATCCACCTACCCTCATCTCACACCCCCAGAATCCGAACTTCTTGTATGACCTAGAAAAAATGAAAACAAAACTATTAACCTAATCACTAATTATTTCTTTCTTAAAAATAAGACAATTCATTACATTTGCATTAAACACTACTATACTAGTTCTTCACCAAAGTACCTAGTTTTACTTAACTACATGTGTAGTGTGGGATGTGTAAATGTTGGACAGACATGTATATTAATGTGATATTGGGGGCCAGATGAGTGTTTTGGAGTCCACTTAGCTGGAGTTACATGTGTTTGTAAGCTGTCTGATGTGGGTCCTCTTTGATTACGAGCATCAAACATTCGTAATCACATGGTGATCTTTCCTATTCTATTATCAGAATATATTTAAGACTCATGTAGAATTATTCTCGAATTTTTATGAGACATAGAAGTAAGTATATTTTGTGAAGCTACTTCCCAAAAATATGTAACTTAAAGGAACAAGGACACAGAAAGCAACACCAGTGCACAGCCAACAAATAGGCACAAATAACAACAACAACAAAATGACAAAGTCAAAGCCAGAGTGCAAATTAGGACCATTGTAAATGAAGGAACCAAATTATCCATAAATCTTTGACTAGAAAACACGCACAGGGTTTGATACAATTGTGTGATGACTTTTTTTGACACAAACTAGAGTTATCTAGGATGAGAGAACATCAATTAGGGGATTGTTTCCATCAGACTTGTCTGTTTTTCATTTCTGGGAGACATTTTATTGGTTAATGACTGATGTGGAAGATCCCAATCCACTGAGGTGAGTACCACCCCTTGGAAGGTGCCTTAGGGTTTTACTGCTGTGAACAGACACCTTGGCCAATGCAAGTTTTATAAAAGACAACATGTAATTGGGGCTAGCTTACAGGCTCAGAGGTTCAGTCCATTGTTATCAAGGCAGAAACATGGCAGCATCCAGGCAGATATGGTGCAGGAGGAGCTTAGAGTTCTACATCTTCATCTGAAGGCTGCTAGTGGAAGACTGACTCCCAGGTAGCCAGGGTGAAGGCCTTAAGCCCACACCCACAGGGACACACCTACTCCAACAAGGCCACACCTCCTAATAGGTTCACTTCCTGGGCCAATCATACCCACATTCCCATCACATTCCACTCCCTGGTCACCATTGGCTTGTACAAACATGAGTCTATGGGGGCCATACTTAAACATAGCATAATGCAAAATACATTAAGTCCAACTTCAAAAGTCCCTGTAGTCTATAGCAGTCTCAACACTGTTCATAGTCCAAAGTTCAAGGTCTCTTTTGATATTCACCCAATCACTTAACTGTAACCGCCCCAAGCAAGTCAGGAAACCAGCTGGGAAAAGTCCAAACTCTGCATCTCCATGTCTGATGGCAAAGCAGTCTTCAGATATCCAACTCCTTTTTCATCTTTGTTGACTTCAACAAGGTTCTTTCTCCTGGGCTTGTTCCACTCCCTGTTAGCAGCTTTCCTTGGCAGGCATCCTGTGGCTCTGGCATCTTTAACATCTTGGGTACCCCAAGTCAATTTCAGTTTCACGGCGTCTTGTTCCAAAGTCTGAGATCCACACATGATCTTCTGTGTATCTCCAAAGAGCTGGTGTCACTTCTCCAGCTCTGCCTTCTGTTGCACTCTAAGTTCAGATTGATCCACTCCACTGCCACTGCTGTTCTTGGTGGTCATCCCATGGTACTGGCATCTCCAATATGCTAGGGTCTTCCACTGCAACTATGCTTCACCAAAGCCTCTCATAGTTTCTCTTCATGATACCAAGCCTCAACTCCTTTGCATGATCCCTTCAGTCCTGGGCTGTCAATTACAACTGAGGGTACACTTTCACCAAGGACCTTCCATGGACTCTCACAGTACCAAGGCTCAGCTGTTCTTCATGATGCCTTCATGCCTTCAAAACCAGTACCACCTGGATGATTCTTACACGTTACCAAGTACAGCTGCAGCATGAGGAACACTTGGCTATCTCTGGAATACAGCTTCTTTGTGCTCTCAGAAAACACTTCCCATATTTCACCTCAGTGATGCTGGTCTTTTCTTAATCACCACTAATGTCTTAGCTCCAGCTAACCAGCATCAATTGTTTCAGTAGTCTCCTTCTCCTCTTGAATATAAAGCCAGAGACACATGGCTGAAGCTGCTGAGTTCTGCTGCTTGCAGGAGCTGTAACAGTGGCCCCCTTGTTCTATTATATTATCACTAGCTTCCTTTTTCCCAGCTCCTTCACTGCCTAAGTTGGCTGTCCAGAATCTTGCTCCTTAGACTGACTTTGAACTCAAGAGATCTGCATGCCTGTCTCCTAAGCACTGGGATTAAGGGTGTGGTCCACCAAGCCTGGATTAAAGTTTTTCTTCACCTAGAATTTGCTCTGTTCCAGGTTGGCCTTGAACTCAGAGATCTGCTTATCTTGGCCTCCTGGGATTAAAGGCTTGTATGACCATGCCTGGACCTAAAGTTAACTGGGTGAATCTTGCCTCCAATGTCACCACTCCTTTAATTCAATTTAATATCCTTGAATTAAGCTCCATTTCACTTCCTGGAGTCCCTTTAATACTCAAACTATATATTTTGTACTTTTCCTTTCTCAGCTTGCTATGTTTGTTCAAAATTCTCTTCATCAGCCTTAACCAGAGAACAAAGTCTTTGTTGGGCTTTTTTTGGACTTCCTTTGCATATGCAATTAATACAAATACTTTAGCCCTAGGCAGTCTCTTCAGACAATGGCAAAAAGTAGCCATGTTCTTTACCAAAACATCACAAAAACAGTCTCTCAGGCACATATTAAAGTTCTTCTCCACTGAAACCTCTTGGGCCATCAGGCCTACACAGTTCAAATGACCCTCAGCACCACTGTCTTCCATAGTCCTACTAGTCTGGCCCATTAAGCCCCACTTAAAGAATTCCATGGCTTTCCAAATCCAAAGTCCCAAAATCCACATTCTTCCAAACAAAAGCATGGTCATGCCTTTCACAGCAATACCCCACTCCCTGGTACCAACTTCTGTCTTAGTTAGGGTTGTACTGCTGTGAAAAGACACCATGACCAATGCAAGTTTTATAAAAGACAACATTTAATTGGGGCTGGCTTACAGGCTCAGAGGTTCAGTCCATTGTTATCAAGGCAGAAACATGGCAGCATCCAGGCAGATATGGTGCAGGAGGAGCTTAGAGTTCTACATCTTCATCTGAAGGCTGCTAGTGGAAGACTGACTTCCAGGCAGCCAGCTTGAGGGTCTTAAGCCTCACAGGGCTTAAGCCACACCCACAGGGACACACCTACTCCAACAAGGCCACACCTCCTAATAGGTTCACTTCCTGGGCCAATCATATACAAACCATCACAGAAGGTATTTCTAAGTTAGGTTGCAAAAGAATATAGACTGAACATGTAGAAGCACGATCTGACAAGCAGCCATTATACATGGTTCCTGCTTCAGTTCCTGCAACCAGGTTTTTGCTTTTAGTTTCTACTTTAGCTGATGATAGACTCTAATTTATATTATTATAATATATATAATTCATATATATATATATATATATGAATTCCAAGAAAAATGTATGACCCATATTAAAGCTGCATCCTCCTTTATATACAGAACAATCAGTATTAGATTAAAGTCAATTGTCTTCCTGCCACAATATATGAATCAAAAGTTGTGTGTCTTCCTAACTCAAAGATCCAGACTAGAAATGGATGCACCAACTTCAAACCAAATAAAAAGTTTCTCACAGATATGCCCTCAATTTCTAGACATCAGCCAACACTGAGATGGTCACCCTGGAGAATAGTGCCATATCTGAGGCTTAGATGACTTTGTTCACATGACCATTAGGCAGTGACAAAATAACAAGGGAAAGAGGCTTATTTTTCACAGAATGTGTCATCTTATCTACATGATTATTGAACTCCTCAGCTGATGTCACCTGATGAGCCTTTACATGGAATACAAGTATCTTCACATCTTTTGCCCATTTGGAGAGCTCTAACCACATATTTCTTCTCCAGATACCCTTTTCATCATTTTTGTAATAATTATATTTCCAAGTCCTTAATCATTTTGTCAATACTTTGAATATAGTCTATGAATTAGAGCAATCACACATCTGGCCACTTCTCCTTTCAAACAAAACATATGACCATGCAAGGTGACTGAAGTTCTGCCCACTGTGCACATAATATTTTGTGTCATGTTGTCCTTGTGTTATTCAAATGCTAATTTTTCTCCTCTCATAACTTGTTTCAATCTGGACATAGCCTTTTAATACTCATGATATGAGTCTTAAGTTGTATAAACCATGTTTATCATTGATTCTCTCCCTAGTCAAGAAAAGCTGGTCAGCCAGTGGCTGGACAGAGTGGAGAATGGGACAAGATTTAAGTCAGCAAAGGGAGAGGAGAGATAGAAGAGTACGGCAGATTCAACCATGAGAAAAGTAAGGGGAGATACCATGGAAATATATATGAGCTACCCAGAGGGCCAGACCAATACTAAAATGCAAGGATCACAGAGATTTTTGCCTGGAAAGTAGCCAGATTATTTTAGAAGATTAAATAGATCAATGACTGCCCAGGGATTGCCATTGTGATGTCAAACAACACAGCCAGATTCTCTGGAACTCCATATAGGTGCAGAAAATCGAACCAAGGTTCTTTAGAAGAGAAGTCAGTGCTGTGGGCCATCTCTTCAACCCCATTGGCTATTTTCAAATCTGAAAACTTACATCTACTAAGTTAATTTATAGAGTATCCTATGGAGCAGATTAATTTAGTCATCAATTAATAGAACCACAGGACACCAAAGATAGTTCTAGGAAAGCAAATCTCAGTTTTCTGCATATAAAGGGATCCCATTAAATTTACACAATCTACTTATGAATAACATTAGTTACTAAGCTTTTGGATTGTACTAGGTAAATTTAAATGTGAATGTATAAGCTATTATGGATTAATAAATAATAAGATATTTTACCAAAAACACAATTTTCATATCCAATTGTGTGAAATACACATACAAGATGTTTTATAAATAGCTATAAAATAAAAAATAATATTACAAAAGTATTATGATATATACTAAATTTATCTTATAATTGTATCATGAACTATGAAGGAGAACATTTTATTTTAATAAAGAAATGACTATATTCTACCTCACTAATTAGAAATTTGGAGAATAAGACAGCAGAATAGAAATAAATATTATAATATTATAACCCACAATGATAAAAATGTTATTTGAGAACAATTTTTTTGAGGTGGTAATAGGTAGGATTTTATTGGTTTTTGAACTCTATACTATAAATTAGTATCAGCTTCATCAAATGACTGCAACTATAAATATCTCCAGGAGGAATCTCCTTTTTTTTCCTATTCCAGGTCCTGGTCTCCTCTGTGATTATGTTGGTTTATGTTCACATTTCAAATATGTGCCCTACACTGGCTACTGATCATCTTTCTGTTCCAGTTCTAGGGTATCATCCCAAATACCATAAACAGTTAGGATCTTGAATCAGGATCAAGAATAGTTTCCCTTGTTCTGAAATATAATAAATTCTCCTCCATCCATGCGTTCTATTATATATAGTTCTTAAGAAACATAGGAGCAAAGAATACCAGCAATTCAATAAAGTATTTTCTGTAGCTTTAATTTTATTTATAGTCTCTTTCATTTTTTAATATTCATGTGTTCTGGCTTGAAAAATGAATAGTTTTAAATATTTTCTTATAGAAAATTATTTTTGTGTAATATATTCTAGTCATGGTTTTATCCTGACCATTTACCATAAATTCTCCTCATCTCCCTACCCACCCAATTCCATTCTTTCTCTCCGTCTCTATCTCTGTGTGCTCTCTCCTTGTGTTTCATCTCTCTCTCTCTGTTCTCTCTTCCTCCCCCTCCCTCTCTGTAAAAAATAAGGAGGCAACAAAAAGCAAGCAAACCAAAATAACAATATCAAAGAAATATCACAAGAAACACACACAAACACACACATACACACACAATGAAAATGAAAAACCATAAATCATATTACACATGCAAAATACCAGTTTAAAGAGTTCCCCTCAAAAAGCAATGAGACAAGGCTACAAAGATATTGGGTTTGTTTTGTGTTGTATTGTGTTATGTCTATTGCTAGGCATAGAGCCTGTCCTTAGTGTGGTTAATATCTACAATGAAACTCAACTGAAGGAAATTAATGTGTCCTTGGTGAGCAGATGTCAATTGGTGTTAGCTTCTTGGTGACTAATGGTAGCCCCTTCTCTCTATATGTGCTGGATCAAGATCTGACTTAAATATGTGTACACCCTTTGGATGCTTTAGACTTTTAGAGTTCACATGTATATCAGTTTTCTTGAGTCTGTACAAGACTGTTACTATGGTGTTATTCACCACTTCTTCCTTTTATATTCTTTCTGCCTCCTTTTCTGTATATCTCTCTGAGACCTGAATGGGGTAGGTTTGATGGCTAGATCTTAAGCCTCACAGGGCTTAAGCCACACCCACAGGGACACACCTACTCCATCTTACTTAGTACTGAGTGCTCCAAAATATCTCTCAACATATATACACTGTTCAGTTGTAAGTTTTGTATTAGTTCCCACCTATTGAAAAAGGATACTTCTCTGATGTATGTCTGAGGAGGATAATGATCTATGAGTACAGCAAAATGTGGATACTATGCATTTTAATGCCATGCTTCTTTCACAGAGCAACAGTATTTACTCTTCCCTTAGCCTATAACTCACTAAGTTTTATGCATTTTACCAAACAAGCAGTAACATACATAGGTTCAATCTCATGAATTGTACTCTAAAACCAACCAGGTAATGGTGGTTATTACAGCTACATTTCTTCCACCAGTGTACCAGCATATCATGTAGGAAGGATGTGTTGTAGATTGCAGGCATTGTAGCCAGGTTGGTCATTATCCTTCTCCTCTGGGAGCATGCATAGCACCCTCAATTATCATGACTTCCAGTCAGTAGGAGTGAAGGTTCTAGGTGGACATGAGCTAATTTTTTCTGTGTTCCCTGAGATATATAAGTGTTGTCTTCAGTAATAAGGCATTATTATCAATTTGGGGAGAGAAAGCAATAGCCACAGCAATAGCATGAGTTGTTTGGGGACTCCTGTCCTTATCCTTTTGCCAACATCTTAACTACATGTACCTATTTATAAAATTGGAGATTTCAGTTGGTGGTGAAAGAATTCTAGTTGGGGTATCACCTTCTCTGATACTTAATTAATCCATTTATGTTCCTAGAAATGGCCCATAGTATTAGTATTTCCCCATTTAAATCCCTTAATCCTTTTCTTTTCCTATTCATTTAATCACCCTGTTCCAATATTTACACCTCATTTCCTTCCTTAGGATATTTCCCTGATTCTATTAGTCCCTTACTCACTATAAGCCCTCTGTGAAAATATAACTGTAGTGTTCCTACTGAAGGTTCAAATCTAATATTTACAAATATGAAATACACATAATATTTGTCATTGAGGTCTGGATTACACTATTCAGGGTATTTTTCCTAGTTATTACATTTAACTGAAATTTTATTATTTTCTTTATTTTCAACAAATTAATATGTTAATGTGTATATTTATATTTTATTTGTTATCCATTCATAAGATCCATCCATTTAGGCTATTTTCAATCACTGAATATTTAAATAGAGCATCAGTGAAAATGGCTAAGCAAGTGTCTTTGTAGTAGGATAAAGCATTCTTTGTATACATGTTCAAGAGTGATATAGCTGGGTCAGATATAGATCTGTTTTCATCTTTCTCAGGAACCACCATATTGATTTCTATAGTAGTTGTAATAATTTCTACTCCCACCAATAATGGAAGAGAGTTCCCCATACCCTACATCTCTGCCAAGTTTATTGATCTTGCCATTCTTATTGGTATAAAATGAAATCTCAAAGTAGATTTAATTTGCATTTCCCTGTTAACCAAGGACATTAAGTATTTCTTTTAGTGTTTGTCAGCCATTTGTGTTTCAGTTTTTGAGTACTCTGTTTAGTTCAGTGTCCCAGGTTTTTAATTGGATTGTTTTTTTTCTTGATGTCCAATTTTTTTGGTTCTCTATACACTTTCAATATTATCATTCTACTGGATGTGTAATTAAAAAAGGTCTTTCCCCATTCATTAGCATAAGTACTGTTAACTTACTAATATTAGATCTGTTTATTTTTTAATGTACACTTAGTTATATAAGCTTGTCAGTTACAGCCACATTTACTTTACCCATTTGGTGTGAGTATTTTATATTTTCTTTACA